>VZSR01001479.1:4240712-4254787 GCA_013398615.1 Brachypodius melanocephalos | reverse complement strand
TTTTTTTTTTTTTTTTTTTTTTTAAACCAGGACACACTCAAGTTTTGTTCTCATCTCACCCACTGCATTCTGTGCTGAACAACAATTACCAGCCCTACAAAGCCATGTTTCGTCTCTTGGCACCGAAGAATGAACACACATTTTCACTCCAAACTGCGCTTAGCTCTCCAGGGACAGAGTTCCCTTTGCCTTCCAATTCTTGTGGCTCCCCTCCCTCGCCCTCCTTACCGCAGGGATCTTCTAACAATAAACGCGTGTGGGTTTAATTTACACCCTTTCCTACACCTTCTGTTTTTACGGGCGCGCGGGGCATGATCTTCCGCCGCTTCCGCGCTTCCTCATATGGAATTCTTTCCCCATTCCAGCGGGGGACAGCGCCTTGCCCTGGCTGTGGCTGTCCCGGAGGGACGAGGCGAGGGGCGCTCGGCTCAGGGAGCGCTGGGGCAGCGGCTCGGCCGGCGAGGCGCTGGGGAATAAAGCGGGATGCGGGCGGGATCCAGCCCCGCGAGGGGCGGGCGAAGGGCGGGGAAGGGTCCGCGCGGGGGGCGCGCAGGCGGGGCCGCGCCCGGCGGCGGGAGCGCGCTCGGCGGCGGGAGCTGCGATCCCGCCGGGGCACGGCCATGGAGCCCTCGCCCAAAGACGGCGAGAGCGCGGCGGCCGCGGAGCCCAGCCGGGGCGGCACGGCTCCTTCCAGCGGGGTGGTGGTGCAGGTCCGGGAGAAGAAGGGCCCCCTGCGCGCCGCCATCCCCTACATGCCCTTCCCCGTGGCCGTCATCTGCCTCTTCCTCAACACCTTCGTGCCAGGGCTGGGTAAGGATGCTGCGGGAGGGAGCGACGGAAGGCGGCCGGGGCTCGGGGTCCCTCTCCCCACCTGCGGCTGCTTCGCTCCGGCGGGGCCGCCCGAGCTGCCGGACCCCGCGGCGGCGGCAACTTTCCCCGACGGCACCGCGGGCAGGGATGGAGGAACGGAGGGAGGCGGGAGCTGCTCCGCAAAGTTTCGCGTCGCGGGTCGGGGCAGCGCCCGGCGGTGTCCCCAGGGATCCGCGGGGCAGCGCCCGCACCCCACCGAGCGGAGCCTCGGGCGGCAGCAGGGACCGGGGCTGGGACAGCCGCCTGACCCCGCTCCCGCACGCCGCGGGCACGGCCGGTCCCCGGCCGCGGGCACAGAGCATCCCCCGCGCCTTCCGACCCCTCCGTTCTTCTCCGGGCGGGGATCGTGAGGTGTAGAAGGGATTCAGCTGTTCGAGCTCTCGCGAACTGTGATTTCAGTCAGAGAACCAAAGCTCACGGTGACCACACCACCCACTAGCTAGAGACGAGTTTCGGAGCCCACCGTCCCGGGTTTTCTAAGGAGACCCCTGGAAAATGTTAGAACTGTTGTCCAGGGAAACTGTAGATTTGCCGTTTCTCAAGATAAAGTCTCTAGTGTGCTCAAGTCCCTAAGATGTGGCTGCATCCTATGTTTCCTTTCCTCCACCTGAATTAGGAATTGCTTACTGCAAGAGGAGCTTAAGAGTTTGAACACTACAAAAACCCCTGAAATACAAGGCTAAATACAAACATTCTAGCTGAAAGCACAATAACCACATTAATAAAAAAACCAAAACCAAACAAAATAATCCATAACTCATTAATGCATACCTCAAGTCTCTGACAGTCCATTTCTGGCCGCTGTTACTGCAGCCACCACAGAAGCCTGCCTTATGATATGGGAGTATCCTCTACCTAGCCCTGCTTTTAAAGAACTACTGCCTGCCTTTTAATTGCTTCATGTGCTTCAGGTGGCTTAATTCTTCAACAAATCTGAAATTCTTGAAGTTCTGATTAAAGTACTACCCAAATATGGGTGGGATAGTGTGTGTAACATGTAGAAATTATTGCTGTTCTGGTGTGCTTGCTCTGCACCTGTGGATGTATTCCAGAGGAAAACTTGCACCTTTTGAAATACCTCTGAGTGTCCCTGTGGAAGCACTGGTATGTTGTGTGCTTCCAGATGCAATCCATTGTGCTCAGGTGTGTTGTTTTCACATCCCTTGTGTGCAGCCACCTGAAGGACCTCAAGTGATGAATCTAAGACAAACTCTGGAGTTGAGTTCTGTCACGGGGCTTTAGGTTTCCTGGGGCTTAATTTCCCACTTTGGAGAGAGAAGTTTAAAACCAGATTTGTCAAAGCGAGTGTTGTTTTCTGTTGGCACTGAAGACAACACATTTTCACTGTAGAGGTACAGGAAAAGAGCCTGACTTACCACGCCCTTTTCCTTACCCAAATTATCTGACACTTCACAAAGCACACTAGAAGACCCTCGGTGTTCTCCCTTCATCCCAGTAGGGCAGATCCTCATAAGCCATTCTCATGTTGGAATTGGCTTGAAGTGTGGTTCTCTGCCCGGAGTTCTTCCTGGGTGCTGCTGGGGGTCTGCTGGGGGTGGCCAGGGTTGTGCCTTCCCTTGTGCAGAAGGTGCCTGAGGCGGGGCAGCAGATAGCGCTGCCTTCCTGAAGGTGAGTGTTCAGCGCTCCCAGCCCGTGCTGGTTGAAAGCTTGGGAGTTGAATCTCGACTGTGCAGCTGTGTTGGTTGTGTAACCACTGACAGGCTGGACCGGCACAAAATGGTTTTAAATTCTATTTTTAATTCTATTTGGTATTTTTTAAATGGGCAGAAATTTTAAAAAAAAAATTGTTTGCCCTTTGATGCACTGATTTCAGCGTTAGGATCTGGCTGGCTGTGCCGCTGTTTCTCCTGGTACCCTGTTGCAAAAGTAGCAAACCAAACAAACTACAAATAAAAAGGAATCCTTTCCTGTGGCATCCCCACAGCCTGGTGAAATGCAGTGTTTTGGAGATGCATCCCAAGTTCAGTATGCGAAGCATGGCACTTAGTTTGTACATAAATGAACCATTCTGTTAATGAAGCTGCTAATACCATATGCATTTTGAGAGAAAACTCAGTCTGAGATGACACACCTGACTAGAATACAGCTATTTACAATCTCACCATATCCTGTCATGTATCACATAGCCCACACACAAGGGGAAACAGGAGGATCACGAATCTACTGGCAGTCATGTTCAAGGTAAAAAGAGATTTTGTGTCATTGTTGTGCTTCAGCCATCTCAATGAGTTGAGCAATGCTTGTAAAATAGATAAGCTTTGCAGTGGTGTGAAGTATTCACATCAAGGATGTGAGTCTGTTCCCTGAGAAGTAAATGGCAAAATTCCCATCAGTTCTTGCAGTCCAGATTGATAACATGTTAAAATGATGTTTCACAGGCTCTCTGTATATTTCTGCCTGCTCAGTTGGAGAATGTGACTGTGCTTAGGTGTTAATTGAAGTCCTCTGTTTCCCAGTCCCTAAATTCATCCCTCATCTGTTTTGCATGCGGTTGTCATTTGTGTGTAGACCCTGCAGTGGAATTGCAAAGAAGGGTCAGACACCTTTGGAGTAGACAAGAAAATGGGCAACATTGAATAAATCAAGTTTTCCACTGCTTGGAGACTGGGGTTTTCATGGGTGCCCTGTGCCTCAGAGCAGTGATATCCAAATGGAAATTGCACTCTGATGCAGGCTTCCAAATCCTTGGGCAGTCTCTCACCCTCTGAAAGCCTCTATTCCTCTATTTTTTAGTTAAATTATCTTTTCTCTGTTACGGAAGTCACCTGTGAGGGTGAAATCTGAGGAGTTTAAATATCTGATTTATTTTTCCTTTGCGCTATTTATGTTTTGCAGTAGTACTCTATTTGGACAGCAGAAGTAACACTTTCTCTTTGTTTACAGTCAGTTTATTATTTTTGGTTCGTTAATATTCAGAGTTTTATGTGATAACTCAGAACTGCAGGTTTTAAGATGGATCGTAAACTCGGTTTTAACTACTCATTCCATACATGTTACAAAAGATGAAGTTCATAGTAATGTTTTCATACTCAGGGAATATGTTAACTTTTGCCTTGCCAAAACTTGAAATTCAGACCAAATGCAGTGTAAAAAATCTTGATTAGTCCATCTACTTGTGATCAGTTTTGCTAAATAGCCTTGAAATTACACATGCCTTCCATTCGCTGTGACAGGAGTGACCACTTGGAGACATTCTGGATCAGTTTTCCATGGTCCAGTGCAGTCTTTCTCATCTGTGTCGAACAGGGCTGTAGAGCTGATCTGGAATGAAGGCATCCCAAGCTCAGATTCATGTAAAAGTGGCTAGGAAGAAGAGGGAGGTGTCAAAGGGTGCTGTGGCAAAAGCCATCGTGCCTTTGCTACCAATCCAACTCCGCCATGGGCATTGCAACCTCTGGTCTGCCTTTGGGTTTTTGGAGCAGGCTCTGAGGCATCAGGGCCTCATCATGCAATGATGAGCTCTGGGGAATGGGAGATGCAGCTGTCAGCAGAGACAGAGGTGCACCCAGCCCTGCCGTTCCCGCAGGATGGAGCGATGTGCGCCCGCAGCCCGAGCTGCAGATGGCAAAGGGAGAGGGGCTGGCCGTGCCCTTTAGCTGGCAGACGCTGTTCTCCTGGAGCTGCCGTGTGCCAGTCAGCGTGGGAGAGGATCTGGCTCCTTGTCATTCCCGGAGCTGATACATGGGAATCTTGCCCTCCTTCCTCTCTGCTCTTCCTTCTCTCGACATCCCGTGTGTGGGAGGGGGTAAACGAAGGAGGGGGGGAGCTTGAGGGAAATGTGAGAAGTGAGTGAAATTATCTGAAAGTCTGAGGTATTCTCCAAGATTAATCCCTCCTGTCGGGAAGGGGGTGGACTTTTGGATCGCAGCCTGCGTTGTACGTGTGTACTATTTTTATGCAGGGAGTAATTGAAATACGTAGCATAAAATTATGTTAATGCAGGATAGGAGAGCAGCCACCCATGTGCCATGAAATAGCCCGTGGAGGAGTTCAGGAGTGACAGCCTCTCACAGCAGCTACACAAAGAAGAGTTGATTCCCAGCCCACTGAACTTTTTTCTTCCACGGTTCCAGAGTGCAGCTCTCCTGTTCCCAGGTGTGTCAGCTCCGTATCACGAGTCTTCTGCCATCTGTTTATTCAGTCTTGAGAGAGTTCAAGCACTGCACCTTCAGCTCTGTGAATGTGGCTTTAATGTTTGATTTGTAGAAGCAAAGCATCTTCCCATTAGGGACCTCAAGGCTCTCCTGAGCAGAATGAGCTCTCTGAAGAGCTGAACAGAAGTACAGAACGCAACACTTGAGAAAGTTGAAGGGATAGGATCTGCATAAAATTACCAGTACCCATTTTATTTTTGTGGTTGGAATGGTAAATAGATGCCTCAAGCAAACATCCATTGCCTTCATTATTGAAACAAAGAATTTCAAGGAAAAAACTCATTTTCTTATCTACGGTAGAGCAAACAATGCAGAAAAGAAATTTGGGCTCTCAGACATATGTGCATTAAAATCTCAAACTCCCTTTGGTATTTATGATCCTTTTAATTTTTTTTTTCTTTTAAACATTGAGTTTAAAGCAAACCAATGAGTCTGTGTGATTTACAGGCTCATTTGTGGAAAACAAAGGTTTTCTCGAGTGTTTGTGTGAATTTGTGTTTGTGAACTTTACTGCTGCAGTTTTTTAGCTAACATTGCCTTTCAGCCTGTGATGCTGGTAGTGTGCAGAAACAAGCTGCTTGCTCATGGCAGCAAAATTAAACAAAGCAAACCTATTGCCTGTAGACTTCACTCTGTCAGGTTTTGTATTCTCCACTGAAAACATCACAAAGTTCTTTATGGTGATTTGTGCTTGTGCAAGGTGGGAAATGAGACCTGCAATAAAATGTGTGCATCAAGGTTTTACTGCTTCATTTCTGGTACCGGTGGTACCAGCTGTAGATTATGCTCACAGTGAGGTAAGGTTGGGCACAAGAACAGCTGAATCTGAGGTTTCTGCACCTGCAGGTTTTTGTTCTTTTCAGTATGTAGAAGGCCATTAAATTCCTCTTTTATTTTCTTTTATTTTTATAACAGAGATTTAAGTGAGCACTCTAATTGTATCATATAATTTACCTGGCAGATGGTATTGAGCATTCCACAAGCTTACCACCACTGGGTAGTCTGGAATATTTTTGTTCCATGAAGTGTCTGGACCACCTAGGATAACAATCAATCCCGGAAAACTCAAAAGAGGTTCACAGGTAATTAGTGAGCTGAATAAATGCCCAAGTGTTTCAACTTTGTAGCTCCTCGATTGAGACAACTCCACCCAGTATATCTGATGAGAACAAAAAAGAAAAAAGAGGTGTTTTATCTGCTGGGGGACCTGAAGTGGCCCCTCAGTTTAATCCAGCATTGAATGGCATGCTTTGCTGTATTTTAGGCAGAAAGCTGCTTTCTGCTTTGCCTGTACTTGCCTGAATACTTAATATTTTCCTCTTCCTCCCCTTCCTGTGTATAACACTGGGTTCCTTCCTTGAGTTTGTCTGCCCAGCCATGATGGTCACATGTGTACAGGCTGTCATACTCATCCTTCTCCTGTGCCCTCCTTTACAAATGTAGTTATGGACACACACGGCAAAAGCTCTCCAGTGCCTCCTTTGTGACCACATCCTCAAGTCACAGTCCAAATATTTACAACTGTTCCTGTCCTTTGGTTAGTTTTTGCTCTTCACCTGCTAAGTTGGTAGAAGTCAGCTGTTGAGCTCCTCTTGCATTTAAAATGACTTTTGGGTTCATTTTGCTGTCAAGCTGTGCACTAACCCAATGCTGCAGCCTTTGAATTGCTGTCCGTGCCAGACCAGCTAAAACGCAAGCAAGTTTCTCTGCCTCCCTCATGCCTTCTGTTTCCACCAAAATAGAAGACAAAAGAAATGGCCAGAGACGTTTTTGTTCAGTGGGTTTTGTCCACTGCTGTTGTTGAAGTGGCTCTGGGGAGATATTCATTACTTAATGAACACACAAGGAGACAGGGTTTGCTCAGCATCTTGTAATCTTGTTTGTCATTTAATGCAGCTTGGACAGATGTACTTGAAGATTAAAAGTGAAGGTGGGAGCAGACAGCAGAGAAGAGCTGTTAAATGGCCAAGTAAACCAGCTGAATTTTAAGGTGGATAGAAGGCTGTTCCAGACAAAGGGTGTGATGTGGAGAGAAACAAGTCCAGAGGGAGAAAAGTACATTTGAAGAGATTCAGTGAGAAGGCAAAAGAACTGAAATTTCTTGCAGCAAGGGAGAAAATGGGTGAAAGGATTTGAAGATAAAAGTAGCTTGGATGAGGAGAGTGCTTTTGATAGGTGAATTTTTCCTAGTCTGGATAGCAGGAAGGAAGTGAATATTCTCCTGCTCTGAATCAGTGAGTTTTGGAGAGATTTAGAAAACTTGATAAAGCACCATTGCCTGCAGCAGCTCAATGGCATTTGATCTCTCCACCGTAAAAAGAACTTTGAGAGTTTCTGAACTATTCGGGATCATAAAGAGAGGAGCAGGAAGCAGAAAGCAGGTTTGTTAGGCTCTTCCTTACCCATGAAACTGTGTGCAGGACCCAGGACACAAATACACCTGCAGTTGGCAGTGTCTGGCACTAAGGGGAATTTTAGAACCTGTGTCCAGTTTTGAATTTTGTGGAGAAACAAGTGATTGGATGGTAAAGGGATTCTAAAATAATCCCAAGGTTTGTAATAAGATAAAGTCAATCTGACATATGCCATCCTTTCTCCTGTGTTAGGACTTGTCTTCATTGTAGACCTTTACAACATTAAAGTGACACAGTGGCAGCACTACGGTGGATGAGCAAAAACTTGGTTGTAGCACTGTGCAAAGATGCTGGTCAAAGAGAAAACAGAATAGATTATTTCATTTTGAAGGGACCTACAATTATCCTCTTGTCCAGCTGCCTGCCCAGTTCAGGGCTAAGTTAAAGCATATTATTAAGGCCATTGTCTAAATGGCTTTTAAACACTGACAGGCTTAGGGCCCAGCCTCACACAAGGAAGAAAAGTTTGTGTCATTGACCTTGCTTTAGAGATTGCAGGAACGTGAACACTGAGTTTTCCTGGTTCTGCTGAAGATAAGCAGTTTTTTCATTAAGGGAAGAAGCTAATCCCTCTTCCCTTTCTCAGGGTTTTTGAGCATTTATGTTATCTAGGGAGGCCCAAAAGAAAAATACTGTAAGAACTTGAGAAAAAATCACATGTCATTCTATCTAGTGATATTTTACTTGTTGATTTCTGATGTTATAAACTTGGGTTTCATCCTGTGTAAAGTCAAGGAAAAAATAAATGGGCAGAACTCGAATATTTGATATAAAATACTCATTTCCACATTTGTTCCCTTTCCGTCTTACCACTTAGAAGCTGCTCTCAACCCTCCTTCCTTCAGCAATGCAGACCTTGTAATAAAAGCAGTTCAAACTCAGTGTTTCCATTCCAAAGGAGTTACAGACCAAACAATTTCTCTCCAGCTACTTGAGAGCTCCTCAAAAGGCCTAGCAGTGCAACTCTGACTCACACAGTGTTTGGTGTTTCCTTAGAACCTTGTCCCCTGAGGCTCTTGATTAGATGAGAATCTTTGCTTTCAGGAAAAGAAAAAGAATGTACCTCTTATGGAGCAGAATTTGAAGATAATGATCCTGTCTCAAAAAAAAAAAAAAAAAAAAAAAAAAAAAAAAAAAAAAAAAAAAGAAAAGGAAAAAAGAAAAGAAAAAAAGGAGGCTGTGGGAAGAAAGAATGAATTGCCTTTTCTTCTTTTTAAAAAAATTCTCAGTTTTGGAGGATCTGAGTCATGATTTTTCAGCACTGGAAAATGGCAATATCATACTGAGCTTTGAAATTTGAAAGAGGATACATTACTAACTAATTTGCAGTTCTGCCATATTAGACAAAACCATGGACATCCATGTCTTTGAGCATAGCATCATGAAATACAGTAAATATAAATTAGGTGGTTGATGAAAACTGATGGGCGATACACTAACGTAAATTAAAAATCCCAGTATAAACAATACCCAAAGGATATGCCTGGAATGGATCTTGGTCAAATCTTGTTAGAGGAAACGGTGAATACAATCAATTAAAGGAACCCTTGGAAACATAATTGCATTCTCTGCAGGGGTTCATCCTGTACTACATTTCCAACTTCAGAAATAATGCTTATACAAGGAATTGTGCAGGGCAACAAGGTCCTTGGGATCTTTGGGTATGTGAATTTAAATGTGATGGATCATTATGCAGGCTCTCACCAGGTTGCTGTTTATCTGGGCTGAACTCTCAGCTGGCCACAAGCATTGGTGAATATCCACATGAAACTTAAAAATGCTTTGAGATTGTGGATAATAATTTTGTTTTAGTTAAAACACAAACAAGTTTGTAAAGAATGCAAAAGGGCTAAATGGTCAAATTAATCTTGTGATTGTGTTGGGGAAAAAAATTCAATTGGACCAAATAAGAATATTGTTTTAAAAAAGTGTTTGTACATTTTTACTAAGTGTTAGTGTTAATAAGCTTTTGAAGAACAGAGATTTATTGTAGACTAAAAAATAGATTATAATGAACCACAAGTTCACTATGTTAAAAAGTTCAGTGATTTCACGAAGTATGAATTATGACGTTTTTCTGAAAATATTTTATCTGAAATAAGCTAAATGATCACATCAGTATGACACCGTCCAGCTGAAATAGTTTTGCTGGTTTAAGTTTAAAAAATGTATTTATTTGCATGCATACCTATTCCACATGCCACTATGGTGAAATGGGATCATGGCATTAAAGGAAAGCCTCCTGTAGGCAGAAAACCATTTGTTGTATCTGTTTAAGAGCATTCATAAAAGAATGGATTTCAGATTTCATAAATTGGTTTTGTTAATCTGCTATTTTTAAAATACTTGCAAGACCTCTTCTGTTGCCATGACAATTTGATTTCCATAAACATGGTATTTTGGATGTGACTATCCAACATTGTATTGGCTATGCTGTGTGGGGTAGGAGATGGCAACTTGGCACCACAGAAGTGACAATGCAGAGAGGCCCATAAAGTCAGACCTCTCACTGACAGTGGTCAAGACAAGTTCATTATAGTAAGAAAAAATAAAGCTCTTGCATCAACATCTTTATATTCCCTGTAAATTAGATTTTTTTTCATGTCTTCTTGTGAACACTGTTGTGGAGTGAGGAAACTTCAAGTTTCCACTGAAAATTCGTTCCAAGAATGTGAAGACTAAATTCTGGCTAAAAGTACAGCTGGACATTTTTGGATCTACACACACAAAACAGCTGTAAGGACACATTGCCCTGCAACACACTCTGGAATTGCTCTCATGGTGGAAGAGGTTCACAAAGGATTTAGGATGGTGAGAAAGGAATGGTCAAAAACTGAGACATTTGTGAGATATAACCAAAGGAAAATCCCTCCCTGGCTGAGGGATCAGCATGATTTCCCCATGCTTTCCTTCTGTCTCTTTGAAATGATTGCAACAAATCAGATCCCTTTCAAAACTCATTTGCACCAGACTAGTTACTGAGTAATCCACTGAAAGACTTGGAACGTTTTTTCCAACATAGTTAGACAATTTGATGAGTGGGGATTCTCTGGATTGGGCCATTAAATTACCTCTCTTGATCTGTTTAATTGTGAAAGCATTGCCAAATCTTCCTGTCTGTAGTCCAAATCTGATAATGCTTTTTTTGCTGCATGTCTTTCTGTTCTAGCTCTGCATCCAACAAACTGATCAATGCCAGGGAAGGTTTAGCAAGTTTTTTACAAAACAAGAACTAAACTTTTTAAAAAACAATATTTTAGACTCAGCATCACGGGATTTTTTTTCCCTCCTACTGAAATTTCATTGTGGCTGCAGAGAGCTGGTGGGATGGTTTCTTGTCTCATGTAAAAGAGAGAAAAGAGCCCAGGGGCTACAATCATTGTCAGTTGAGAGTATAAAAACAGTCTCTTGTTTTCTCTTTTAAAAGTCAGAATGTAATTTTATACATTGACTTGCATCTGAGTACTTATTTCACTCAGTCTCCCACACATCCCACAAAAACAATGTGGAAATGGAGTCTCCTGACACCCTCTTGGAGCTGACTCTCTGAGGTAATCTAACTTGGTCCTTGTTTTCTTGGTCAGCTCTACATGGGAAGCTGAATTTTGTGCCTGGAGAGCCAACCCCTGACATTGCTCATTGCTGCAAAATATCTGTGTGTCTTTACACCCCCACTGCAGAGGTGTGGACAGCTGCACACGTGCAGGGCAGAGCTTGAACCAAGACATGGGTGTGGAGAGCAGGACAGGGGACCCTGGGCTCAGCCAGTCGTGGCACCAGCCCGTCCTGACCCAAATAACGCCTCACGCACAGCGGCGCCGATCAGCAAACTCTCATTTCCATCAGAGCTGAGCCTCAGTGTTTCCACTTTGGATGGTGAATTCAAGGCAGTGCAGTTAAAAGTAGGATCTGTCTCCTTGTGCTGTCTGCAGCTGACATTTAGAAGAAACCTGTGGTGTAGCTGGGAATGGATTTTAGACCAAGCATAGGTTCCCAGGAACCACTCTTGCTCAGTAATTACACAGGGAATCCTTCTTTTGCTGATGCTATGATGATTAAATTCTAACAGTCCACCCTTAGTTGTACTGACACAAAGAATGAAAGATTTTTATTCTCTGTATTAACTAAAACATGGTATTTTTGATACAATACATGTGTGGCTGTGTTCTTGTCTCACATCAGTGCTTTCAATCCACCCAATGTTCTTTCAGTGCTCATTTATTCATTTAGTGCCAAGGCAGAACTGCACAGAGAGGGTGTCCCCTTCCCAGTTGCTCTGTAGATTCCAGGTCACGCTGCTTGGAACACCAACCCATCATATGAACCAGTGCAAAACAGGTACAAAATGTACCCACTGCAAGCTTAACTCCTTTGTCTGAACTGAGAACCCACAATTTGCAGAGCAAAGTGGTGTTGAGCCTCTAGGACTATTTTGTCTCACCCCTGCTCACCTCTTTTGCTCAAGTAACATTGAGCTGGCCCCTTCAGGTTGCTCCTGTGAATAAGTATTATTTACTGTAGAGGAGAATTGCAGAGCTGAGCTCTTTGCCCTTTAAACCAGGGAAGACTCTTCCCAAGTTGCAGTACTAAGCTGGATACTCGCTGAGAATTGTATTTCCTGAATTAGCCACCAGCCAAAGCGAAAAATCTGGTTTGTGCTGCATCATGAAACTTAATCTGCTTTCTCCTTTACAAATGTGGGTATGTTTTAAATATTTATGACACTTCATCACACACTAGTAAATGTTTTTCAGTACATTTTGTAGAAGGAATGATACCTAAGTGATAACTTACTCCAGTGACTGTGATTTAAGTCTTTCCTGAGAAGTTCACTATTTACTGGTGTAATAAGTGCCAAGTAGTTAGTCAAGCAGTGTTTTCATAGAATCATAGCATCATTTAGGCTGAAAAAGACCTTCGGGATCATTGAGTCCAATCATGAACCCATCACAGCAAGCCCTAAACAACATCCCGATGTTCCACATACACACGGCATTATTATTTTAGTAGCACTGTGAGATGCAGGCTACATTCAAGCCCTATTTATGATCCAGAAGGGAATATTAGGATATGAAGGAGGAATGATGTCATATACTTAAGAGTATCTGTGATCTGAGTAGAAAATTCAGGGGAAATATCCAGATTGTCCAAGAAGTCAGTGGCAAAATTGGCGAGAGGATCTACACAGACTTCCTGCAATTCAGCACCTCAAATAATGCAGCCACACTTTACCTTCCATTAATCTCTTCCAGGAAAACTATTATTAATGAACTACTTCCATCCCTCTTGGACTTTGTGTTCATTGAGAGGAGGAGTGTTGTCTGTGCCATGCATTAATGGAAGCACAGTAAATAGGTAGGATGGACAAAGCAGTTCTTAGTTTGGATGTGCTGGTTACTTTCTCACATGTTTCTACGATCTGCTTTATGCCTGTGAGAGCCACAAACTCTCTTGCAGACACATGAGGGGCTTCAGGATGTTTTAGTTAGTATATGGCAAAAAAGAAAACCCACACCAAAACCCAAAGCCAGGCAAGCACACATGCAGCCCAGACTTGCCATTTGCAAGAGCACTGATTTTTATTGTGCTTTGTAGTTTAGTATTAATCAATATTTGCAGTAAGTAGGCTCTGTATTCCTTTGTTGTTGCACGGCAGTTGTGTGCAAAACGGGGCATTACTGTCACCTTTAAATAATACTATTTTAAAATACAATATTTGTGCAACTATGTAGGTGACCACGGCACTGTATAGACAATGAAAAAAGAAAAGGTCCTCTCCCAGAAGACTGTGATAGAAATGTAACCCCAAGAGTCAGATCCAAGTTAAAAGAAGTCCTAATAAAAACATATAATACAGTGTAATGAAAAGAAAAACATATCCTTGTGTTGTATGTTTAAAGGCAGAGTTTTAAAGGCACAGTTGGGACTTGTTTCTTAGCAACAGGGCTCATCTGAGCCCTGCAAACACTGTCATGTTGGAAAAAGATACCCTCCAGAAAAAAAAGCAATATGAAAAGAGCTAGAAACATCAAATTTATATGTCTTCCTGCTGTTGCAGGAGCGTTTCATCAGCATTGCAAAGCCTTCAGGCAACAACAAGGTCATTTTGATAAACTGTAATGATCAGAACAAAAAACTCCTCTTTACTTCTCTTTATCAACAGGGACGAGCAGTAAAAGTATTATTTAAAAACAGGTGCATTGGTATTACCATAAACCACAGTTTAGGTCCTGCCATCCTCTTGTATCCTTAGTAACAGGGCTGTACTCTGCACTTTGGGCACAGGAGTCCTGCAGAACAAAGTCCTGACTCTGTTGTGCCTCACACAGTCAGTACCAGAAGTTTCAGAGGAAGATCTGTAACATACAGAGGAAAATCCTACTGGCCTGTAGGAAGAGCTGCTCCTAAAGGAATTGATCAGCTGGCTGATACACCAAGGCAGGAGAATTTTTATTAGTATTATTTAATCAAAATAGATTAATGGCAAACGTATTTATTGGGCAGATTAGATGGAGTTCATGTAACCTGTGCACCTGAGTTGGTTGCCTTTATAACGTGTGGGGAGGAATTGGGTACTACCAGCATGTGACTCATCTCTTTAAATGAGGTTAAGTGA
>VZSR01001479.1:4224122-4240612 GCA_013398615.1 Brachypodius melanocephalos | reverse complement strand
GAGAGGGAGGGAGGGAGGGGGACACCTCTGTGAGAATATCCCAGAGAGATGTTCATGGAGAACCCATGGTGGAACAGATACTCCTGGCAGGAAATGCAGTTTGTGGAGAGCTCATGCTAGGGCAGATTTACCCCTGTGGAACAACTGGCACCAGAACAGGGGAAAAGCACCAAGGGGGGGTGGCAGAGGGGAACTTCTATGAGCTGACCACAAATCCCCTGTCACTCCCCATTCATCCTACACTGTTCAGAGTGGGGCGGACGAAGAGAAATCAGGAATGAAAGAGTGAAGTTGAACCTGGGAGTAGAGGGAAAATTAAGGAGTAAGGGTCATATTTTGTTTCTCACTATCCAAACCTATTTTAATTGGCAGTAAGTTGATTTTCCCCAAGTCCAGTCTGTTTCACCTTTGACAGTAATTGAGAAATGATTCTGCTGTTCTTTATCTTGACCTACAAACTTTTTTAGTCACATTTTTCCCCTCTGCCCTTTGGAAGGGAAGGGAAGTGAGAGAGTGGGTGGGTGTGTGGCAGCCAGCCATGGGCAGCTCAGCACAGCACATCACCAGCTTCTGTCCTGCTCTTCCATAGCATCCCTCCTTAGCACAGCCTGAAAATCCTGAGGGCTTTGCTGACCGTGGAGCACCTTGAGCACGTGTTCTCTCAGCACTGCTCATGGCGATATTTAGATCCCTTCCTTGAGGGATGTGCTGGATGTTGACAATGTTTCTTTCCTTCGTGCATTATCTAAGGGACAGAGAACATGAGAGGTCCTTGCATGCTCTGTATCAGTACCATTGAGAGCTGCTGAATTTACCAGTGGGGCTGAGAGGTGAGCCTAGGGAACCCTTGAGAACTGGCTACTGCCTCTCCTCACTTTACCCCAGCCAGCCAGGATGGAGCCTGACCATAATCCCTGGGTCTGATCACTGACATAGAAAGGTTTCTCTTCTCACTCTTCTGACTTCTGGGACACAGACATATCCATCAGAGACTTGATTGTGGCAATTCTACAAACCATATCTATCCCTTGATCTTGACTGGAGAGGACAGCACCTCTCCAGCATCAAGAAAAAGCAGAGAAAACCATCTACCAAAAACTCAGTGCAAAACCGCGGTTAAAGCCAAGTTTAAATTTAGGAGAGCTCTGGAAAGACTTTGCACTGAACCTGCTGTTACACAGATTTGTGTTCCCTTCTGTTGACTCTGATACAGGTTTATAACCTATACTAAGAAGAGATTAATTGCCTGGCTACTGTTCCTCTTCAGCCTGTTAAGTTCTAATATAGCTGCACAGCATAAACTCTCGGTAGGACACTATTGGATCAGTTCTGCTCTCCTCAAGTCATAAAAAATCCTCATCATAAAATGTCATTAACATTGCTTAAGTAGGAAGAAATATGACAGCATGGGAAAGACATTTCAGATGAACATTCCTTAATATCCTCTGTAACACTTATTTTCTGGTCCATACCTTTAATCCCAATCTATATATTTCATTATAGCCAAAACCCATGGAGGGCAGCAAGGCTTAACTAGGAAAGCCAGCATTTGATTGAGCAACCTGATGGCTCTTTCACTATGGCCTGAGGCATGATTTAACCTGAAATTCCTTGATTTCAGTAGGAATTTGGTGCCTAAGGGTTTTCAAAGATCCATGCTCTAGTTTCTCTGCCTTCCTTCTATCATTCTTCAATAGAAGGAAGAGAACACTGCCATGTGTAATTACGCAGACGTACACTGGGGTGTCATCAGTACTTACGAGATGCTAAAATAAAGAGAACTGGATGAAGTGCTGCTCTTGGTCAGTGTGGACATTATGAGAGAAGAGACAGTATGTTTAAAACAAAGTAAGTAGAAAAATAGATGCAGTTACTTGTGTATGTTAAAACAATTTTTGAAGGATTATAAATAGTTTAGGGCCAGACGTTTGAAAAGAGTAAGAATTATGTTTGTGTTCTCTCCCTGCTGAGAAGTTTGGCTCAGCTGTTAATTTTCACTAACAGGAAAATAAAAAGCACTTTTCTGATAGGCTTGTATTGCCTTAATCCCAGGTCTAGAAATGGGATGTTTCACGTGGATCCCATGGGTGGTGCAGAATCTACCTGCCTCGTATAATTTGTCATTTGTCTGGGAATGATAGAGACTGAACTTTCCCACAGCACTCACCAGGCAGGTTCTGCTTTGTGCAGCCAGCCAGTATCTCAGCAAATGCACCTGCACCTCCTCCAGATACTCCTCTCTTCCTCAAGGTATTCTAAGATTCAGGGAATTTCCTACCCCACAAGTGGATCTTGCACCCCTGTATTGTTCTCTTCTTTGATCTTTCTTCTGTGTGTTTTTTGATCAGTATTAGTTCAATGAGTACTAGGGGGAATTAAACACAATTTTCACTGCATCCAGTCCTCTTCCCACCCCGAATCTAGTCTTGCCTTCTCTCAGATGCGATGGTTGAGAGGAGTACAGAGCAAATTGCAAAGGTGAATGCAAAGATTTCTAAAAAGTCCTGGGGCTGTCTCTAGTTTTCTTCCAGGGAAACACAGTAAGAACTTCCAGGGGAGCACTGCCGCTCCCTGTGGTTCAGGACCCTTCATGAATGACACATTTAGGCTGGTTTGTTCCTCCTACACCCCAGGCCCACCCATGACCCCAGTTTTGCCCAGTCACAAGCACCCAGTGCTTTCACTATGTGCTGAAGTTCCTTTTCTACATGAGCAGCACTTTCTGGGCAAGAGTTAATGGGGTCTGCATGACCCTTAGCAACTTCTCATCCCAGAGTTCTGTCTGTGCATTTTGAACTTAAACTTCCCCTCTCCCCTGCTGTCCCTTGTCATAGATTTCCTGACAAGGAGCTGCTGTAGGACAGTGGTTCCATTTGTAGTGCACAGTACAGGAGTCATTAAGGATGTGAATCCCATGGCAACCCCTTCTGCTTAGAGTATTGCACTGTCTTAATTCCTTCTGTCTGAGATAGAGAGGTGTGGTTTGCCATGGATGACTGATGGCCCAGAGTGGTGGTGGTGCTGTTCCAATCCATCTCCAAGAAAAGGAGTAAGAGGCAGCTGCTCTGTGATGTGGTCTTAGTGCATCAGTGTCTTTGGATTTTTTTGTGGAACAGACACTTTTCTCTGAAAAATACTAATTGTAAAATTTAAGATAATCTTTCATGACTGCATCTGGTTAAACAAATGCTCCTTTGAGTGACAATAACAGGCCTCTGCTATTAGACTGTTCTGTGTAGCACAGCTATAAATACATGCTTATTTTTTTTCGTTGCAGGCACAATAAAAGATGGCAAAATAGCTCTGATGTGTTGGATTGTTGCTTTTGTACAGTACTGTACTAGAAATCTCATTTTGTAAAATGTGAGGAAAGAAAAAGTGCTATGTTTTAATCACTAAAATTGAAAGAAAAATGAATTATTTTAGCTAGAAATGTGGGGTAATTTAATGCTTAAGTGTAGGAAGTTATAATGACTGTAGAGATACACTTCACGCACCTTTAGGGACTAGCAGAGAAGAGTAAGGAATCCCTAAGTAGGAGGAGAACATTGAGGTGTATAGCAGCACATTAATGGTCCGTGCTTTCAGAGCACACAGGAGCCCATGCTTTGGGGAGGGGTGTGGGAAGGAGCATTATTACTGAATTTTGGGCAGGAGAAAGTATTGCTGCCTGTGGTTTTGGTAGTTAGAGCTGCAGGTGCCTACATGTGCAAGAAAAGCATCCATCCTATAAATAAAAATAAAATCACAATAATGGTTTAATTGATGCTGCCTTTATAGATTCCTGATACAGATTGGGACATTGGTTAACTACAGAAATAAATTGTTACAGCAAGTTACCTTGTGTCACACAGGATCTAGAACAAATCCCTGATTCAAGGTAGGGCATTTGTGTTGCAGGATATCTGTAAATGAAAACAGTAACAGATTTTCACCAGCTCTGAAAGCAAAGTCTTAGAGGGAAAAGGATTGGCTGTGGCATGTGAAAGGATACTCTGGCTGGAGAGTAGGTGAGTATAAGGAAGGAAAAAATATTTAATTTTATGAGGGAGAGGAAAAAGAAATAGAAGTTGGAACGACCCAATTGCACAGAGAAAAGAGAGGGAGGAATTAAATATATAATTATCCTCCTTTTCTATTTCCTTGCAAGCCAGATTGATGAAAAGGTGGTTGGTAAGAAACATTCAGTGTGCAAAGAAATTGAACCTGACTTTGCCATCTTCATTAAGAGGAGAGGACATCCAAGCAGAGAGAGCAGAAGGAGTGGGCAGGATATGGGAGAAATGTCCTAAAGAGATGCAGGAGTTGAGTCACTGGCAAAGAAATGGAGATGGCACACAAAGGCTTGTGTGCAGATGAGATTTAAAGAGGATGTGGTACGGAGGGAGCAGAAAATGGGGAATGGAATTGCAGAGGCTGAGGCAGTGCCTCTGTGAAAGAGGAAAAGAAGGATGGCAACAAAGAGTGAGAGATGCTGAGGACTCTGTAGGAGACAGAAGTGAGGCAGGTGGCAAGGTGTGAAAGAGCAAAGAGCCCTAGTGCAGGCCAGAGCTAGGAACCAGAAACGTGGAGCACAGGTCCCAAGACTCATCCAGACTCTTTGCAGACTTTGGTGAGAACTGTTTCAGCAGGGAGGACAGAAACCTCATCTGTGAAAGAAGGGAAATTTAGGTAATGTTGCAACATTTCCAAGATAAAGCAAGGGAGGAAGGGAGTTGGTTCGGGGAGATGGAGCAGCAAGTGAAGCTGCATGACTGAAACAACTCTGCTGAGGTAGGAGACTTGCAAGAGACCTTTTGCTGTAGTGGGGTAAAGCATAATCTCCCCTTAATTTCAGCTGTGCAGTCCCATAACATGAATTCATGTTGTAGTGTGAATGCTGATACAGTGAATCCAGGTGGGATAATGAGCTTAAACTACAGCTGGCCATTAGAAGCTGCAGAGTCACAGGAGCTGGATAAGGAGTCTCCCAGCTGTACAGCTTCTGGGCACAAGGCAGGCCCAAAGAATCTGCCATGGTCACCAGGCACCTGCTCAGCTGGGGAGCCAGGAGAGCAACACCACCTGCTGAGCAGAGCCTAGTCGTCATACATCTCAAGAGACTTGCTAAGAAGTTAGGAAAATACATGGATGCACATAGAATCAATTTTCTACAATTTCTAATTCTGCTTAAGGATGTATCCATGCTATTCATGTTAGCCACTGAATTTTTCAACCTCACACCAAGCCGTTTGAACACAAAGTACTCATCTATGTTTGTGACCTGCTCAACTAAGCTGTGGCATTTCCTTTAGTTTTGCTCTCAGACAGAAGAGGACTAGTCCCTGCAGAAATGATGATTTTATCCAAGTAAATACTTCTTCTAAAGAAGGACCATACTTCTGCACCCAGCAGTATTTCCCCTTAGTACAAGAGCATCACCCCTCCAAGGCTGCCTGAGCTGTTTGACAGGAGCATGCACAGCTCGGAGGAGAGACTTGAAGTTCACCTGTTTTGGTGTGATCAGCAACTCACAAGCAAGTTTTCTGAGTGCTGTGAGAGTAATTGCACTTGACATTTTAGAACCAGGGCAGCTTTTCAAAAATAAATTGAGAGATCGTGAAGAAGCCTCTGTTCAAGGGCTGTCAGACATGTGGTGGCAGAAGGATGCAGCTCAGGGGAAAAAAAAAAAAAAAAACAGAGAGATCAGCTAAGCTTTGTGTGGACTAGTTAGAGTTACTGAAATAACTACTGAAATACCATAGAATAGCTGGGACTGGAAGAGGCTTCTGGAGGTCACTTAGTCCTTCCTCCAAGTGGGTTAAAGTAGAGCAGGTTGCTCAGGTCCTCCTCCACAGCCTCATGGGATCACCTGTTGATGCTGATATGTGCACTAGCCTCCATAATATCCACATTTTCTCCATCCTAATCAGGAATTTTCCTTTTAGAAAACTGTTCTAGCTGAGCTGGATTCATTTGTCTTGGCTGGTGCTCATATTCACAGAATCTGTGAAGTCAGGGGTCACTCCAGCCTGCACTATTTATGGAGCCTGGGCTGGGGTGATGTCAGGCACGAGGTACCACAGCTCATTTCTCTGCTGCCAGGAGAGATTTGCTTTTGGCCTGCATGGGGCCTTTCCAAGGGGAGCCAAAATGGCTGTGGAAGGCTCCAGAGCTGGTCCATGAGAGCAAGACTGGTCATGTGTGCTCACTCTGGCTTTGTGCTTCACCTCTGGAATTACAGCACCTTCACCAATGAGGCCATGGCTTGCTCCAGCTCAACTCTGTGTGGATCCTTGTCCTCTTCATCCCACACTGCTCTTCTGCAGAATCCATCATGTTCTAATCTGCTGAGCAGGGATGGCAATGTGGGAAGTTCCAGTTAAAAGGAATGCAAAAGCTGCATATATTGTTGAAAATGTTCCCTGATCATTTTGCTGAATAGGATAAAACACCCTGATATTCTCAGTCAAGTAAATGACCATAAAATGAGATTTTTGTTTGTAAAGTGTCTGAATCACCTGAAGGTACCAAAACCAAACTTAGAGTGTGAAGCACCATCTCCTAAATATATTGGATGCTGTGTACATCAGCAAAACAGCAACGGCTGTAGTAGGTAAAGTGCTTTACCTTTCATCTAAGAATAGTGGTTTTATGAAAAGTGTCCTTTAAAAGCAAGACCTGGTCACTATTTGACTAATGGTAGCACTGAACAGAACAACAAGGATATAGCCCCATCAGGCTAGACAGTAAATTTCCTGACAGACTCTCTAAATTAACACCTTAATAATGTTACTTTGGCATTATAAGAATAAAGTTACATCATCAGAATTACTTAGCAAGCAGCTGTAAATCCAGGATGGAGTTCTGGTCTCACAAATCATATTCCAGACTCCTGTGTACAGCACCACACCATTTAGCTACAGAGTGCAATTCCCTTATATCCTGTTTGTCCCTGCTTGAGACACTTGGGCTCATAAAATGTGTGCTGGATTAAGAAAAAAAAAGATGAAAAAGTGTTTTGGTTAGTCTCTTGCATACTTATCACTGCCGATCTCTAAACATTTATGTCAGTTTTATTTTATATTCCTCTAGTCCTTAAAAGATGGCTTGTACTTTGAGGTGATTTTGGAGGCTGATGCAATTTATTACACTGCCATTTCAGCTGCCTTGTTCAGTAGAATAACCTCTAATTGCTCTGCATCCCCATCAAACTCTCTAATAAGATTAATTCTGTCTTGTGTCTTGGTAGTCTCTAATTAACATGATTTGTCTTCACAGTTAAGGGCTCCAGGGTATCACAGCAAGCTCAGAGTCACTGCTCAGTGAATCTTAGAAGTAGTTAATCCATCCTTCCATGAGCAGAGCAGATGCTCCCAGGGAGCTTCAAAGGGCTGAATTCCTTGCACGGCATTGATGAGAGAGACAGAGGAGGCAGAGCAGCTGCAGACCTCGCCTGGAGCTGTGGCTGCCGGGCTGGATCATCCAGGCAGGGCTGGAGGGAGAGAGCCCTGCCCGCCCCTGGCCTGCTCAATTTCCTTCTGCTCAATTAGCCCGAGATGGGCGCTAATGGCACTTAATTAACCTGTGCGCGGGCAGAGACAGGAAGACAAGTGAGCATTTGATGTGGCTTCACCCAGTAGCCCTTAAACTCGTGTGGGAGCTGGAGGACCACGCATGTCCTCCTTCTGCTTTGTGCCTGACAAGAAAGAGCTTTCCGTGGCACAGGCAATTAAGAATAAACTTCAGTTTGTCACTCTTTAATTGGGAAGAGCCAGTGCGAAAGCTCAAATATCCATAGCCTTTTCCTCATTATGCTTCTGCTGTTACCCAGCTTTTATTTCCAGCATCCTTTAGAAACTGGAGGTATCAGAAAGCCATAAAGCTTTTCTTGCAGGAGGTTTCATGGCCTTTCTGGAATGAGCAGGAGCTCTCCCCAGACAGTCTGCTGTTGAAGCTTCCAGGTTGGTCAAGTTTGGGTGAAAAGCCAGATTCAAATTATTTCTGTATCAACAGCACTAAACAGAATGGCAGAAAATAGAAAATTCATTTCTGTGAATAGGATCAGAGTCTTAAAGAGAGCCTAAAAAATGAGAGATGGTTTAGTGGATGATTATTTCAGGTTCCTTGGTTCCTGGTCTCATTTAAGTCCCAGGCTCCTGCAGTGGGTGGGTGCAGAGCAGCCTGGGACTAGGAGAGCCATGGCAGGGCAGCCACAGTGGTGCTCCTGGCAGGAGGAGAAGGGAACACAAGGTGGGATAAGTACCTGGTTTAATAGTAGACATTATAAATACAGAAAGTCCTGCATGGCAGGAGACAATGGAGAGAAACCAGCAGCAGAGCTGATTCCATAAAAAAGAGCTTTAAAATTACAGAGCAGCACGACTAAGTCCACTTAGGTCAGATGAGCTCTCAGCAAAGTGCCCTGTGCTGTAAACAGCGGTCATGCCTTTTGTTCCCCCTTATGTTTGTTATAATTGGAAGCCAATTGCATTATTCCTCTGAATGCTGGCATACTTAATAGGGATGCAAATTAATTAAAATCCTCCCTCTATTCCATTAGTAAAGGGAAAAAGGAGCAGGAGCAAGGCCACAGTCCCTTGGTTGTTTTCACAGCGTGCCCCTGGCTGGCAGCAGAACCAGTGGCAGGTCATTCAGCCTCCCTGGCTCTTCATCCCCTGTCTGACATGCACATGGGCTGTCTTCCACTTCTGATGTACTTTGATGAGCTTATCTCCAGCAATTCATATTCCTTGACTGTAGGTGGTAGGTATTACTTGTTGTAGCTTTTCCATTCCCTATGTTTAGGTTCATTAGCAATGTTTCCCCCCACCTCTGGAAAGTTACATGTTCTCTACAATGGCTCATACTTTGTAAAGCATGATGCAAAATGTCATTGGTGGTTCTGGGACCACATCATTTATCTAAGAGGAGAAAAAAAACCCCAAAACCCAATAATCTGGGAATCAAGAAGGTGCAACTTGCAAAGATAATTCAGCCAATCCTGGCAGAATTCTGAGGTCTGCTCCACCACCGTGGATTATGCAGCAGGGCATTGCATTTGCTGTTCAGCAGAAATTCTCCAGTCTCAAATACTTCAAGCACACTCTTAATTTTATGCATCAAGTCAGCAGAATTAAACCACAGGACTGGACTGGAAAACTTCACCCAAGGGTTGTGGAATGTCTGGCAGTGGAACAAGCTGTACTTCAATCTCACTATTTATGGGTGGCTGCTTTTAAGTGTTCAAAACATTGCAGTGCTGCAGAGTAAAAATAATTTTGATAGGTCTGTGTATAATTAAAGCTTTAGTAAGTCACTTCACCTCCATGCAATTTAAGATTTTGCTGTGTATTTTTGGCATTGGAAGTCTGTGAAAGTTTGTTGCAATCAAGTTTTGAAGTTTTTGTTAAAAAACTCTACATTCTTAGAAGAGTTAACTTTTTGTAGAGCATTAAATAGGAGAAAAATCTCATTTTTGATGCAAAGGCACTGCTGTCTTAACTTGCACGTGGGCTGTCTTCTGTAGAAGCTACACAAACACTGTCAAGTGTGTTCTGACCACCTGACACAAACCTTCTAACAACAAACAGATGCAGAGCTCAGTGCTGGAGCTGCAGCCAGGTGCTGGGACAGCTGGAATCAGCCATGGGCACAGAGTGCTTTGGGACATGCTGGTCATTTTCCACATGTAGGAAAAGCAGAGAGCGAATCCCATACACAGCCTGCCCTCCTCAGGCTCAGGAGTTGGAACAAACCCTGTGGAGAGGAGCATTGCAGGTGCCAGCTCTCCCTTGTCAAGTGACTGTATATTTTTGTCCACAGCAAGGCCAAAGGGAATGGAGGGAGCCAGAATTCCCTCTGGATGTCCTTCGGATACGGAAGGGGAAAATAAAAACAGTGTGCTGGCAGAAGCTAAACAAAACATTTTTAATAGCAGGCCACGGAGGAAAAATTCATGAGCTACTCTCCATGGCAACATCTAGGTTCTGTCACATTTGCTGCCTCCACTCTCTCCTCCTTCCCTTTCTCCTCTCCCTCTCCTACCCTTCGGCTCCTGCTGTTCCTGCCCGAGTCCTGCCCACACAGTTGTCCACAGGCCCTGGCATTTGCAGGTGATGGCTTTGACACCAAGGGGTCATCGATGTCCCCTCGGCAGATCTGAATCTGTGGGATTCAGGTTGTTAATTCTAAGAGGGGCCAAGTAAGCCTCCTCTTTCCTAAGCTGTCCACTGCTCCCGCTCCTCTTACCCCTCAGATTGATAAAACCTATCCATTCTAGCCCCCTTGCACTCTATTTGCAGGGGCCTACTTCAGTCTGCATGGATACTGGAAAGAGGAGAAAAGCTTGACCATGGCTGTTTAATTAAGCTATATCCTAAGACCTGAGCTTTTAAGGTGTTGTCTAAAACACGTTTATTTTTAAGAAAAAAACCCAAACCCAGGTGGTTGCACTCAGTCCTGACTTACTTCTGTGGCTGACATGAACTACAAGTGGAAGGATGCAAGGGATGCTCCTGACAGGTTGCGTGTGGGGAACACATGAGCCTTGCTGGTGCTGCAGCACTGTGTTGCAATCTTGCCACCTCTACCTTCTTCATATTTCATAGTATCACAGAATTGTTAAGGTTGGAAAAGACCTTTAAAGTCATCAAGTCCAACCATCCACTTGCCAAGAGAAACAAGTCCCGCAGCCAACAACCAGTGAGAAGTTGCAGTAGCAGTGACAGCCTCTACACCCTGAACTAAGCTCTGCTCCAGCCCTTAGGAGCAGCACCACGACTCCCTCAGAGATCCCAAACTGCTCAGTGGGAGAAGGCCACAGACTGTCCAGCTGGATGCTGTGCTCCTGGATTGCAGCTGTACCTCTGTGGACTGATTTTCATCTATTTCTATGAATGGCAAGTGGCTTGGTGTCTTCCACTGCTTGCCTGGAGTGCCTCCGAGGAAACTGGGTAGGAATTTGCCCCCAGCAAAGGAGCACAGCTGGCCACAGAGCCAGGTACTCAATAAAGGTCAGTTCCCTTAGGAGGACCCTGCAGCCTCCACATCTCTACTTTTGCTGCCAACCAAAGAGGTTCACTGATTGCCCCCTGCCTGCCAGTACAGCTCTCTGAGGGAGCCATAGGAAGAAGAGGCATAGTAGAGACCCTGACAAGAGCCCTGCACTCACAAGCTGCACAGAGGCACCTCAGATGTTTTCCTGAATCAGCCTTTTCTGTTCAGAGAGCTTAGCACTCTATCTCAGGAGGTTTAGGTGACACGCCTGCAGTGGCAGGTTCTCTCTCATGCAGCCCAAGCCCCAGTGAGATCCAGCCAGGTGGAGACTGGTGAGGATTCACACTGGCCAAAATGCTTCCAGGGCATTTTACTTTACATCTGTTCCTCAAACAATGACACAAACAATTGTTTGCTTTAGGAAACTTCAGCCGACCATCATCTTGGCATTAATGTTTTGCAACTCCATTTTATCACCTTGTTAATAGTGTCCTTTCCACAGCCCACCTCTACCCACCTAAGCAGAGGGAGGAATAGCGCTGAGCATCAGTAGATAGTGCCTTACTTCTTCCTTAGGCACAGTTTAGTGGTTTTCCTCAAAGGGCTACAGCTGGCACTGAATTGATGCCAAAGATGAGAGGTCTCCATGCCTGAATCTACTCTTTACAGCTCTAACTCGAGCATAAAAACAAGCTCATGACACTGAGGAGGCAAGGATGTCTTGACCAATAGATATCATATTCAAGGCAAGGAGTGCAATCTTTATAACCATGCTTGCACAGCTTTTTCTGACTCACACGAGCAAGAGCCAGCATATCTCATGAATTTTCAGCACATCCACAACATCTGTCTCACATATCTGCCAGCTCTGTTTAATGACAGCTAATAATCATTTTACTTAGGAAAATTCAAAGACGCACCAGACACGTCCCCACACAGAGCGCTCCCCTGATACAATACACGGGTACAGCTCATCCCCACAAAAGACACACTTTTTAATTACATCTCCCCATGATGATCCAACAGCCTTGCTCCCACAGACACCTCCAATTTTGTTCCCATCTTTGCCTGTACTTGCCTCCAGCTGTGTGCTTCCTGCAGCTTTTCTCCAGCTCCTGAGTCGTGACATGGCCCTGTTTTTCCTCTCTGGGAGCAGGAAGGGAGGCACCATAACACTGCCTTATTTACTCCCAGAAATACAGGGAAATGTCTTAAATGATTTCCAGGAAGAAGAAGAAACGCCACCCCCTCCCTGGTTCCCAGGCTTTTGTAGGGTAGGGATCATCGTCATCATCATCAATTGGATCACCATCATCATCTCCACATGCAGCCCCTGATTGCAGTAATTTGGGTTTCTGCTGTTCCTACACCTGTACCAGCTCATCAGATGTGATTTCCTTGCAGCAGAGATGCTTTCTTCTGGGAAGTCTTGGATACCTGGCAGTCAGTGGGAAGCCCACTAAGCTGTCTGCATGCTCAAGTTACTGGCACTTACACTGAGGTCATCAGGGTCCTGTCTCCCTCCGGCTCCGACCGGGCTCCCACTTCTGATGTTCCTGGGAAGGTGCTATCACAGCTGGTCCTCCACATGAAACGTGCCAAGCTTCATGTCGGACTAAAGCTCTTGCAGGAGTGCCCCGGATAGGCTTTTTTGTAAAAACAGGAGAGGAAAAACTTCTGTCCTACAGCTTAAGGTATTCCATAACATGTTCCCATCTGCACTCAGGTAACACAGAGGAGACTGTTCAGGACACAGCATGGTCATGACCTCATGCCTTTCTCCACCCTGAATGAGTGACTGAAACAATAGAAAACCAGGGGAGCCCTCTCCAGAATGTGAGGTTTTGCTCAAAAAGAAAAAAAAACAAACTATTCCTCCCATACTATTTTGCTGTACTCTATGAGGAACCAGCAGGTGATGCTCTTGGGAAGGCCGTGGCTGCCAAGGTACCAGCAGACACCAGAGAGGGGACTTTATCCTGCATGACAATGGACCAAATAGGAAGGGCAAAACCCCCTCCTTTGCGCCTTCATTTAATTGTGTTGTTCTGCAGATAACACATCCTCTTCGTGTTCAATGGGTTAAACTGCTGGAAACAAGCGTCTTTCTATATTTACTGGTGTAATCTAAAAATACCCCAATTGTGCTGACAGCCAAAGCGAGCAGAGGCTCCAAGGGGCTCTTTTTCAATCCCAGTACCATGTGAGTGCCCCAGCTGGCTGACACTGCCCTGAGTGAGACGAGTCCAAAGAGCAAAATCAGTGTCACACCCCCTCACAGCGTCGCTGCACATGGTGCCTTCCCCCTCTGCCTCCCAGCTGCTCCAGGAGAGCAATCCTCAGCTCCCACCCATCCCTCTGCCCTGCCCCTGGTACTCACTGACTCAGGTGCAGCAGGGGCTGTACAGTTCAGCCAGACGATTGCAAGGGGCTGAACAAACAGACTCATTAAAACATGACAGGACATCTTCATCACCTCCCCTGTGTCCCCAAAGAGGCTGTATTAATTCATGATTTAAGAATAGTCCCAGATTTCATTGCAGTTTGGGTGTTTTCCATTGGGAATATAGAAGAAATGCTTACTGTAATTTACTTATGTTATACTGGCATGATTGTGTGGGTGTTCAGTGGATATCTGCTTGTGGAGTTAGTGGTTTGTGTTTGCTGGCTGCACTCAGAACCCAAAACCTTTTTGGACTGCTGATTTATTTGGCCAACATCACCCCAGCAGCTGGCATTCCAGGTTTAGGATCTCTGGGCTGTAGGGGTTCAAGTGTCTGAATGCCTGGTCAGGGAGGGAAATGGTTCGGTGCCCCAGCTCAGAGGCAGCCAGGTGGTATCAGCAGATACAGCTTGCTTGCCTTCTTTCTCCTCCTCCTCCTCCTCCTCTCCACCCTCCATTTCCAGATGCAAATAATTCCATATTTGGCAGTGTGCAACCACGATGGCTTCCTAAGGGGAAAACATCTACTTTGGCACAAGCATTTAAGACTTTTACTCCTGCTTCACATTCTTGAGCATGTGTAGAGTAGAGGAAAAATATTTCCATCCTATGCCTGCTGGAACGCCTAAAGTCTTGTATTCAAAAATGCCAGCAAGCTCCCAAAGACTGGTTACTCATATGTAATAAAGAAAATGCAGTGACATTGGAAAATGGATTGGCTCCTGTGAGTAGGAGAGTGGGCTGAAGGGGATTTAGAAGCCAAGGTTCATGAGATTTTAATCCCAGTTTCTGTATCTATTCCCAGTCCAGAGGAGGACACTTAAATACTTTGTTAGCTTTATTCTTTTCTGAATGGGACTAGACTTTAGCTTAGTCATCGTGGTATTTAGGGCATTAATTGCCTAATTCAGCACCTTGCTCTAATGATGTAAATATCTTAAAAGCTTCACTGGATGGATTTGAAGCTGTAGTTTAAGAATTATTGCTCATTTATGACCTTTCTTTGTAACACATCTTGGAAGAGTTAAAGGTAAGGCAAGAGGGGAAGATTTTAATTTTAAAAAGAGACAGGCATTTCCATTTGGCAAGATTTTGCATCCTGATGGGAAAACATAAACACCCAGTCTCTGATCTTGCCTCAATCCATATTTAATCTTGGAGAGTGCTGTGGTGTAATTTTTAAGACAACACTTTCAGGAAGCATGAGGGAAATATTCCAGGCTTTCTTCTGCTTTGAGAAAACTATAACGGAAAAAAAAAGGGCAGAGATGTCACATAATCCCACACGGGGGACACAAGAGATGTGGAAGACAATGCCACAGAGCAAAAGACAGCTATAGGTAGACTTACACAACATCCTTTGGGATTATAATGACTTTTCTTTTCATCTGCAGATTTATTTTTTTTTGTGAATAAGGGGATGAAAGCCTGCCTGTGAAAGCCAGAGCAGGAAGCCCAGGGATGGTTCTCATGCAGAAGAGAATCTTATCCCTGACAGTGATGCTCTGCTGTAGGGCTGTCTTCCCCCTGCCCCAGCAGCACTCACTCACTCTCCTCCATGCCTGCTCCATGCCCAGCTCTGGCAGGTGCCACGGGGAGGGGGTGGGAATAAGAAATTGGATCCAGCCAGCAGCAGGAAGATGAGAGGGTTTTAGGAGCTGGTGAAGTGTTAGGAAGACGCTGAAATTGAAGCTTGCAGAGGGTGGCAGGATTAAAAATAGGCTGTAGCCAGCTTTTCCCAGCATTTTGGCATCTCAGCTGGCTGTTGTCCTTGTGACCCACTGAGGAAAAGGCAGCAAAGAAAGTGATTCTCTTTTCCACCACCCCAGCAGTGCAGGACAAAATGGTATTTTGCTTCTAACCACATGGTTCTGCTCCCTTGGTCTGATAAAATTTACCACAAGGGTGTAAACTGAGTGTTTTGTCCCTGTCTTCAGTCAAACCAAGGGACTCCCACCTTCCCCTGAGTTCAACAAGCCACTCGTGTGCACTGAAGTTATGCTCATTCATTCACATCTTACAGGCTGCTTGCGGGCTTCCATCCTTTAAGAGGAAAAAAGGCAGTTTCTGTCAAAACCATCATTTTAATTCAAGATATTGATGAAAGAAGGCATTTCACAGAACTGTGTTATCCAATGCAATCAACATTGCACCTTGGTGCTTACCTTAGCAATGCTGTGTTTGTTTTAGAAAAACCCAAAGACAATTCATAATGCTAAGAGGTGTTGAAATCCATAATTGGATAAGGTGCCTGAACCTCCTGGCCAACAGCTCCTATTTCATAGGAGTCAGGAACTGCTGCTTCTGCTCCTTATCCATAGTGTGTATTTCTTCATGTTAGTTGTGGGACAGACAAGGCTTCCCTGAGCTGTGAGTTTCAGCCAGCCATGAGCACCAGCTAAAAGTAAAAAATCTCCCTTGTGCAAGAGCGTAAATTTAGGAAGAATCTTTGTGAAAGACTGCTGAGGTGCAGGTTTTGGGGTTTTACCCCAGCTTTAACTTTCATACATCAACAAAATCCTTCATCCGAAACATTTTTGCAAGTCTGAAGTGTGATTGCAAGATTTGTAAGTTGGTCTCAAGCAGAGCCAAGGGTTGCCACACCAGGTCCCCTGCCTCCAGCACTTTAAGAAGTTTAGCTGCTTCTGCTTGGTTAAAACATGTCCTCAGGTAGCAGCTTGTGACTGGGGAAAGCATTGTGCAAAAATGCAGTGCCATTCCTTTTTTCTTGTGTGTCTGCTCCTTCTAGAGCAGTATTTGTGCATAGTAGCACACTGCCAGACCACTGGAGATTTCTAGAGCCAGTCCTGCCCTCACTCCGGGTTCGATATTCCCTTTTAGAGCTGCTCTGCAGTAAGTATTTCTCCCCAAGAAAGAGTCACCGGGCAGAACACAGATATTTCCACAGAAACACAGCACTCCCTTGTAGTGCAGAAGTGCTTTTTGCTGGATTGGGCTGGGGAGGGTCCCAAAACCCAAGGACTGCTTTTTCCACCCTGGCCTTCAAGTGCAGCAAGCGCGGTGCCGTGAGGGAGGCAGGTCTGAGGAGAATGGTCTGAGGGGAGCAGGT
>VZSR01001479.1:4175104-4224022 GCA_013398615.1 Brachypodius melanocephalos | reverse complement strand
GTCTGTCGGGAGGCCGTGGCCCTGCTGTCACTGGGTGTTGTGCTGCTCTTGTGTGTCCTCAGGCACGTTCGTGTCGGCGTTCACCGTGCTCTGCGGGGCCCGCACCGACCTCCCCGACCGGCACATGTGCTGCGTCTTCTGGCTGAACATCGCCGCCGCCCTCATCCAGATCCTGACTGCCATCGTCATGGTGGGCTGGATCATGAGTATATTCTGGGGCATGGACATGGTCATTCTTGCGAGTAAGTACAGTGCACTCACCCTCCTGACTTCTCCTCTCTGTGGCGATGTTCCTGGGTCCTAGATAATGTCCCCGCAAGCCACTGTAGGGAGGAGAGCCACAGGATGGGCTCTAAAAGTCCATCAGAAACACAGTAGGCAGAGAAATTGCTAGGAGGCAGTAGGAATGGGCCCTGTGACGTATCTGGGAGAGTCTCCCATCCCACCATGTGGGTCAGGAACTTCCCTCTATGAAATGAAATGTGCAGGAAAGGGGAGCACTGTGAACTCTGCTGTATGGACCCCTTCTGCCCTAATCACATCCATTTGAACAAGCCCTTCTCCCTTGCGACTCCAGCTGCAAAGCTGTGGTTAGTGAGACCTTTCTGCTAGGCCAGTCTGCTCCCAGGGTCAGTTGTCCCCAAAAAAGCCCTGGGCCCTCTCCTGGATCCTCCCCTTCCTCCCCAGGATACATTTACCCATTGTTTTGGAGGTTTTTTCCATGTTTCAGACCAAGTTCTTAGGCAGAGCCAGAAGTGTTTAGCTGCTCCTGGAACAACTTCCCATACACCCTTTGAGTTGACTAAAACATTAGTCTAAGGAAACAAGAATCTTTTTAAAAATGTACATAATCTAAATCACCAGTTAGTACATATTAGCAATCCAGAATACAGTTTCCATAACTCATCTGGTAGAGGCTTTCACTGGTGTAAAAGTTGTGTCATAGCTCCTGTATCCTGGTGCAGAGGACTGAGGTGACAGTCTCATCTCACCTCCAAAGCTAGAAGCAACCAGAGTTCAGAGTGCTGGTGGCATCTGCAAGACCCCACTCCCTTTCCAGAGACTGGCAGAGGCTGATGGCCAAGCCCTCAAACCAAACAGGTCTGAAATCTTTCAGGCTGACAGGGTAGGCAGTTCCCAAAGCAAGCCCTTCTCCCAGAGACAATCATACCAGCAGCTTTTGCCTTTTGGTTTGAAGGGGCTCTACTTTGTCATCTCTGCTGATGGCATCTGTGGTTGCACGACAGAGGGGGAGAGAGGATCTCAGAAAGTTGCCAGGAACCTGCCTAAAGACAAAATGGATGAAATAAATAAATAATTTTTTAAAAAAATTTAAAAAAAAAAAAAAAAAAAAAAAAGAAGGCAGGAAACCAGTGCACATTTTCAGCTGCCAAACCCAGGGGTTAAACCCTCTCACCAAACCACCTGCTAATTTCTGAGCTAGCTTCAGTTAAGGCAGTCCCCATGCAGAGCAAACAATGGATATTAAAAACCTGAATATGTGCAAAGCAAAAGCTTTCCTCAGGATGAATGCAGTACTGCTGTTTGCTTTACCCTGCAAACCACCTACCACCTTTCTTTCCAGATATACCTGCAGAGCAGGTTATTTCTGAGGCTGAATTGTGAATTGGTGTCCACGTGTGATGTCTTTAAGAATCTGCCAGCTTTGCGTGCAATGCCATAAGTGCATGTTCATAACCATAAACTCTTCTGCTCCTCCTCTGCAGGGCAGCCCCTGTGTGTGGGTCACTGTCTGGCAGGACCCCATTCTGCAGGTGTGGGGATAGTCAGGAGAGCATCTGTCCTGATAAAGAACCACCACTGAAACTGTGACTTGCTTTGCTCCAAAGCCCTGCTCTCCAGCTACAGGGGTTGGTGCTTAGGAGGGTCTTACTGGGAGGGTCTTCTCCAGTTTCACTGTTGGGGAAAACCATCCAGCTTGGAAGTATCTCCTGAACATTCTTTCCCATATCTGGCTGGATTCCACCAGTTTGGGAGGCAGAGGATGGATGAACAGCATGTGGTGGGAATGCTCAGGTCAAGAGGACCCCAAGCACAGCAGCAGTGTTTCATCCCTCTGGTGGTAGCAGAGAATGGCAAGAGGAGTCAACGTCTTATGTTTCACCAGCAGCATCCAACAAGCTGCAGCCCTCGGCAGTTTCTTGTCATCTCATTAAATAGCCGCTTTTAAGTTTTCTTACTGTGCAGAGAAAGTAGTGGCTAAATGCAGTAGCTCTTGGCTGATGGAGAAGAGAAGAGAAGAGAAGAGAAGAGAAGAGAAGAGAAGAGAAGAGAAGAGAAGAGAAGAGAAGAGAAGAGAAGAGAAGAGAAGAGAACTTAGTCAAAACAAAGAACAAAGTGATTGATTGCTCTTACATGGATCAAACAGCCCTGTCAGACCCAAAGTGATTGGTTCTTGTTATCATAGCTAAAAAAAAAGAGTAATAATTTAAGAAGGAAACCATGTTTCAAATGCAAGAAATAAGACATTTCATTTAAGAACACTGCCAGTTTGCTTTGGCTGGGTTTTGTTTGCATGGAGACCATTGGATGCACTGGAAAGGAACCGTACACCACTGCAACTTGAATCTATATGCAGATGGGAAATAGTTAAAAAAGTGTGAAACTACTGCCCACCTCTATTCCTCTTGCCTTGAAATGGTCGATCCCCTGTGTCCCTGTGAGGGTGCCAGGCTATTTGGGTGGGCTAGAGGCAGGACACAGCAGGTCCTGTCTAGGCTGGTGAGGGCTGGCAGTGAGGAGGAGGGTGGGAAGCAGCTGAAGGTCAGGAACTCCACTCAGACCTTCCCTAAGGGATGATCACCTCACTGTCTGGATCTGGGCCTGCCTCTCTGTTAGCTGGTGGAGAGTTGGGAGGGAGTTAGAACCACAGAATCATAAAATCACTGAGGTTGGAAAAGACCTCCAAAATCATTGAGTCCAAGTCTTAAGCCATCACCATCACACCCACCACTGAACCATGTCCCCAGGTGCCACATCCACATGCCTTTTGAACAGGAGGCTCCTTGCAGCTTTCTGTCTTGTAGTGCTATTTCCCAGGCATGGAAAGGGGGAGTCTGGTCTGAGGATAATGGCATACTGTCCTCAGTGAGGGAAAAAGGAGAAGAATTAGAGGCCAATCAGGAATGCTTCAGTTCCTGGAAGAAGTAATCAAGTAAGTGACTCACATGCATTTATAAAATAAGAAAACACCCCCACAAAGTCACTGTGGGTCTGTCCAGAGAGAGCTGTGTCAGGCTGGCTTGATTCCCTTCGATGGGAGAGGAATTAATTTTGTGTGAGCTGGCAGCATTTGGCCATCCCTCCTCACCTTCAGATGCTGACCCCGTCTCACACAGTGCTCCTACTAGCAAGCCAGGGGAACGTGGCCTGAATGAAAATGTCCTTGAGAACTGTCCTCTAAATGGATTTTCCTGACCTGGGAAGAGATAAAGAGAGGTGTGTTGAAGGGTCCCTCCTGAATCCAGTTCTGCTCAGTATTTTCATTTGTGGCTTGAGGATGGACTGGAGAAGAGGCTCCCCAGCCACACACCAGTGCTGGCTGTGGGGACAACAGGCACAGCAAGGGCAGTGCCCAGATCCACACCAGTCAAAGAAATGGCCTGGAAACAGTAAGTGCTACTCGGTAGGGACAAGCCCAAGACTCTAGAGAAGGATTAATCAGCTGCAAAAATACACACTAGGGAACAACTTGTTTTTCAGGGAAGGACATGGTGGCTGCAGTGAGTCACAAGCAACACAGGGGGAACATTGCTGTAGAGGGAACAAACACCACATAGGCAGGTGGGAGCAGAGCTTATAGGGCTTCTGCTGATTCCATCACCTTTCTCCTTTCTTTGTATGCAAAAAGCTGTGATGAGGTTTATGGCCAGCTTTGGAGGCTGTAGTTCAAGTGGAAAACCTGGAGAGAGTCCAGAGAACCATAAGACAGTGGGCATATTGATGATGAAGGTGTTCAGCAGGCTAATGTGAGAGGGTAGCAGTTCAGCCTAAGACAGACTTAATTAACAGCAGGAAGGACCTCTGTGGAAATTAGAAGACATTTTTCCTCCAGTAAGGTCAAAGTGCTGCAGAGGTAGCATGGCAGGATCTGCTCTCTCTGTCCCTGGAAGATTCCAGGAGTGGGTAGACCCATGTCTGTCAGGGACAACGTGGGACACAGCAAGAGACTGATTGACCTGGGGGTCCTGTCCAGCCCTCATCTCCTGTAAGGTGCCCTTTAGCAGGACAGTATCCCAGAAGGAAGATAAATGGAATGCAGTTTTGCTGTCATGCTTAATTACTTTGGGCAGCACCACAGCACAGGGTATTTTCTCTGCTAATTTAAATAAGCTTCCAGCTGACCCCACTGGACCCCACCAGAGATATCTTCTTTAAGCAGCCATATGACTTTGGGAACTGTCCTCTGCTGTACCTGCTGTCTGAAGGCAAAGGCAGAATTACAAGGGAGCACTTAATTCTTCTGCCAAAAAATGGCTGGGCAGTGCTGCTGCAGTGTGCTCTCCTCAAACCCCTCACCAGCTCTGCGGGGACCATGCACAGGGCTGAGGCAATCCAGAGCTAATTAGCTGACCAAAGCCGACTGGAAAACAAGCCTCCTAAGGCTCTCCAGGCAAAGCTCCCTCAGCCATAGGCACACCTTGTCCCCAGCCCACACCTGCATTGGCCCCACTGTGTGGAATGAGCACAGTGGAATGGCCTTTCCAGGAAGTCCCTGCCTGCTCAGAGCCCAGGATAAAAGGTTGGGTGCCATTTCTTGACAGAAAAAAAACAGAGAAATAACATATTAATGTCACCCTGACGTGGCACAGGGTCAGGGTCTGCTTGTTCAGGCATTGTTTTGCCTCTGCTGAATGCAGCCAAGAAGTCAAGCCTGGTTTCTGAAGGAAGCCCTCCCTCAGCTTTCGGCCTCTGAATGAAGGATGTGCTTGGCTGCACCATCGCTCTTGGGTTCACTGGATGGAGACTGCAGCTGACTCATGGGGCTGATTGCCAGCCAGTAGTGAGAACTCACCTGTAATCATGCCAACCTTGTCAATCCTTTGCTAGTTACTCTGTTCAGGCCCTGCCAGAAGCAGCAGGAGATGATTGCACAGTCACTGTGTGCTCGGGCTCTGAGGGAAAGTATCACTGAGCCTCTCTGCTCTGCAGGGCCCCTGCTAGGGCAGGTAACACAGCTGTCCTGGGAAGGAAAGGGGAACAGGAGGCCCAAACCAACCATTAACGCTTCATGAGATGAAGAAAATTCCAAGGACAAATTGCCTGCTTAGACCTATTACACTTTAGAAAAAATCTAAAAAGAGCTGTCCCCCAAGCTAGGCCTGAGGAAAGTAGTTAAAATACCCTTTTTTGCAATTTCCTACCAAATGCAGTGGTGGGGCAAGTTCTTAAAACATTGTAGGAATGTTAAATAGCACCAGTGTTTGCAGCACCCAGACAGGCTGAGGCATGCTGTGGCTGTGAAGTACCTGTGGGCACAAGCAAACTGAGCAGGGATGCTGCCAAAAACTCTTCAGGTGTAGTTTTCCCAACTCTGGGACTATGAATGGTACGCCATGAGCCCTTTGGTACACTGTGATGTCTTGTTTGATGCCTTTCTTCAGTGGCTCCCCTTCAGTCAAACCCACGAAATGCCAATGGCACAGAGGAAAGAGTTTCTGGGAGCACTGCTCAGAGGTGTCAGCCCATCCAGCCTGTCCGGCTTGGGGCCGGAAAAGCAGATGAGGATTCCCTGTCATCTTTAAACAAGAGTTGCAGATGAAATAATCCACTTCAAGTACAAGGATTTTAAGAAATGTTTAGCCCTAGTGTGAATGTCTGATGGTGGAGCAGCTGTTCTCTGTTTACTCTGCAGCCTCAGTTTGTTCATTCTCTTCTGGTTCTCCATGTGTTTCAGATATATCGTCTACAGTTACATTTCTCCCTCTCTCTTTCTTTCATGTTCCTTTGCCTCCTTTTGTTCACCATCAAAGTCTCACAAGGTAAGTTTGTTTCTGTTCTTCCTCCTCCTCATGCTCCAAGGCAGTTTCCCATGGAGAGCAGCAAGCATCGGTCGGGGCAGGACACCTGGAATTCACTTTTTGGCCAGTGCTGCCCACTCCCAGCCCAAGTCCAGCCATGTGCCTTTACATGTGTGTGTCCAACTGTCTTTGTGTCTGTCCTGTAGGCTGCACAGCCCCAGGGATGCTGAAAATCTTCACACAGCATTGATAGGCCCCTGGGGATGCCCCAAGGAGCAGAGCAGGAACCCGTTTCAGCACTAACAGCATCCTGAAGCCAGCCTCTGCATAAACCCAGTCCCAGAGGAGCAGTTGGTGCACAATCTTACTGCCTCAATCTTACATGCAATGGTTTACAAGAGAAGTGCAATTTCAAGTAAACTTGATTAAATCAGTGACTCTGTGCACAGGCCCACTTAATCCTGAACCCAGAGCTGTCTGTTCTACAGAACTGCACCTCAATTTTATTGCAGGCATATTAACGTAAAGCAGCTTCCTACAGAACAGCTGTTTCTATGCAGGAAATGCAATAACTATTTTTGCATATAAACTATTGGATAGATTAAGTCTGAAGTATTGTAATAAACAAGTTTAGCATAGAACAGGTCATTTTTTGGCTTATGGTCATGTAAAGGGATAGGCTTGGCCACTGTAACTTCTTTCCAGCCAGTTTCAATAGCCAGACTGAAAGGATTTCTCAATCTCAATAAAAGGCATGGCTGCATAAGAATGTTACTTTAGCTGAAGATTTAAGGCAGGCCCCACCTTTCTTGTCCATAGGGTTGTTTGTTTGGGTTTTTTTTTTTTAACTCTGCTCCCTAAACAAATTAAACCAATGCCATAGACAAGCCCAAATTACAAGTTTCCAGCCAGCTCACCTTGCCTTCAGAGCTGACTCACACTTAAAACATAAATGCATGTGAAATCATCATTTTTCCCCTAGAAAAAGCTGTTTGAAAGAGATGAGAGTCTTTCTGTTCAGCTGCACACAATAGGTAGAAATTCAGTTAAGTGTCATTATTCTGTCCCTTGTTCTTGTTTAACTGCAGGAGATCCAGGCTGCCAAACCTGGGCGAATGTGTGGGTTTTTTCTAAAGTACAGCAAAGTTCATTTGCTGGAGTCGATTCTTAGTTCAGGAAAAAGTCCCTTAAAGATAGGGGTTCTGGCACCTGCTGGTATTTTATGTTCAGTTTTTGTAAGGGACTTACAAAAGCCTAAGATAAGGGTTAGAAAGAAATGTTACAAAGCATAAATGGAAAAGTGTTTGAAAAGTTAAAATTTCTTCTGAGATATGAAATTTCAAACTTATTTGAAATTCAAAATATAAAAATGAAAGTCTACTTATGTTATTTAAGCTAAGAAAAAAAAAACCCTCCAGATTTAAAAAAGTTTTTTAGTTGAAAGATCTTCACTGTGGCAGGCACTGCAAGTAAGGAGAGTTTGCTTCTTTAATAAGGATATTTTTTGCATTGATACAGTCAGAATAACAAACCCAGCTTCTCTTGAAAGTGGGGAAACCTTCTGGCACAGTCACTGCAACCACTTAGGAAAGTGTTAAAAATTCCATGATTTTCTCATCATCCTGTACTAGCACAGCAGCTGCAGGTGCTCTCCTGTTGCCCTTCCCTGCCCTACCCCCCTAAAGGATGGAGCTGTCCATGTGGGATTTGCAGCCTGCCCTCATCCACTATGTTCAGGACAGTAAATAATCTGGGACCCCAAGGAGCTGGGACAGGCAGCATGACAGGCTGCTTGAGCCCTTGCAACATCCATGTGGCTGGAACACAGCGGGGACCCCAAGGGCTTTGCTGTCTTTTTTGGGAAGTGCATCAAATCTCATGGCCAGAGGAAGAGGAAAGGGTGTGAAGGAACAGGGATCCAAGCAGTTTCCTTGGTTTTGCTGCTGAAAAGATCATTTTCCTCCAGCCCCATTGGATGGCTGCTGTGCCCTAAACAAAAGCACCTGTAATTTTGCTGGGCTGGAGCAAAGCAAGTGCAGAACCAGGCAGTGAGAATATCATTAGAGGCATCCCAAGGTCCATGTTTGACCTGTTAGCCTGTGATTTAAGGCATTCCCCTTCTCCTCCAAGAGGTGTTTGCAAACTGCAGTGCAAATTGGTTGCTGCTGGGGAACACCATCAGCAAAAGCCAGCATGGGAACAAAAAGCTGGATAGAGGAAACCAACCTCCTCCTAGCTGTCAGTGCTTTGGGAGGACAGGGCTCAAACACAAGTAGATCCCAAGGAGAGATGCGTGGCTGCCAGCATCCACAAGGCTGTGCTCAGGAAGGTGGCAGCACCAGGCAGCTGCTGGCTAAAGCAGGGCAGGGTGACTGCCCTGGGCAGCCTGGCCACGAGGGGGAATGTGGCAGGCCCACTGTTTTCCCGCGTGTTTTTTGTCACTCCTGGTAAACCAGGCTCGTGGCTTGCTTGAACCTCACCGAGGGTCCTCATTTGGAATTAATTCTGATCATGTTCCCTTCCCATCCCTCCTCACAGGCTACAAGGAACAGGGGATCCCACAGCAGCTCTAGTGGCTGGGACAAGTATGGTCAGAGAAACACGGCGAGAGATTTCCTTTGGCAGCCGTGGGCCACGGACCTTTTCATTACCCTTTGTCTCTCTTCTTCTCCCTTTTGTTTTGTGTCCTTGTGTCTGCCCGGTTCTCCTTGCCGTCCAGCGGAGCGCAGATGCAGAGCAGCCGGCGCAGACTTGCACTGAAGCCCCCGAGCAGTGGAGATGAGGCAAGCACGGCTTGGCTTAGGACTGGTCCCGGCCAGCACGCCGGGAGGAGGACGAGGGTGCCGGGACAAGGAAACACCCCTGGCGAAGGTGGCACCTGGGCAGGCAGCTGAACCGAGGAAGGGGGAGATGATGCTTTCCCTCTGCTCCCAGGGGGAGGTTGCTGAAGATGTTTTGCCTCCTTTTTATACTCGCTGTTAAAGGACGCTGGCTGTGAACATCAAATGCCAAGGAGCTATTCATAGCTATATGTACAGGATGTAAAAGCAAACCAGTGGTATTTTTTTCCTGCCCTGAGATTCCATCTGTGACTGCTTTGCAGTAGTGGAGGGTCCAGCCCAGCCCCCTCTGCTGCCTGTGTATATACGATGTTCACAGAAGCTCTGTCCCCACAGATGTCTTGAGAAACGTGCTTGCTGTAAATCGTATTGTACTGCTGAAGTGACTGGGGCCATCGCCTTCTTCCATCCGCTGCCACCATGCATAGAGCAGAGTTCCCACCAGCCCAGGGGACACTTTTCCTAGCACAGGACTTGTGTCCTGCAGCACCTCGCCTCTAGGGCAGCAAACACAGCCTCGTGCTGCCAAAGCCTCTTGTATGAAACAGTACTGGAGAAGCCAAAGAACAAGACTTTTACTGCCCCTGGAGGGACTTGCTGGCAGTGTCTCCATGCTTTGGAAATGGATACCCTTAGAGTGCAATGTGTGCTCCTGGCTGAAGCAGCATCCTAGCTCTGCTTCCCCAGGTAAGTATCCAAAACTCCAGGATCACAGCCTGGTACTAGGCAGGTGCTTGGGAGCTGTTGTGGTTGGAATGCCCGTGGCCAAATGGGGTGCGGCTGTGATTTCATGGCTTGAACACGATGTGCAGAGTTGCAGTGGCTGCAGGTGGAGCCATCCCTCTGATTGCAGTGGGACATGAGAGGACCTCGGCTTGGTGTCAGCACCTGGATACTTTTCCTCTCCAAAAACATGGCAGGAGGAGCCCTGCTGAAAGAGGGCAAAGCCAGGCTGCTCACACAGAGGAGTTTCACACAAACCCGCTGCCAAAACTGGGAGCCACCCAAGCGTGGCAGAGCTGAGACCTGCTCCCAGCCCATTGCTCCTGCCAAAAGGCAGATGATGAGAAAGGGATGGCAGCAAACTCCAGTGCTCTACAGGTGTCCAGCCTTTCCCAGTACGATGGTCTGCTTTTAACAAAGGTTTTTATTTTTCATGCAGAACAAGTCCTGTCAGCTAGAACACCTCCTGTTGTAAAAAGATCTGGGGTGTCAAAAAGCAGCAAATGCCCCTGAGCTGCCCACCAAGGGAGGAGGAGAGCCCTGTGCTGGGCAGGGCACCTGTGATCCCACAGACAGCTGCTGGGGTAGGAAGCTCCTTTGGTGTTTTGGTTGCAGATCTCTGGCTTGGTCTCCCCACAACCCCTGCTGTTCTCCTGCTGCCTGGACGCTGTCTGGATTTAATGCAACACCTCTCTTCCCAGAAATTTTCCTCCCTGCCCAATGCCCGCACTGCGCTGTGAGCCCACAGCCTGTGGAAAGCAGGCATCAATACCTCTTTGTTCTCACAGCTCAGGAGGTTCTTCTTCAGGGCTAAGGACAAAGCAGCATCCACAGTCTCAACTAACTTGTGGTGGGACAGGACCCCTCCAAACTATGCCTGTTTAACCAATGCAGTCATCAGAAGGGATGACAGACTTTTTTCACTCACTCTTCCGTGGCTGTGCACTATAAAAAGCTTTGGGCTACCTGAACAGGACAAAGGGGCAGAGAGTTAGGAGTCTTTGGAACACCAGCTTTCATTTTGAAGATGCTGGCTCAAGCGTTTCCTCTGATCTCAGCAGTCTTAATTGGAATATATATATATAAAGGGAGGCAAATTTGTAACACAAACAATTAATTGTATATTTTACCAAGCCAGACTTCAGGTGGGGCAGTGTATCTGTACAGCTCGCTGTATACAGTAGGGAAAAATGACAGGTCTCCTAAGCAAACCCATGGCAGAAGCATAGGAATAACTCAGGCTTTATTTCTCTTGTCTCACACCCTAAACTATTGCTCATACTGCCATGCTGGACAGACAGAAACAGGTATTTAGTCACTACCCTGTATCCAAACAGGGATGCTGAGCTCTAATTTTTGGGCTACTGCATAGAAAGTGAAGGTCATGACATGGTGCAGACAGGAAAACTTTGCATTTGTCATTTTAGAGGAAAAGAGATGAAAACCCATCAGTTTTTAGAGCAACACAAGCCACACAACACAGGCAGCAGAGAAGCCGAGGTTTCCTTGGAAAACAAGCACCAGTTGCTGCTTCTCATCAGCCCAGGGCTGGAAGTGCTCAAGAGGAAAAGCAGCACAGTCATCCTGCCAGAATGCCAGGCTGCAGCCAGCCACAGTTACCTTGCTTTGCCAGAGAGAGGCTTGGAGGACAGCAGCAGCTGGAGAAAACCAATCAAGCAGGTCAGTGGTGGAAAACCCAGGAGCCATCTGGGATCTGCATTAAAGCCAGAGGATGAGTTCCTCAAGATTACCACTGCCACAGCAATGGCCAAAAGGATTTCTGCTCACAACAATCAACAATTTCAAGTGTCTTTGTCCATTTCTACCAAAGGACCGATTTGGGGAGTAGCCTGTGCTGTGGCATCTGCAGCTCTGTGGCTTGCTGGGCTGTACAGGTGTTACAGAACTGAACTTCAGCATTTCCTGCAAGACAGACCATCTCTGCTCCTCCATTTCCCACCTGGGAAAATAAAGGGTAAATAGGATCCTAGCCAGTAGCAAACAGGGAATCTCTAGCACATCTGGAAAACACCTCCACAAGCTGCTGCTGTCATCAGTGAGAACTCTTTTTTTGAGATCTATGACTAGCCCTGAAGCCACCCAAACCACTTGCCCACTCACCTGCAGCGAGTGCAATGACAAAGAGCAATGGTTACCCTTCACCTTTGCCAGAACAGAATGGCTGGGTCAAGTGCCAACACCAAACACTGCCTAAGCATCAAGTTGGTTGTGCTGTGGTGTCAGGACAGGTGTGCAGGAGCCCCTGCAGGCACGGATCACAGGCCATGGATAAAAGGAACCAGGCAAAACCTTTGGGTGCAGAAGTTCTGGAACAGGAGCAGCAAATGTGGCTTAAGAACAACTTCTTCTGGTGCCTGTGAAGTTGGCTTAACTTTTAGACAGTGGACTTAAATGTGTAGTGGACAGGCAGCACAAGAAGCTCAGACTGGGGAGGATTAAACAAGCTGACATTTTCACTGGGCCTAAACTCCCAAAAGTTGCATCTCCTGTGGCATCAGATGTCAGATCAGCAGCAGATGCCCCATCCCAGACACTCAGCACCTGCACGAAAGGTCCCCTGGGAACAATAAGGGACAGAATAAGCTCCTCATTAACATCCCCAGAGTTTTGCTGACCTTTTGGGAAACATTTGGTGCTGTCTGTCTCTGTGCTCCAGTGAGGATGGGATTAACTGGGAAAGGATTGAATGGAAATGCTGCCCTCCCTGGGATGGCTTCAGGTCTCTGAGAGCATCACTTTGGTTAGGTCTGGCTGCTGTCTGCATTTATTGCATGAGGGTGTTTGGTACCACAGTGCAGCACTGCACAGACAAGGTGTGGGATTTATAATTTACTTTCAGGTTTTCCTCTGTAAATGTTTTCCTTATCTTTGACCTTCTTATTGAATTGGTGAAGCCAAGAAAACACTCAATGGACCACTTCAGAGGCTCTGAAATCTGTCAAATGACACTCAGGACAAAAAGCCTTATTTTTGCCTATTGTGGTGATTTGCTTAATTGATTTTAATTAGAAGCAGACAGTTTCTCCCTCTCTGCTTTAGGACAGGAGCCACTTTATAGATCGGCCTTGCTACCAGGCAGCAAGCATCAAATTGCATTTTCCCCAAGGCTGTCCTGTGGTGGTAATAACAATGATAAGTCCTTCTGCTTTTTCCAATAGCCTTGAATAAAACTGGCACTGCCAAGCTCCACTCAGCCCAGGTGTGAGCAGCAGCCTGCTCTCAGGCAATGGTGAGCCCCTCACCTTGCCTTCAGGTCTCCCCATGGCCGGTGGTGGGTAGCTGAGGGGAGCTCAGAGACTGAGCCCAGGGTGAGGCTGTGGTCACCAGGGGCCTCTGCTCATCCCATCTTTAGTATCACACCCTCCACTGTGACTTGGTTTTCCTCCTCTCACAAGAGGTCAGAGTTCTGGCAGCATCTGGAGAAGTGTGTCAGTGTCCACAATCCACGCACTGACAATAAGAGTCACGCTGTGAAGACACAGGTACGAGTAAAAATTTGGAGCTTTCCCACACCAACAATTACTTTCTTTCTCTTTAGGGTAAAAATTAACCACCCAGCGTTTTCTCACCTCTCTCGGAAGCATTGCAGAGGGGACAACACCTCGACCTCCCCCAGGGCTGGATAACTGCCCGCCCTCCCCTGGGAGCTGTGCTGTGACCGTCGCTCCCTCCTCACCAGCTGAGCCCTAGGGCACAGCCCCGAGCCCCTCCTCTGGTCCCAAGTGCATGGCAGCCGGCTATCCCAGCACCGTCACCTGCTTTATAAATGTAGATGTTTGACATGCGAGTTTTACAGCTCAAGAGTGATAGTGGATAACGAAGAATAAATGCAGTTTCTTCACCCCCCATCATCTGCCAGCAACACAGAATTTTCTGCTGCTCCTCTCTGATTGTGAAAACCACGTTTCTCAAAAAAAAAAAACCAAAAAAACCACCAACCCCCCCCCCCCCCCAAAACAAACAACAACAACAAAAAAAACCCAAAACCACAAAAAAACCCCAAACCAACCCCAAAAAAGGGCTGTAATGGAATAATGTCTTGGTACTTGAACCCAGCCGGGCTGAACCACTGATTTACTACTCATTGCAAAGCAATTCCAGGTAGGAACCAACCCAAATGTGTAGCCAGTCAAAAACCAGCTTTGTTCTCGGTCAGCCCAACCATTGCAACGCAGGGCACAGAACCATTTTTCCAAGTTCATTGGTGTTGCCAAATCTGTATTTACCATGGAAAAGGTGCTTTGGCAGGTGACCTCCACCCTCCCAGCCTTTTGCCTGGTTGGCCATTCTTGCTGCAGGGGCTTGGCATCACCTGCAGCCGTGGCAGTCACAGCTGGGAAGGTCAGTGGGGCTTTGTGCTGGGGGCAGCTCTGACACACAGCCATGGGGTCAGGAGTGTCAGATATGAGAGGTGACTCCATCTGTGGCACACCCTTTGCTTCCCAAGACAGGATTGACTGCCACACACTTTATTAAAAACCTTCCAGTTCTGCTGGAAATTGCCCCTTAAATCTTGCTGTGAGTGTTGTGCTGAGCTCTGTGGACAGGAAGCTGAAGCTCACAGTCCCAGTATTCCTCAGAGGGCCATTTTATTCCTTGCCTCCTGCTTGTTCAGGGATGACCCTGCGGTTCACACACATGCGTACACTCCACCCAGGGTGCAATTTATTGCTACCCAGCCCAAACTTCATCCACTGCAAGACACCACCAAGAGTTTCTTGACATGTAAACCCCAGGTACAAGGAGACCCTGGCTAGATCTGACATTCCTCCCAGGAAAAAGCAATGTCTTCTCCCACACACTTGCTAACCACAGTGTGGCAACACAGCCCTCTATTTTCCAGCTGACTTTGCTTCATGTTCACATGTTCACATCATGTACACATGATGCACTTTGAAGCAGTGCTGCAATTTATTTCCCAAACTGGCCCTCAGCATTCCCATCCCACTGTGGGAGCAGCATAGTGCAAAATCCCAGGTCACAGTGGCACCATCCGAAGCAGGGTTAATTACAGTGAGTCCCACGAGAGCTCATGCTACCCACAACCCATCCTTCCTCCTCTTGTCATCTGTATAAATAACTAAGCCAGGCTAAAATTCAAGTCCTGCTTCTCTTGCACCCACACCTTGGCCAGAGGGCAGCAACAATGTCCTGTCCCCACTGCTGGAATGGTGCAAAGGGAAGTGAAGGCTTTGTTCAGGCTCTAAGAACAGCAAAGGCCAGAGCAGCTCAATCCATCTTCCAGCTCTAAGAATGCTTTCAACAGACAGGTGAAAGGGAATGGAACATTTTGGCTTGGGATCAAAACAGGGGCTCACCTCTACCAACAGCGCCTGGAGGTGATGGCAGTGCTCTGCCAAACACCCAGCAAGCAATCCCACCCTGACCCACACCCCTCCTTCACCCACCGCACTCTGACACAGGCACTGCACCCGAGGCTGGGAAGGGATCACTGGCTCAAGTCTGTGTTCTCCTTGGTTTTGGCCATGCATGGGAACATCAGATTTTCCACCCTAGGAAGGAAGGAGGGGGTCCTGCCCACCTGTGCCATTTGCACCTTGCTGGTGAACCCACCTTTCATTTTCACACTGGAGCCAAAATTGAGGGGTTGCAGAGGACCATTTGTACGCCTATTTATATCACCCAGTATTGGATTGTGACTTCTTGTGTTTTGATACTGTGGATATTTTTTTTTTAAGTTAAATATATTCTATTGCTGGACAGCTGGACCGAAATGCAGAGTCTCTTTATGTCACCTGGAGAAACCCCACCATCACTGATTCCAAATGGGTTCTTCTTCTCCTCCAACCAGCAAGGTGATGGAGAGTATCCAGCAGACACCAGCCTGCACCCACATCCCCTGAGGAGAGGAGGCAGGGGCCAGGGCATGGCTACCTTAAGGAATTCATGACCAGAACTTTCCAGAGGAGCAGGAGGCTGGTGAGGAGCCTCACCTGAACCTCTGGAATGGAGACAAGGGAGAGGGAAAAGCCATCCTGTGTTCCCCCGTGCACACGCCTACCAGCAATCCTTCTTGACTGGGTTTTGTTTGCAATTTTAACATTTTAGTAGGACTCCAGGTGCATTATCCCTGCTCCCTGTGAGAGAACAGCCCACGTGCTGTCAGGAGCTTGGCCACAGGCCCCTGAGCAGAGCTGAGCAGGTGGCAGAGCCTTCCCATGAAAGGCAGCTCTGCTGCAAGGGCCAGCAGCTTGTCAAAACACCTGCTCATTTCAGCCATCCACACTCCATGCTCCTCCTGTGATGTACAATGCCACAAAATGCCACTGCTCTGCTCCCTCCCCAAAGCCACTGTGGGTAGGGAAACACATGGGAGATCCCAGCTGGGTCGGGGGGCCAAACTCACAGTTGGTGCAAGACCAGCAAGAAGGGTGAAGGGTCCCTGGAGGTGAGGCAGAAGCTCCTTTCACTTCCTGTATGTTTCTATTCAGGCTTCAGCCCTCAGCAGGGGAAGCACTTTGGGATGAAAACTGATATATAGTAGTATGATACTATTAATACACCCCTGCAGACACAGCAGCATGTGGCAGACCCACTGGAGAGCTCTAGGATAATTATCTCAAAGAGATTTCTTTAACACCCTGCTAATGGAACCATTTCAGAAGGGGAGGAGGAAAATTAGCAATAAACCACAGGAAAGAAAAGTCAAAACCTGGAGCTTGGTGAAGACAAATGAGACAAAGGGAAAACCTCCATGCCACATTTCCGGGCACCCCCCTGCCCAAGCACCCTTCTGGGCACCCACCTCCTCCACACCATGGCCCAGGGGGAGGCCCACAGCCACCACACACATCTCACCCTGATTTCAGGGGTGGACTGGGTCACCCCCAGCCCAGGTGCCCTCAGAGCAGAGCCCAGCCCCTGCTGTCACTCCTCTGTGCACCTGCTCCATGCAGCACAGCAGTGGTGGCTCCAAGGGATTTCCCTTTCCAACAACAACCACACAATAGGGACAATTCCCCCCCTCTCCACTTGCAGCCTCCCCAGACCGACTCACCTCCTTACAGCTGCCATACACCTCTGAGATACATCCAGTCCTCCTGGGTGCACCTTTGCTGGGAATCCCACAGCACCAACACCACTCCCAGGGTGATGGGGAGCAGCTGTGACTTCCTGCATGATCCAGAGCAATCAGTGTAACCAGGGGTGCTTTGCATCAGGCTGTCTGGGAGAGTTTGGGCTGTTGGCTGCTGTTACACTGGTAGGGCAAAAGCAGCCTCTGCAGGAGGGCTGGGGTCAGTCCTGGCTTGCAGCTCATCCCAAAAGAGAGCAAGGATATTGGATCATTTAGAGACACACATTTAGAAAAACATAATTTCAACTGTATTCTGTTCAAACTAGCCTGAGCAACCATTAATAATAATAAAAAAATGTCTGTGCAGAGGAAGATTATTGCAAGGCATGCATGTACTCTCTCTAAATCTCAAAGCCATGCAGTCCAAATACACATTGAGATCCACGTGCAGCCATAAGAAAGTAGCACCTCATCCTAGGAGGTTAATATTACAATTGCAGGCTATTTCAGAGCTTGTTTCCTCAGGAAAACTGCAACCCTGTGGAAGAAGATGTAAGCTGCAAAACTGGCAGGAGTGTGTGCTGATGTCTAGGGCACATTAAGCATTGCACTGCCAGAGGTGTGAAGGGAGGTTGTGGGTTTTTAAGGGACATGACTTGGTTCCAGGCCAGCCAGATGAATGCCAGATTCCAGGCTTAAATTCTGTTTATTCAAAGGCCCAAATGCTGCTGAGCAGCCTGGGTAGCACAGGGATTAGGAGCCACTGCCCCTGCAGAGACAGTGTGTGAGTGCCCTGGCACGCTCAGGATGCTGCAACCCGCCCTGCTGGAACCTCTGCCCACCAAAACAGCCACTGGCACTGCCTGTCCCACCCGTGGCCAAAGGATACAATAGGATCAAAGGATAGGATGGCACCAACCTGCCCTGGGGATGCTCTCTGGCAGCGGTGCTCTGGGCTGTACCATGCTGGCACACAAGCACTCAAGAGACATCCTCTGATCCTTAATGATCCCCCGTAAACCACAGGGCCTGTGAGCCTTCCTGCAAAGCCATTTCCCATGGGAAGGGCAGGTGGGCGTGTGCAGAACATACCAGTCACATCAGAGCACATTTGAAGCACCTGCTTGGGGGTGATGAATGGTGGGAGGAAGCACATGGCACCCCAGAGAGCCCACCCACGGGTCCTGCCATCTCCCCTCACTGTTCTGGAGGCATAAAAAGAGATGAAGCATGAATTTAGCACTAGAAAAAGATACCACGCTGCCAGTGGGAAATGTTTTTTAGCCACAGATCCTTTGCAAATGGAGAAACGTATCTGTAGCATCTCTATCTTGCTACTACAGACTCCTGCTGCTTTTTCTTCCCACATTCCCTTCTCTGAGCCAAACGCCACTGCTGCAAGAGAAGCAGATCTCTGTGTGTGTATCCCTGCAGAAGTCCTGGGGTTCCTAATGTGGAAAGCAGCATGTAAACCCTTCTGACACAGAAGCCAGTCACTAGAAATTAAGGTATTTGATTTTCTTTCCTGGCTCTGGTCAGGTGTTTGAGTTAATATTTTTGTGCCTTTATTTCTCTTCATATCCCTTTGTTCTGGTGCTTTCAAGTCTTACATTTCTACATTAGGAAAAGTGTGTTTGAACATCCTGACACTGGGCCATGTGGAGAGGGGGAGCTGGCCCCAGGTCCTGTGGGTCTGACATTGTTACTACAAATAAATGGTAGGAGGCACAAAATCCCAACAAACAGAAAGCACCAGCTCCAAGCAGGCAGTGCAACAGTGACAGAAATGGAATGAGCTGCTGGGGCCCAAAAATTTTCCAGTTTCCTCCAGAGCTGTCCCAGATGGGATTCACTCGAGAGCCTCCTCCATGGGCTTTCTCTTCTAAGTGGCAACAGCAGCAGCTGTCCTGTGCCCTCTGGCTCTTCCAGGATGGAAGAACAATTGCATCCTGCACAGCAGCAGGAACTACTAAGACAGGTCCCCTAAGGGTGGGAAGAGAACTTCTGACTGAACAAAGGCAGCAGCAGCCCTCAGGGCACCCCCCAGAGCATTAAATCCCCATTCTTCCTTGCTGGAGGCATCACTCGTGATACGTCAGGCACTGGAGGCGCAGGACATGGCAGAGCTGTGTCCAGATTCCCACTCTGGGGGGGTGAAGTGTGGGCCTGGGCATGGCGGGTCATCCCTGGGACCCCTGGGACTGCAGGAGTGGAGTGTGATCACTTTCATGGACTTCAAACTATGTGGCAAAAGATGAACCAAACCAGCTACAGCAGGGCCCTGCCCACTTCTCTCATTTCCCAGGGGTTTCTAAATGTTTTTTTTTACACTTCACAATAACAAAGAACAAATTTGCATTATTTTTAAGGACAGGGAAGTGAACAAAACGCAGACTCAAATGAGTGTGAGTGGGAAAACTGTCCCCCAGTGGACAGGGGCTGGGGCTGCCGGGGGGTTCCAACCCTGGAATGGCACAGGGAGGAGACACATGTTGCCCCCAGCCTCTCACCCCCAGAACCACCCAGAAAGGAGATGTGGGCAGCATGAATCCTTCACCCCCTGCCCTGCCCAGGCTGCCTCCGGGATGTAGCCGCTGCTAGAACGGGCGTTTATTAATTTTCACGACCTCCTCAGCTCGCACTGGGAAAGCCAAATCCCAAAAGTTCCGGAGTCGGACAAAAAGCCTCGAAGCAGCGGCGACCGAGGCGGCTCGGTGTGTGGAGAGCACCCTGGGCAGCTCTGGGCGCGGAGCCCTTCCCGCCCGGCAGCGCTCCCTGTGCGATCCCTGGGACACATCGCCATCTCCCGGCACTGCCGGGGAGCGCCGGGAGCCCGCCCGGCACCGGCACCGGCACCGGCATCCACCCACGCGGGACAGGGGCTGGTCGGCTGGGGCTCGGGTCTGGTATTTAAGGTACGGCAGAAAAGGGAGCACAGCACTCGTCGGGCTGAGACCAAACGCGAGCTCGCCCCACCGAAGCCTGGTGGGTGCCCCGGCAGCATCTCCCCCAAAACACCTCCAAGCCAGCAGGACTCTGGAGGTGCAGGCACAGCCCCACGACAAAGTGCCTGAGAGAAAAGGCATCTCCAGGCTGATAAGCACCCTCCACACTCAGATGCTGCTTGGCCATCCTGGTGGCATGATGTCCCCATGCTCCTCTGGCCGTGCATCCCCTGCAGCATCCCACAGGCAGCAGCTTTTTGGCTCTGGCAACCTCCTCACTCCTGCTTCCCTCCAGCTGCACTGCGCAGGAGGACACGGGGACCCTGGGGCTGTTGCCAAGCTTCAGGCTGGGGCTGCTCTGCATCATCCATGGCAGGGGTAAAATCCCTCCTGAGGCGCTTCCCAGAGACCCCAAAACCCAACCAGCTTGTGTTGGGAACAAAGCCAAGAACATTGTGACCCCTATCAACACCACACCCAAATCCTGCAATTCCACTGGCTGGAATGCCCAGCTGGCCTCCAGCACCCCCCAATTTGTGGGAGGCTCATTCTGTCAAGTAGCACCTAACCAGACAATGCTGAAGGAAAGGAGCTGCCCTTCCCTACCTTACATCCCCTGGCACTGCTGGAGGTGCTGGGAGGCTCTGTTCTGTAAGAGTAGGGACCTCAGCAAGGTGTAAAGTTTTCTTTGTTGCATTAATATAAGTCCTGGCCACTCTTCTCTATACTGAGCTTATGAATCCTTTAGTTTATTAATGCATAAGGTGGCAGGGAGCTCTGGGCTTTGCTTTGAGGGTAAGGCCAAGTGGAGGAGTCAAGCCAGGCTCTTGCTGTGGGATGTGCCAACGGAGCCTGCCCCTTCCCAACCCTCTGCATAAACCTTAGGGTCAGCAGATGCCAGCACTCAGACACAAGGGGGGTTTTTCCTGACTTACTCCCTTTTCCTCTTGAAAGGAATAAGATGAATGTGTCTTTACAGACCATTAGAGTCTGCTTGTAGATAGGGCCAGGGACTTAAAGATAGGGAATGGGAGAAACCATCAGTTCTAGAAAATGTTACCAACTGACATGGACTGCTGCTCAGCCAAGGCCGTGTTAAATTCCTGAACTTAGAGAAGAAGAACAAAGACTGAATGGAATTATGAATATTGCTTTGTTACATATAAAAAAGGGGGGGATGTGGATATTAGAGGGGTACATGTAGTACACATACTGTGAAGTCTGTACCTTCCAAGTACCTCAGCCAATGGGGAAAGGAAGAGGGTGTTGCAGCCAGGAAATCAGGATAAAAAGGAGGTTGCATCCTCCAATAATTTGAGACACCCCAGGGGAAATGCCCCATGGCCTTTCCCTTTATTCAAATAAAGTCACAGGACTCCTCTCTCTCCTTTCTGGACATAAGCCTCTGGCATCGAGAATTTTTCTGCACACTCTCCACCACAATGTCATGGTGTTTCCTCAACTCTTAAGAGAGGTTTTTGCAGAGCAGAGTTCTTCGCTCTCTGTTTTTGCATTTCAGAGTGCAGCTGGGTAAGTTTTGGAGGTTTTTGTTTTCCTCTGAAGGTAGGAAGAGGAGTCACATACCAGAGAGACACAAAAAACTGGACCTGTCAGTAAAACAGGGGCTGTCAGTTCAGCCGGGGTGCGCTCAGCAGCCAGACAGGAAAGGTGTTTGCTCTCCCACAGCCCAGGAGAGACCGCTGGTGCACAGGCAGCAGCCTCACATCCAGCGTCTTGCCAGTGCTGCCTCCGCCCAAGAGGTTTCTCAGTCTTCACATTCCACACTGCAGTTTGTTTTAGAGGACCCATGGTAAGCCAGGTCTGGTCCCCAGGCCGGGCTGCTCCTGAGGATCTGGGCACTAAATCCGTCTTTCCTATGTGGCAGCCCACCTGCCCCTCTGTGCCAGAACAGCTCCTGCTGTCCTGTGCTTGCATAACCAGCCAGGGGGGAATGGAGCTGCCTTCAGGCTCTACAACCTGAGTCCCCCTTCCTTGCAGAAACAATCTGGGGGTTTTTGTGCCCTTTGGTTCAAAGTGCTCCCTCTGGCCCTGCCCACAGCGTGGCTGAGAGGGAAAGGAGCAGGGGGAGTGTTTGGCTGTGCCAAGCAGCTCTGATTCTCCCGGGTGCTTTGGTATTCTCCAGTGCAGAAATCACAGGGTGGCACTCAGAAACCGCTCAGTGGGAGCAAAAAACATTAAAAAAAAGAATTGAAGCTGCCGTCAGTGGCCTTCCATGCAGAAGGAGAATGGAGAAATTCAGGCGTCTCTGGGGAGGAGCTCTCACTGAGCTGGGCCTCCCACAGCCTCACTTCTACTCTCTCCCTGCCCTGCTCCCTGCAGAGCCAGTTCCTGTTTGTCGGGATCTGTTCCCAGCGGAGTGTCCTCCCCTACTCCTGCTTTTATGCAGCACTGCTGGACCCTGATTCTCCCCCAAGTCACGGACATGAAAGGCTGTTCCAAGGCTCCCACAAGCTGCACAGGGCAGACACTGACTGCACACCACGGGAATGCTTCCCATATGCCTTTATTTGCAATGTTACAGCACTTTTTTACAGGCACTGTGCGTTGGTGTTCTAGACCGATTTGGATTTTTTTTCTGTATTACCCAATGACCGAGAGGTGTGGTGGGAGCAGGGAAAATCCCTCACAGCAACCGTTCCAGCCTCCAGGAAAGCAGAAGACATCTGAGAGCAACAATCTGCTTCTTCTGAAGCCACGAAGCCAGGAATCTGGTTTATAAACAGGCTTAAAAAATAACGTACATATATATAAGAGCAGCTCGAAGCTAAAGTACAGCGGTAAGTGGTACATAGCTACGCGTATCTGTTCATGCCCTTTCTCCAAAGCTGGAAAAGGCATGGCTTAAAAACCAAAAACACAGTTAAAAAAAAAAAAAAAAGAGATTCCATGCATTAAATTTTAGTGTTTTGTGCAATTAAAATGGGATGAAAATAAATATAACTTAAAAAAAACCCCAACCTTTTCCATGACACTAATGGAACAGAGCCAAAGTCTAGTAAGGCACTTCCACATGGGCTATTCTAGAAAGCCTAGCAAGGAGCTAAAACAGTGCAACCATTTACAATGGCATCTGATGAACAAAAGACACCTGTCTGGTGAGATATGAACTGAGAAAAACCTTAGGAAACTTCAGTCCTTGGGAAAGAGGCTTGGCTGCAGATGGCTTGGTTTCTCCTCCTTCTTATTGCTGCAAGGGAGGTCTCCCCCATCAAGGGTGCTGGACCCATCAGACTATGGCAGAGGGGCTCTGGAGCCCTGCTCCTGGGGGGTGAGACAGGACAGTGGGTTTGGGGATGGATGGAGCAGGTGAAGGATTCGCGGCTGCCGAGCTCCTGCACCACCTCCTGCGCTGCACGTTCCTGGATGGGAGGGCTCCCGGCCTCCCCTCCCCGGCAGCCCCTCCACGGATGACCTTTAGCGCCCCAGCCCTGCCGCCGCTCCGTTCAAATGTTCCAGGAAGTTAAAAAATAGCCTCCGCCCTAAATGGGGAACTGGGTGTTTTCGCAGGAGCGGGAGCACCAGGGCAGCACGGCCCCAGCAGGCCGGGGAGCAGCGCAGCTCTGTGGAAAAAGGGGAAGCCACGGGCATGCCTGACCCCAGCTCCGCTTTGCCAAAGGTGTCCAACTCGGGAGCTGCCTTGCTGCTGTAACCCTTCACCCGATGCAGATGGAAATTACAGAGATGCTCCAGGTGGGAGGGTAGCCCTGGGCTAGGTGTGAGCATTGGTGGCACTACACATGTGCTCAGCTGCTGACAAAAAAGACTGATCAACCTGGATGGCTATTTTAGGTCTCATAGTAGTCCTTTATAAGCTACTTTTCCCAGCTAGGGAGGATTGGAGACCCCAGCTAAGGTAGACTGGAAGCAGTTCCTAGCAGGAGAGCTGGGGCTCTAGAGAGGAGCCCAAAGGTTTGTTCACCAGGGCGCCCAGCATGGGGGAGGTGGGTGGGAAGCACCTGGCCATGGCAAATACCTGTGCCTGACTACACAGCTCTGCAGCAGGAGGGAAACCCTCGCCCTCCATTGCCACTCAAAAATAACTGAGGAACCTCTACAAGATGTCTTGAACATAAATTAAACCCCAAATCTGCCCTTCTAGCAGCTCTGAAGGACTCGGCACAGCCAGCTCCCTGGGCTGAAAGGTGCTGGCAGAGACAAGTAAAGGGCTCCCACTACCGTGTCCTTCACCATCTCCACACCTCGCTCACACTCCCTGACTGCCAGAGGGTCCTGGGCACGGTCATGGAGTGTTTTGAGGACGATCTTGAAGCAGGAAGAGGCTCCTTCCTCCGCCAGCCCTCTTAATATCAGGCTGAGCAAGAGACAAAAGCACGATAGGCAAAGCATGCACTTGTCAAAGCAACCCACTGCAGGCTGCTCCCAGCTGCCAGCTCCCACTGACTCTGCAAAGCCAAGGTTTCAAGTTCAGCTTTTGTTCTGGCAGGTTAGCTCTCTATTTACAAGGGGGGGGTTGGGGGGGGAAACAACCAAGACAACCTAAAAAAACCCACAACAAAAACGCATTAAATAGGGAGAGTATAGCTTTCAAATGAGGAGGGCGAGGGCTGGAAAGTGTCTTGTAGTGCAGTTCGGAAGAGTCAGTCTGGGGCAGGTTTGGGGTAGTGGCAGAGTCGGATGCGCGGCTTTAATGCAAGTCTTCCCTCTGGGACAACTCTGTCAGGATCTGAATGAGGTTGTCCAGCCCCCAGAGGTAGCCATCCTCTCTGTTCCCTTCCACCCAGGGCACGTTGTGCTGGAGAACTTGTCCCTCTGGCAGTGGGGTGGTTTTCCCAAAGTCAATCATCCAGACTTTGGCTTGTTCCTGCTTGTCGTGAATGAAGAGGAGAGAGCTCCCAATTACCTGTGGAGAGGTGAGACCAGTTAGTGGTGCTCCTGTTGCTCATTTTCAGCCCTCTTTGGGGCTTTCAGACACCTTATCTCAGGCTGCATTTCCAAGACATGCTTCTGCAATTTTGCATGAGGAAAAGCAAGCTCTGGGTGCTGCTGGTTGTGTTTGCACATGCAGATGGGGCATTTGGACAAGCTGATTTACTCATACAAATCCCAGGTCCTGGCAGAAGGAGAGGATCAGAAAACATGGGCTTGAAAGATAAAGACGTAATTGTGGAAAAAGAGCTAAGGCCACTTAGCAAGGAATGAGATGAATTATCTCAGCCTTCAGATGGGGATATTTTGGAGGCTGGTTCTTTGTGATCTGCCTGTGCTTTCACACTCACCAATCCTGCAGACACCACTGCAGGGATTGGGACACTCCAAGTACAAGTAACTTGCAACCTGCTGTCTCCTGCCTCAAACACCATCCAGTTACACCCAGACTCCCCTGGAACAACCTCCTGGCACTCACAGCACTCTGGAGGTGCAAGGTACAGAGCTGCACGCTCATGAATTTCCTCTTCCGTGAGTTCACTTGGCTGCATCTGCTTTGAAGGGTTCTTTCATATCCTGATTTGCCTTTGGGAAAGTCCTGCAGCAAGCAGTGGCCTGGGAAAGCCTGGGGAAGCCAACAGGTGCATTTGGACTCTGACAGCAGAAGTCTCAAGGCCTGCTGTAGTGGGATGGGATCCCACAAGCCCAATGGTCAACACACGCAAAGCAGAGAGATGTTCAGCAATCCTGGCTCACAATTCCAGCCAGGCTAACAACCAGCAGCAGCTCTGCTTTGGCTTCCCTGTGCTTAGGAAATGTGTATCAGTATCAAGCCAGTCCCCATCGTGCTCTTTTGCTTAATCTCCTCCTCCAGTCAGAAGATTTTAGTAGGAGCTCCTACAGAAAAGCACCAATGGGTGTGTTTCAGAGCTGTCCCAAATAAAAACTGCTTTCCAGATTCTCACTGATGTGCGTGAATTGGTGAATTATGAACTCACTTGCCCCTGTGTCACAAATAGGGACCTTGGGGACCAGAGTAGGGCTGTAGCAGAGGTGGATGCAGAGCACTGAGAGCCAAGAGTGCCCCTTATGATGTGTAGGTACATGAAGAGAATCCAGCTGGTGTCAGCCCTCCAGAACGGCAGCACTAAATGTTACTGGGGATGCCCACATCCGTGCTATCAGCAGGGTTTAGCCTGAGGTTTGCCTTTAGACAAGAGTTTTGAACAGGATGCATGAACTGTTTGCAAAAGCTGTTATGAATTTACATTTTTCAGGAGACTTTTTCCTGCAGTGTGTTGGGAAAACGTCCAAGGTCCAGAGATATGTATTATTTCCGAGAAATGCTTATCTTTAGCTCTCCTCCTGCTAACCTCTTATAGTCCTTTCTTGGCCAGGACAGAGCATTCTAATTTTAAGGAAAAGCCTTTTGCTGACATTCTTCATTTGCGTGTCCTGGACTGCCCAATTTCCCCGCAGTTCCTTGGAGGAGCCCTGCTCAGCAAGGGCCCCAAGGAGGGACACAGAGCTTGGCAGACTTTCTGCTGTGCTTCATCTCGAAGCGGGATGGAAAGTCAAAGCTGCTGCTTTTTAATTTTTAAGGAGTGGAAACTCCTTTCAAGCCCTCTTTGAAAGGCTGCTTTGTTTCTGTGTTTTCAAATGAAACCCTGGCACTCGGTTTCAGGGAGAATTTTGTTTCCTGTGTTGAACTGCCCTGCAACCCTCAGTTTTGACATTTCCCTTCCAACTGCCTTCCAGGCGCTGCCACCAGGAGGCACGGCCCCATCTGCCTTTGGCTCCTGCCTTTGGCTCTTCTGTGTGTGGCTGGGGCTGAGGTGGCTCATGTGGCTCTGGATGAGGGACAGTGGGCTCTTAGAGCTCTGGCTCCTGAGCCCTGGGAGTCAAAGATTCCTATGAGGCTCTTTTGTTCCTACACCACACGTGACAAGGACACACACTCTCGTGTTTTGTTAAGTAGATGCAATAGCAAAATTATTGTATTAAATTGTGGAGCATTTCAGTTCCTGAAATGGCTGAAAAAGGTCATGTTCCCTCCTTGTTTTCCCATCTGCACTGAATCTTCACTGTAGAAAATGTTGGTGTCATGGGCACTCATTTCTGTGTGAAATTCCTTTGGAAGGAAGAGTTTGTACTGTGGTGCCCCAACCAGCTCAGGAAAGGCATGTTTGGGGTATGTGCAATTTATGGCTGTGTTGAAGCTTTGTTTGATCATGTGGAGCAACTGTCAGCCAAATGATACCTGACATGCATTCAAACAGACATTTCTCCTGAGAAAACCCCTGTGCTTTTACACTAGGGAATTTTCCCTGTCATAAACAGCCTGAGTTCCTCCTAGATCACTTTTAATCTGTTGGAACATTGGCTTTCAGTAGATCTGAGCCCATGTCAGATGCATAAACATGGTATGTTTTCATCTATATTTGCACTTAAGTATTAAATTAACATATGAAAATACAGATATAAGAATAAAACAGCCCCTGACTTTGACTTCTCTCCTTGGACAAGATGAGATTAAACAGTTTGCCTCTCCAGGCAGATCTATCAAAGCAGCAGTATTACCTCATGGCACTTGAAGAATGGGGATGTCTCCAGGGTGGCACGGATACCCTTCAACCGGTTAAGGTAACTGTTCTGGAATTACAAAAAAAAAAAAACAAATCCAAGCCATCAGTGTTTCAGGAAAGCAACATAAAAACCACTGCTTTGGGGCAGACAGGACAGTCACCCCTTCACCCAACATCCTCCCACAGACCTTTCCCTTTGGAGAGTGTCTCCTCTTTTTTATGATCCACTTATCCTTTTGGCTTCTATAGCACCCTGTGAGCTCCTGTGGCTTAGTGAAAGCATTTGCTTTTGCTGAACTGGTGCAGTGCCCCTGCTGCATCTATGGTGGGAACACCTAATTCAGCAGATGCTACTTTTTTCTCTCTCCTACACTCTCTTAAAAGATCAAGTCTTCACTTCATCTGTCTTTTTAGCACTCAGTCACACATCACGAGACACTTCTGCAACTCCGTTATCAGCACTTTTGCAAAGCTGGTCCCGTAGGCGGAAGGGCTTTCACAATGGCCAGCACACGGGTCAAGAGCCACAAGCCTGTTCAAGCATCCCTGAAAACTGCTGGACAAAAAGGCACTGAATATTCTCAGGGGGCTCCACTGATTTGGGGGTTTATATAGAAGAATTCAGCACAGGAACACACACAGAGCAAGTATCTGGGCACTGTAACACACTTGCAAGGGGAGAGGTGGGGATTGCTGTATAAGAATGCACTGGCCAAGGAGCCCCATCCAGAGCCACAGCGTGATGTGTGCTCCAAGTTCTTTGGGGATAAAATGCAGCCAAGCAACTTCAGATCCAGGAATAATCCCTGGGTAATTCTTGTGAAAGGAAGAGTGCCAGCTTGAAGGAGACAGTGCCAAAGGCCACTCCAGCTGGAGCCTTGCATTTGGAGACTTTATATAGTGCAGCTTAAAATGGGAGTGCTTTGTCAAATAGGTTATTTGACACAGTTGGTGTAAATTGTTTACAGCCGGATCTCTTATTCTCCTGGCAACTTAGGGAAGCTTGGAAAATGCCAGCTATGGCTTGCCCATGTGAAGTGTGCCTGGAACAGGACCACCTTTCTGCGAGACCAGGCACAGGCAGCCTGCCCTGCCAGGATGGGAGCCCCCACCACTCATACTGGAGTACAGAGTGGGCTTGGGATGACCACCAGCCCAGGGATGAGGGACAGAGTCGCATGGCTGTGATTCCTCGGTGGGTTTTGGGAGCCAATCCTGGAGATCTCAGCAGATTCAGACACGGGTCAAGCAGTACTGCTGCAGCCAAATCCCCTCCCAGCTCCCCACTGCTCCCCCCTCCACTGCTCACCCGGCACCAGGATGGTGTTTCTCTTCAACATTCCTCATGCTTTTGAAGAGAGATTGCTCAGGCTTCAGCCCTGCAGGCCAGGGACCTGATGAGCTGAGGCCAGGCTCCACAGGAAATGCCCTCTCCAGGCAGTGCCCCCAACATCCCCCACTCACCAAAACGTTCCTGTTTCCTCTTGTGAACTCGCTGAAGGCCTCCATGACTTGTTCCTTTGTCCGTGTCTTCTTGAAGTCCCGGTTCACAGTGCCGTCCTCTTTCTTGAAGAGAAGGGACAGGGGTGAGTTGCATGGGGAGGAAGAGAGTTGGGGCAGGAGTAGTGTTTCTGCAGCCATGCATGTTGCCAAGTAGGATGTGAGCAGTGTTTTTGGCAGCTGAAGGATCTGTCTGTGGAGCAGGGGTGAGCAAAGGCAGCAGGTCTCTGCTTGCACATTCCAAGTTAATCCACAGCCCTGATGCATTGATCTCTACTGCAAATGGAACTCTCCATCATCAAATACTCGCCAAGGTCACTGGCACTGCGGGCAAACTCTCCTCACAGACCTGGTGCTTGCTGCTAACAGAGGTTGGAGACACCTGTTTCTGTGCCCAAATGGCTTCTCATGGCTGCTGTGGCTAAGAATGGCACTGACACCAGCCCTGGACTGTCTCCCTGGCTTGGGGGGGACAGCAGAGCATGATCACAGTGGGACAAAACTGAGCATGAATGGAAACAACATCTCAGGAGCAGGAACAAAACCGCTGCCTGAGCAATCCTCCATGGACCATTGCAGCAAGGAGCAAGCCCCATGGCTGTCTGGCCTCACAAACCCTTCAAGGCAGCAGCCTGGCACTGAGATGCAGTGAGCAGCCTTGTGCTCTCCTCTGCCTTTTCCCCAGAGGCACATCCATCCTTGGCCTGCCATAGGGATGGCATGGCTTGGCCACTGCAGGGATGACACTCAGCCCTGGCCCAGAGGCTCCCATCTGAACCTTTGGGCAGCTTTGTAGGTCTCTCCCCATTTCCCTGGTCCTTCTGAGGCTCTGATTTTTACATCAGCTCATTTCATTGTCCAGAGGGGCTGTGGGACAGGCAGGCAGATCTCACTTCCTGGATACAGGGGCTATTTTAAACCACACTTGCTTGTGCTCACAGCTCCATTCCAGGGCTCCATCCCACTGCTGCAGACAGCTTGTTTGCACACAATACAGCAAAGGGACAGGGGCCAAAAGACATCCCGTGGGCTGGGGAAGATGAAGGATGAAGGAGCAAAGCAGAGGCTGGAGGAGGAAGAAGGCACAATGAAATCACCTGCCCTGGAGGTTAGAGACCCATCCAGGGAAGTTCCCCAGCACAGGACAGTGTGCATCCCCCTGGAGAGGGAGCCTGCTGTGGACATGGTGGCCAGGCCAACTTGGGGGAAGGTTGAGTGCCAAGGCGAGCCTGGCACCAGACCAACACCTGAAGTGCAGTGTGGGATGAATCACACAGCACACTTCAGCTTCCAGCTTACGTTTCGTATAAGCATTAACAAAGGTGGTAACAAAAGCAACGTACAAAAGAAAAACTCCAGGAAAAACGTTTTGTACCAATTGCAATGACTGCACCCAGCTTCAAATCACCCTGGAGTCATCCTGACCACTGTGCTGTCACAGGGTGCAAAAGCAATGCTCAGGGCTGGCAGAGTGTGTATTGGCAGGGGTCAGGGACAACCTTTTCACTGGAGACTCTGTGCTGCTGATGGACCATGCAGAGCTGGGATCTCTGCTTTCAGCTGTGACCTTGCTGAGGATGCTCTGGTGGCACGTGTGTGATGTATAGGGGAAAGGCTCTTTGCTGCTATATGTCCCTCCTGTGAGCCCTGACGTGGCAGCTCAGAAATGAACCCACCCTCTCCCAGGGGGATGATCGGTATCAATCTGGAGAAGGGCCACAGCACTAATTTCACATATAAAAAGCACAACTTTCCACAAAGCATCCAAGAAAGGAGATGGACTTCTAAGTGCTCCTAAAAATAAAGGAAAATCACAGATGGCCTTTCAGATAAGGCAATCTCAGCTTCAGGAAACCCAAGCAGCCTATCCGTAGTGGGGCTCCCAGCATTACTCGCCTCCCGCAGTTTCCTTGCCCAGCCAGAGGTTGCTGCCACGAGGCTGACAAGTGCCATGACATTCACAGGTGTCTGAGCCCCGAGGGGCTGCCTTCCACGCAGGAGCCATGTGAAGGGGGCTGATAAGGACTAGCACAACCTCCGCCCCACCAGCGATTCCAGCTCACGCTGGCGTCACTGGGGCAGGGCTCGGGTCAGCCAGATCTCCCTCCAGCGCTGCCCCTGGCCCTGCATGGGACTGGTGAGCTGCCTGACTGGCAAAGTGAGGTGGAGGCTTTCTGGGCTGGTTTTGGGACTCTGCAAAACATTCCAGCCCTGGGGAATGCCATCCCACAGTGGCCTTGTTGCAGGCAATGGTGAGAAACACTCAGACCAGAGCAGCAGCTCAGGAGTGTCACTTCTTACAGTGAGCTCCAGCAAGTTTCATCTGGGCCACCAGGGATCATCACTTGGGTTCCTTTCAGCATGGAAATTTTACAAATAGCTACTGTTTCCAACAGGTTCAAGCTATTCCAGAAAGTCATATGAATGTCATTATCTCCTTTTGCAAAGGAAAATTTCCATTTTAAAGAGGAAGAACTGGATCCTCAAGGCCACCTGGGAAAGGGAGAGCTCAGTCAGGAAAGGATTGCTGTCCTCATGCCCAGCTCTGAGCTGCCTATTTGCCTTACCTGACTGTGCTATCCAAAAGGCTTCCACTGCTCCTCTCCTTCCTATATGATCCCTTCCCACATGTCCAGGGTCAGATCCTGTCCTTTCCTTGCACTTCCCAGTACTCTCCTCTAGCAGCCCCCATCCATGGGCAAAGGGCAAGGCAGATTCACTGCTGCTCTTCACAGGGGAGCATCCGCAGCAAGAAATAAAACATGGGAAGACAGCCAGGGCACTGAAGGCACTTTCCCTAAGATAGAAACTCAATCCCAGAAATAGGGAGAACAACAGGGATACAGCACAGCATGATCAGCCTTGTTGGAAAAAAAGCCAGCTGTGAAACAGCATGAACTGCTAATGCTTTAGCTTAGGGGAAAATAACCCAGAAGCTGAGAGATTTAAGGAGAATTACAGTAATTAGAGCCTTGATCAAATTAGTCAGCCCCCTAGCAGCAGCAGCAGCAGGAATACTGCTGGAGGCCAGTGTTCTCAACATTTTTCAATTAAAGAGCTGCTTCACCTCTTTGAAAAAAAATCCACTGCTCAGATCAGGCAGCAACTCGTTTATGGCTGGCTAAACAGAGGTGCAAATCTCCTAACTCCTTTATGACTATTATTTCCCTCCACAACGTTTTTTGGCCTCCCTAGGGATATGATTTGTTTGGGGTTTTTTTTAATACATTTTTTTAATTTCAAGTGCTTCACATATGACTGGCCCCCTAAACATGCCCAGACCGAGAAGCACCACTGGAGGCCAAGGATATATCATGTTGGACTATAAACAGAGAGATATTTCTGTTTACATCAAGAAAGCACAAAGAAGAAGCAGTGCATGGGAACTTTAGTCCCAACTGGTCCCCCATTTTTATACAGCCTCCGTTTTATAAAAAGCAAAACAGCAGCAATGAGAACTAGGCATGGGGTTGTCCTGAGCTGGAGCAGCTCACAGTGTGCTTATGGGCATCCACAGCAGGAAAGGGTCTTTGGGAGACCTGGGGAGATCAGAGGAGAGCTGCAAGAGCAGGCAAGTGCCATGACCCACTGTAGGCACTGCAGAAAGCTCTTGTGGGCAGCATGACCATCAGCATCCTAGGCAGAGGCTTGGCATGGGCAGAGGTGCCTTGCATTGCTTGCCAGGAAACTTTTGAAGAGGCTCAGGCCAAGAGCTGCTCCTGGGGTTTCTGAGAGTGTTTGAGTTAGAGGTAAATGCACTGTATCCTGCAGGCCATGAAACAGCTGAATGAAGAAGGTGCAACATGCACAGAACAAGAGACAACTCCCTTCTGTGGATGGTTAGAAGTAGCAGCTCTGAGTGACCCACTCCTGCTGACCTTTCAAACCCATGGTCTAACACCCGCATTTGTTTGCTGGTGAGGTGAAGGGAAACACTACCAGGGGAGTCACAAAATCTGGTGTGAAGGCTTTACTGAGGAAGAGATTCAGTTGTTTTAATTCTGTCATTTTGACACCACTATCTTCAGGCAGGAGGTTAGGCTACAGACACCCAGACAGGCACTCTGGGAGAATTCTGCCCGATTCAGAGAGGAGAAAAATAATCTGTGATCAAGAGAAACTCTTCCAACCAAGACACATGCAGATATTGAGGCATCATTTCCACTAAGAGCAAGTGGCTGCTCTGAGCTACTGCCTGGGCCCTCAGCAGCTACCCAAGCCTGAATTACTGCAAACACAACTTGACAGAGCTCTCCGTGGCTGCCAAGCCAACACCATGCCCAGGCATGCAATTAAACCCTTGGCTCACGTGTGATATTACCTTTAATTGACACTGGCTGCCTATCAAAAGGCACTGCTAATGTTCATGCAAGCATTATCACTAATACTCTGTGGTTACAGACCTAACTCTGCTCAAGCACCATTCCAGACACCTTTCTCGCTGCAAAGCCTCCTTGGAGAAAATCTCCTGGGCTGGCTCATCCACTGAGGACACTGAAGCATCCCAGCTGGTGTCTCCAGAAATGTGAGCGCTGGTCTGAGCAAGAGCAGTCAGCAGGTTACATGTGCATGCAAGTGTTGACAGAAAGTGCAGCTGTGTGTATTTGTCCCATCTCATAGGCTCTGTTGCTGAATCTTTCTGGACAGGCTTGTAAACACATTCTCCTTACTGACTGTGGCTAAGCTCACAGCTCCAACCACAGATTGGCACAGGTTCAAGCTGGGATTTGGATTAATGGCTCAGCCCAGTGGCAGAGCAGAATTGAGAGCAAACAACTAATTTGAGTCTCCAAGTTGGAGGATGGCACTTTGTATTTTGCAGGGAGGGAGAAATCAACCAAGCAGCTGATGTAATGAGATGATGTAATGAGATTATGTCTAAACCCATCCAAAAGCATGGATGCCCTGAGCTCAGCTGCATTCTCAGAAGAGCAGCAGTGCCCTGGGCGAGTGCTTGTGTGGTGGTTTGGCTGCAGGGGCTGGGGATGCCCAGATGCGACCTGCTCTCACCACCAGCCTGCTGCGTGTGTACTCCTGTGAGTTTGGCTAGAGAGCACTCCCAGCAGCTGATCCCCTGCTCTGCACAGCTGCCACACTCACCTTTATCCCCTCGATCCTGAAGCCCAGCGTGGCAGTGGAGCTGATGGTCTCTCTCCACTGCATGTAGCGGGGCTTGGTCACTGCCCGTAGCACGTTCTCCTCCTCAGTGGGGGCGTCAGGGTCCACCTCAATCATCTTCTGGTACATGTCCTTCCTCAGGCTCGGCTTCTTCCGCGCCTTTATCAGCTCCTCCTCCAAGTACGTTCTGCAGGGAGTGAGGGGGTGTATAAGCAAGGCCACCACACGAGGTGCCATATACCCAGAGACAGCCCTCGCCCCAGAAATCAGGCTGATCCAGGATAGCTGATCCCTATGGAGTAGTGCAGCACAGGAAATAGTGGAGCAAGCCTCATTGCAGCTGGATTGATCCTGATTTAATTATCGCTCCATCATCAACATCCAGTATCTTTTCAGCTCATCAAGGAACCACAACCAATCCGGCAATAACAAGGGAAATTATTTCTTACAGGTGCTTATGGCCTTGCTGCTGCCACTCTGGCAGCCTCCTCATGCCATCCCTTGTCCTGAGGGGCCCATACCCCAGTGTTCAGGAAACCTGAGATCTCACTTGAGCTAAACATGGCTTTCAAGATATGCCCAGGAAACTGTGCACATGCTCTGGGAGCCAGCTGAACTGAAGGCAAGAGGGATGTTACTGTGTCCCATCCTTCAGCATTAGCTGCTGCTCCCTTTGTGGGTCAGCCAAAGCTGCTCCTGTGCCTCTCCTGTGCTGTTCCATCCCCTTGCTCTGTGCACCACGAGGGCTCTGCCTCACCTAAATGGGGTATTTTCACACAGGACTGTTCCACTGATGGTGATGATTTTGCCCAGTATAGGTCTGCTTCAAGTGGACTTCCTAGCAAAAGCTTCCTCTACAAGATGAAGCACAGGAAGGGATGCAAATTTCGCCACGTGCTTACCACCACCCCAGGTCCACAGGGGGCAGCCAGGATGGGGGAATGAGGATGGAAGGTGCAGAGGAATGTGCAAAGATCTTGGTTTTATTCATACTTCAGAGAAGAACCTCTCTGTGCCAGAGCACAGTGGTGGAAAAGTTCTGCACTCTGACATGCATAAAACCATCATCCACAAAGTAATACTTCCTGCAGCAAAAATAAACCACCATGGAATTCCTCTCACAGCTCCCAAGTCAACCCTGGCTCAGCCTGGAAAGTATCCAGGCCCTCTTCAAACAACCCAGCAAGCTGGGTGAGATGTCCCAGGAAAACAACACAGGAATGACCCTATCTGTCACTGTTCTACATCTCCCACTAGCCATGCCCAGCTCTGCAGAGGGACAGTGCCCTCTGCCCATATCCCTTGTGCCAAAATCCCAGCATCGAGTGTGTGGTTCACCTCCAGAACCAAGCAAAACGAACTGAGAAGGTGCTGTTCCTGTGTCCTACAAGGCAAACTGGTGCCTTTGCTTAGGGCAGACATCTCCAGGCTATCAGCCACTTTGAAAATACTGCAGGTAAAAGCAATGAAAGTCTTTGGCTGAGACCACCAAACCCATGATTTTGGTGCAGATGAAATAAAACAGCAGAAAAAAGCAGCAGCATGCTAGAAGTCCTGCTCAAACTGCTCAGAGAGCTAGAATCTCACCTTATGACAATGACAGATCATCAGTGTCTGTGGCTTGGGCCTCCCCATTGCCTCAGGCTTGTGCCATCACCAAGGCTTAAGAGAGTTTTGTTTAGGAGAGACTGGAGTAGACTGCCACATCCCAAAGCCAGGTTGGCATGAAATAAACAAACCTGTATCTGCCTGGCAGCAAGCTGCTGGCTCAGAGGACAGGTTTAACAGCCCCGAGGTTTAGATTATTTGCTCAACCATGGGGATGCCCCATTCCACAGCGTTAACTCCATTCATCCTCTCTCCCACAGCATCATCTTATTTCAGGATGATGATGCCCAGCACATTTTCCCCCTTGCCTGAGCTCCAAAACCCCAGGTGCAAAAATCACCTAACGCCTGATCTGTGCATGGGAGGATTTCTTCCTCCCAGAGACAGCCACAGGAGCACCTGGGCAGCATGTCCAGCAGCTCTTCTTCTGAGAGTGAGTCCTGTTTCCTTCCCACAGCAGCATGTGTGTGCCAGCCGGGGCCACTTGGCTGTGCCGGGCCCTCTGCCCTTCCTTCTCTCCACCCCTCCGGTGGAAAGTATTCCCCGCCTCTTCCCTGCCGACAGCCCGGCACGCCAGTTCGAGTTTCACATCGGGACTCAGGAGGGGAAAAAAAGTTTCCTCCCTCCCACAGAAACCATCAGCTTTTCCAGCAGCGCAAGCGTCTCCACCATGTCTGGGCTGCGCCTTTGCCAGCCAGGGGGGTCTCATCCCTTCCTGCCACCAGCCTGCAGCACACCCGGGGCCGAGGGGTGGCCTGAGGCTGCTCCAAAACTGGCACCCACCTGGGGTCACCAGCCCTGCTCACATCTGCTCTGGGACACCCTTGTCAGCTGTGGCACAGTTCACTCAAAAACTGCTGCTGGCCAAGCAGCCTGGGATCCTGGTGGATCTGGAGAGATGGCTCTCAAGGAGGACATGGGTAATGTTGCTCATCTGTTAGGAAATATGTCAACAGCTTTGCATGAAAGGCACTGAACTACTCAGCACACGCATTTTATCCCTCCAGTGCGCATCGGAGCAAAGGCTGAGCAGAAGGAAAATTTCTTGCTCACTGAAATTGTGCCTTTCAAGTGTCTTTATTTCACCCCTCTGGTACCCTGGGCAGGATCTGCTACACCCCATCCCTTGGCTGTGTCCTCATGTGGCAGAGAGGTTCTCCAAATAGCTACTGTGCCATTCCCCTGTACTCAAACCCAAGCAGAGTGCCATCTCCTCTGCCACACCAAACCTTTTCCAGCATGCAGGACAGTCAACGAGCGGAGAAGGAAGAAGCCTGGTGTATCCTTTCCATACCCAGGTTTCCCCATGGCTCTCTCATGGTATTGGCTGAGCTTCACCTGAAGACAGGTGACCCTGGTATTCTTAACTGTGTGTTTGAGGCAGTTTTACCTAGGCGATGCATTTAGTTTTGAGTGTCCCATCTTAAAACTCAGAAAGCAGCCCCAACGCCACTCACCTGACCCCCATTTTGCAGTCCATAACACAGGGGGAGTCAAACTCAGCCAGCAGATCTTCCATCTGGTTGTATCGCTCCCCATCCTTGACCACATCTCCGTGGTAGGCAGGGACATACGGCTTCAGGACATCGTGCATGAGGCGGTCGAGGCAGCGCTGCTCTGATTCACAGTGCTTCTTCAGAATCCTGCCATTGGCTGCTGCCTTGAAACTACCTGAGGGTGACATGGGATAATGTGGCACTGGCTTTGGATGGCAAGGGGATGATGCTGTGCCTTCTAAAACAGGAAGGGCAGCCCAGCTCCTTGGAAGCACCGCCATTTACAGCTGCACCCAAAGGAGTCCCTCCAGGCAGAGACTGAAAAGCTCAGGTTGCCAGAGGTTTATGACCAGCACTGTCTCACTCCAAAGAGGGCAGAGACCCATCCTGCAGCACCCAACACGTTTGCTCCACATCCTCTGTGCACTTCTTGGTAGGTTCACATCTTTGCGTCTACTTCACGTGTGGGGCAGCTTTGTGTTGGGCAGCATCACCTGCTTTGCAGTGGGTTAGGAGGTGGGCCTGGCTCTCACCCAAAGCACCCAGCTTTCTGCTGCCAGAGAAAAAAGAAGCAATAATACCTGCTGGCCTTGGGAGACTGAAAGCCCAGAGCACCTTCACACTACCCTTGCTAGCATTTAGGTAAATCGCTCTCCTGGGCTACAGACTGGGAGCTGTAATCTGTGACACTCATGCAGCAGCCTAAAGCAATTCAGGCCGACAAAGCTCATTAACCTGGGATAACAAAGGGCCCTGCCACCCCTCTGTCCCTCCCTCCCTCCCCAAGCTCCGTACCTGCGTGCCCCGCTAGCTGGATCCAAGGGTACTTCTTCTTGAAAGACATCACAAATGGGGACCAGTGCACCATATTCTTGATCTTCCTCCATGACTTGCTCTAAGGGGAAAAAAAAATCATGAAGGTGAATGCAATGTTTTAAGCTTTTACTGTCTGCAAAGTCACTTCAGGCAGCATGCAGCTGTTTTGGACAGGGAAAGAGGCACCACAGCCAGCGCAGGATGGAAGCAAACAGAAAATCTGCTCTTTTCCCATTGTGCTGTGCCAAGCTGGAGCCACTGAGCCTCATTTCTACATTCAAAAATCACGAGTAACTTCGCTAAAGTGGATGGCGTTACAGCGTTGTTCCAGTTGGCTGCTCCTGCCGCAGAGCGCCCAGCCATCCGCACTGCCTCGTCCCGCTCCCTGCACCCCTCTGCGAGAGCAGCAGGGACAGTAACCCATCCCTGAGCACCGCATTAGACCACGGCAGATGGAGCGGGAAGGCAGCCCAGCACTGCCATGCAGCCACAAAGCCGAGCTGCAGGTCCTGAGGGGAGCAAGAGCACAGGCATGCAGAAGCTCCCTGCCTGGCTTTTGTTCCCCCCGAAAGGCAGCTGCTGTGTCCATTAAGCTGGCAACCCACGTGCGCTGATCCGCCCGCTCTGGCCCATCTGTAACTACAGTTCAGAGAACAATTCCCTTCTGGCATGTTGTGTTTCTCACCAGATAGATTGCTCTAAACTATTTACATTACCCTAACGATGGCTGCACTGGACGTATGAAAGCCCCCCTCAACGGCTCCTTCCTGCGAGTTTTTCCCTGGATTGTTCTAGGGAACACACCACCAGTAAAAGGCAGGGGATGACCTCTTATCTTGGCCCCAGAAGGTGACGGCACAAACAAATTATGTGAACGATATACAACGGCAACAATGGAAAAATGCCTTCTTGCGGGAGCTGGGACAAACAGTGTAGTCCTTGGCTGCTCCAAGCTTCTGGGTTCAGCTGGAAGCCAGCAGATAAATTATCCTCATTTGCTCCGCTCTGAAGGCATGGGAGGGAGCCTTCCAGAAAGCCCAAGTAATCTCTTCCTCGTGTTTGGAGAACTGGCCCCTGTTCCAGTAATGCTTCACAGACAGGCAGGGAAGAGCCAGCAGCCCCAACTTGCAGTTTGGATGCTCGCTGGGGGTGAACTCACAGCACAGGAATCCGTGCTGGGAACTGCTGACATGTTTAAATGGCGAGCAAGCAGCCAGACAAAGATGTTAGTGTCTAAAGCGTGGAAATTACACCGGGTTATCCCTGCGCCGTGCACCAGCCCGCCGGGGAGCAGGGAGATGCAGGGGCTGCCCAAGCGGTGGGCAGGACAGGGGCGGGAGAGGGGAAGAATAAAGGTCCTTCCCCACCTCGCAGCCTGGGAGGAGCAGGGCAGCCCTTCCCTGGAAGGTTGCCCGTGGCCGGGAGCGTCCCGGCGCAGCCTGGCACTGGTACAGCCTTGCAGGAGTTTGGCAGGAGCTGCCCAAGCGCGGGGTGACACCGGGCATCCCCTTCTCCCGGGCTCCTCCGCGCCTGGGCTCGCTCCGCCGCCCGGCGTGCTTGCTTTGGCAGGGGGGTCGGGCAGTTCCCTACCTGACATGAGGATGAATGTTTTTATTTCCACACAGAGTGCCAGAACTTGTGTGTTTTAGCTGTTCTTTGTTCTCCTTTTGGCAGAGAGTGAAGGGGAAGCGGGGGGGTGTCCCCTCCTTTTGTTTTTAAAATAGTAACATCAAGTCCTGGCTGATGTCGTGAAAAAAGGGGGAAGAAAATGTCTCCGGGGGAATTTGGACTCTAAACGAGCGTGATCCACCTCCTCTAAAATAAGGAGTCCTCCCCTTACTTGCAGCACAGCATCGTAAGTCACTTGGTCCCTGGAAACTTGCCAAGGCAAAGTGCCTTCCCAAGCAAAGATTTTGGGTTTTGGTGGTTAGAGTTTTATAGTAAAAACCTTGAGGTACTTCAACGTACAGACAGAATGGAGGCAAACAGTCCCTAAAGCAGAGCGAGCCACTCTGGGTTCCCTCTGCCAGGGCTTTCCCAGGAGTGATGCTCTCTATTCCAGCACTTCTCCCAGTGCAAGGTAATGACCCTGAGTCCCCTGGAGACACAAAACACAACACTTCTACTGATCTGAACGGGACAGAGAGCCAGTCACTTAGCACAGCCACGCGAGGAACAGGTAAGCACATCCTCGCCCCCCTTTATGCCAGAGGGAAACGTTTTCATCCAAGCCTCAGCCAGTTTCAGGCACACTTTTAGCCAGGTATTCCCAACCCAAGATTTAAGGACATGTGTAATGACTTTTTTTATGGCGAAGCTTGAGGCAACTTCATCCATTTCATGCCGCTCCCAACCTCCTGGAAATCGACTGCTGCAGGGGTGACCACAATCCTCATTCACAGAGCCCCTTTCCCCCAGCTTCACAGGGGCTACCACTGGACACTAACAGGGGAGAAGAGGGACTGTGTCTCTTCGATTCCTTCAGGAATCATTGGATTTTTATTTTACACCTGAGCCCCCTCCCGATGTAATAAGGGAAAGTTTACTTCATCAAAAGGATGTTACTCTGTTGTGGGAGTGCTCAAAAGGCTGAGTTTTGCAAGGCACAGCTCCCCTACTAAACCAGCAGCTGCATGACTCCATCTGATCTCTGGGACAGGCCGCAGAGGGGGATCATGGAGGAGCAACACTGGTCAATGCCCCTAGGGATTCTGCCACTCCCTTTGCCTGAAGATAGCAAAATTCTCCCTATGTAGAGTATTGCTCCAAAAAGTCAGCCTTTGTACTTTCCCTTGAGTCCCAAGAGAGATGGAAAGTAGCTTTTAACCATCTGCAAGGTCCTTCACTCTGGCAAGAGGTCTCTGTTTATTCAGACACTGATGTGCATTCAGAGATCTCAAAGCCCACGGTTTGGGATCCCGGTCATGCCAACCCTCATGTCAGGCTCTGCTGCCAGCCACGGAAAACCAGAGCCACGAGGTTCACATCACTCCAGTCTCATTCCACAGCCACATGCAGGAAACAGCCCCTCTGCTGCCTCCTGCATTGCCTGGTGCTATTAATAGACAAAGGGAGTATTAAGGCTATTTACAGTAAAGAAATCTTCTTTAACGCGGCCTGTTGGGTACCATAAGGTCATCGCCTCGGGGCTCGTCTGTAACTTTCGGTTTACATTTCAAGGAGTTATTTGCTCACACATCCAGGAGCACAGGCACAGCTGTAGGTGCATGGAGGTGTTACCTGTGGTAACTCCCCAGACAGACTCAGAAAGGACTTTTCACCATACTGGAAGAAATAGTTCTGCAGGTGGCATTACCAAGTGAAGGGCACACACGTGCTGTTCTCATTTGCCTGCAAGGAGGTGAGCCCACAGGTGGTCATTTCGAAAGGTGAGCACATTTCCAAGCCTTTTGCATGATCAAAGACTGCACCTGGGGTGGCACCCTGGCACCCAGCTCTTCTCCAAATCCAGCCCTGTGGTTGTTTTCCCCCTCAGAAAACTCAGGAAGCTGTGTGGACCAACTGCACAGGCAGCAAGAGCCTGTATAAGCAGGGAATATGCACGAGGTGTCTGATGCAATTTGACACTTTTTATTTAAAACCTGGTTCAGCATCAACAAATGCCAACTGATTAGCTGTTAAGTAAATTATTTAGTGACTCTGGAAATATATTTAGCAATGAATGGCACCATTTTCCCTAATAGTCTGTCTCATGGAAAAGAGGCTCAGCAACTGCAGAACCTAAACTCTAAAAAAGAACTTTCCAGGGTTTCTGCAGCACTCTGCTTCTGCCTCTGCCTTCTTACAGCTTTTGCTTACTGCACAGAGCAGTGCCTCAAGCCAGGGGTGGGATACAGGCCAGAGAAGTTAATCCCTCCCAGTGAGCACCTACAATTGGTCAGGGGGAGAGGAGTGCTGTGAAAACAATTTTATCTGCTGCATGTTTAACTTTACTTATCTGAAACTTAAAGCAAACTCTAGGCTTTCCCCATCTGTCAATAGAGCTTCGTATGGAAAGAACAACACAGGAGAATTTAGTGCCAGCGCAGAAGGTCAGAGGATATATTGTGTTTAATTAGATTAAACAAAAAGTGACTGATGAGCTCAGTGCTCGCTGTACATTTTCTCTATTGCGTATTTATTCCTTTAATGTTTGTTCAAAGGAGATGTGCCTTTCTCGGGCGGCCTGTTGCCTCCCTTTCCCAGCATGGACACTGGTGGAATTTGACTGGTGTTATTCCCCAAGCATGGAGCCAGCAGGGTGCTCTTCCCTTTCCATGCGTTCAGCCAGAGAGATAGGCAGTAACTGATATAATTTGCTGAAATTATGCTTTCCTATGGTTTTATGGCACCAAACGTTCCTGGAAATAGCAGGAGCTGGACCTGCATTTTAGTGCTTTTTATTAACTCGAGCATGTATGGTTAGAGGCAAGATTACACAGCTGGGCCAGGGGATGGAAAAGAGTGGGAACAGTATTAAATTAATGATTTTCCCAATTGTGTAAAAAACCTCAGCTCCATTCTCCCAGGAAAATAATGAAATATCCTAGGATCAGAAGAGGTGGAGGAAAACTATGAGGAGACAGTAGTGTCATCAACGCCCACTGCTTCCCCAGGCTTCACTGGAGTTGCTGCAGCCCAGAGACTTGCATAAGTGAAACCCTAGCTTTTCCTCCTCTTTGGAGAAAGTCCTGCTCCTGGGGGCTTCACTTCTACCTCTTCCAAGAAGTGACATGAAGCTGTGGTGTTGCAGGGTCCAAGATGTTTCACTCACAAGTAGGAGGGTTGGGTGGCCAGAGCCTTTCTGGTTTAAAACCCAAGGCAGCAAGAGCTGAGAAGGGCAGACTTTGCACCACAGAGCCCTCCTCTTTAATAACTAAAAGAGTGGGGGGAGCTTTTGCCCACAGAGCTCACTCCTTGCCAGCCTGCTCCACAGCCATGCACACACAGCCAAGCGAAAAGAGGCCATTTAGTTTTCCATGTTTAAAAGAATGAATGTGTTTTCTTTTGCTCTTTAAAAAGTAGTTAAGGTTTCCCTAGTGATGATTGTTTCCCTTGACTGGGAAAAAACCTTGTCACTCCAGCCGCCGCAGAGGCCAGCTTTGTTCATTGTGCCGGATGCTGGGGCAGAGCTGGCAGGTACCACAGAACGCCTCCTCCTGCTGTGTCCTGCCTTGGGGCTCACCAAAACGCAGGATACCAGGTGAAAAACCTGTGATGTGATGGTGCAGAGCTGGGGTTATGCTCTGCTTGGCTTTGCCATCTCTCAGCCCTTGGCTCCTCTGTCCTGGCAAAGACAGAAAGAGCCCAGTGACCACTTCAGCATGCACCAGGCTGTGACCACTGACCCTGATGCTGGCAGCAAGTGGCAGCCCATATTTTGAATTGTCTTCCTCCTATGCAAACTCCTCTCATCCTTGCCGATGCTTCTGTACTGCACAGCAGCTAAATAGACTTGTTTTGGCCAGAGGAGCAGCTGGCAATGGAGGAGGGGCTTTGGATCAGTGGGCATTTTTTGATTTAATCACAAAAGGCATAATACAAAAGTTTCAGCAGCTCCCTGAAACCCGGCAGAAGCAATGCCAGTTCCACATCCCACAGATGCAAAGATAAAGTGAGGCCCAACATCAGACTTCACTGAAGTTAATACAAGGAAATACAGTGAGATGACTGACAGGCATTTCTGGGTGCTTAGAAATTCTAGTGCAAACCCCCAAGCCTTATTAGACAAGTTATTTTGATGACTGCTGCATAGATGCTCCTGTTGGAGTGTAGTTACCTCTGTAGGGGTGTAGCAGCTTCTGCTACTTTCCTAGGTCTCCATCTCATTTAGAGTGAGAAAAAAATCCCAATATGTGCACTCTTTTACTTCAAACACTTTGTTTTTCAGAATGGTCTTGTTTTAGCCAGGAAGGATTTTGCCTTTCACAAGAGAGAAACCACTCCCCTCTGGTTTTGTGAGGAATGCCCTTTTCTCCAGTGGGATCAGGGAGTTGTCCCACCAAGACCAAAGATCTGGGGATGACGGTCACAGAGATAAAGCTACTGCTTCTCTGCTGTCTGCAGAGATCAGCATGCATGATAGAAGAGCCTCAGTAAAAATGCATGAAAGCCAGGAACATCTGCTTGGATCATGGAAAAAATATTCCAATGTATTGGAAAAAACCAGGAGCTTGTTGCAGGCTCCCTCTTCCTGCTTGTGATGAAGGCAAGGAGAATTAGAAACAGCAGAGGCAGATGAGTGAGCAGCAGTCCTTCAGCTTGACCTCCCCTATGACAATGGAAGGAAACAGAGCGGCTGTGGGAGCCGAGAGCACAGGAGTCACCCATCGCCTGGAAGGACATTTGGAACCTCCTCACCCACAAAGCACGAGCAGAATGGAGCAGCAGAGCACAACACCACACTCGGGAAATGGCTACAGAGAGGACAGGTGGTGTTAGACCTCTCTGTTCGTGTTTGGCAAAGAAGGAAAGAAGACAAAAAAGCCTAAGTGAGAGCGAAGGCAAAGCCTGCCCTGGAGGTCAGAGTAGCTGAGCCTCAGAGCCACTGTTGTCTCCAGGAGACATTTCTTCTGGTGGAGAGCCTTTACTGAAGCAAAGCTAAACACGTCCTAATGCAGATCAGCCACAACTGACCCTCCCATAAAGCCAGTGGAATTATTAATTGCCAGCATCAGACATGTTCAGCCTACTTTCCTGAGAGGGAACTGATCCAGATCTCTGCAAATGTATTTGTTACTCATTATGTACACACCAATAAGACTTGTTAAGCAATTTTCAGCTTGGAAAAAGTAAGTGAGTAACTCAGAAACAGCTAATCACTTTTTGTGGATGGCTACTTAAGCTGTACAGTGCTTCTTCCTCAGAAAGCAGCTAGCCTTTAAAAGTCAGCAGACTATAAAAATCCTTGCTGGTAGCCAAAAGTGGGCCTTGGAGAACTGATTGTGAAAAGAGTCCCAGAGCACTGCAGCTCATTGGTGCAACACGCTGGTGCACAGAGCTGCAGGCAGCCAGATCAGGCGTCCAGCTGAGAAATGGGATGTGCTGCCCAAAGATCTGACCCTGTATCCCTCTATCAGGGAACTTGTCATCGGCTTTGATGGAAACTGCTCTGTTTCCATCTGGAGACTTGTTTTTGATCCCTTTCCCAGTCCCAGGGTATTCACCACCATCTTTCTAGTTCCAAACATCGTTTCAGCTCATCAGCTCCTGCAGCAGCACAGCACATGCTGGGGACATGGGCTCCTGTGCCTGTGCTGGCTCTAGCACTTCTCACTCTCATGCTGCCAGCGGGGAAGGATCCCTGCAGCCTTCCCAACCCTGCCACTGTGAACCTCGAACTGCTTCTAGTTCCCAGATGCTGAGACCAGGAGCTGTGCCCTTCTTGAGAGCAAACCACTGCATCAGTCTCTGATTACTTGATTTGAAGGCTAGCTCAACTCCCTACAGGCCAGAGCTGCAGCTTAGGATATATGAAGAGACTCAGCCCCTAAAAGTCACAACACACAGTGTCCCGGAGGGCAGTGGTTTGGTAAGGTACAGCCCTCGTGCAAGAAACAACTTGAATACAAAACCTGTTCTTGTACATGTCAGGGATCTGGGATGGGAGCTATAGGCTTTGCCATATCCTCCCAAGGGATGAGCCAAACCCTGGAGTCCTTGGGGAAAGAGGGGTGTCAGCACAGGGCATGTTGGGAACACAGGTAGTCAGACCAGCAGGAGATGGTAAAAGTCCCAGTTATTTCCAACCTGGCTGATTTAGACTGGCAGATAATCATAGGACAGGGGCTGCCAAACACTCTCTTCTACAATTTGAAGGTAAGTTTTTAGAGATTTAAACCAGGATGACACATTTACAGTCTGCCTGGAGGCACTTGGGTCAGAGACACCAAACGCAGAAGTAACCTCAATGACTGGAACAAAGCAATACTTTATTCTTAATACTTGGTTTTTTGAGCCTGATTTCTTTCTGTCAGCTTCAGGAGGGAACCCAGAAATCTTGGTACTGGACTAGTCTCTGACAAGGGCCATGACATGAGCTGAAATGCCCAGAACTCATGTTCCCAGTGAAGGGGGGTGGACAGGGATCTCCTCCCGCCACAAGGCTCAGAGCAGGCACATGCTCTGTGTGAAGTGTGATGATACCACATCCCTCATCCTTTCAGTCTGGCATTACCAGGCAGGGTGGACACGGGCCAGACAGGGCTACCGCTGACCTCCACTGCTGCTGCAGCCATGTGAAGCATTTCCTCTGGCATAGCACAGAGGGCATTGATACAGACACTGTACATGTAACACCCTGGAAGCATAATGCCCATAAGCACTGATGATACACAAGCAAGGTTAACCAAGGCAAGTCATGCCATGTCAGTGAAGCAATCCTCAGGAGAAGCTGGGTGAGAAAGGCCTGGCTTGTAGACTTGAGTTTTGCTGTTGCTGAAACCCCCAGAACTTCACACTGGTTTTGGACACAGAAAACCTTTCCATTGCTGTTCCCCTGCTCTGTCCACTCATGGAGTTAGATCCCTGCTCTTCTGCTGTTTAACCATAACTGCACTTCACTTCGTGAAGTGTGTGCATGGGAAATCTCTTTCCCATAAGCATTTCCAAGTGAAATGTTCAGATGCTTTTAAAGTGCCTTCCATGAAGCGGGAGGGCAGAACTGGAAGGGAAGAAAAGAAAGGGCCAAGCTCTGGCTGTGGAAATTTGTTTAGAATAGAAAATTTTTTAAATTAGTCATTAGTGCTGAACATCATCACGTTTCTGGGTATAGGAAGTGTAAAAAGGTGATTTAGAAGAGCAGTTATAAGTTTCATAAACATGACTAAACTCTAAAGCTAAATGTTCAACAGGCGTGACCTTTTAATTCCCCTTTAAATCAGTTTAGCACTTTCATTTGTGTTTGGAGTCCCTCATGTTTGTATAGCACTTTAGTGATTTAAAGTACTATTTAGGAGTTTTATTGTCTCTCCTGCTTTGGAGCTGGGACCACAAATCCTCTGCTAAGTGGCTGGAGGAGTTTCTGCTTGCACAGGAGCTGCTGGGAGCACCAGCCTTCTTCGGCCGTGGCTCCCCAGCACTCCCAACACATTGCCATGGGATGGTCCCCTTTTCCTAGGCAGCTCCTAAATACAATCAGCAACCAGCAGAAGCTCCTCCAGGAATGGAAGTGCAGTTTGAGCCTCCCTGGTCTCGGATCCTTACAGAAGGAGCACAGAAGAAAGATGATGGCTTTGGGAAACCTCTTTGCCCAGAGAGAGGCACTGCAAGCAACGAGGATGCCACAGCCATGTGCCACACAGCACCTTCCTCGCAGCTAAAGTCCTGCTGTATATGCACCACACAGTGCCCAAAGCATCTTCCCAGGAGATTTAGCACAGCCTCTCAGAGGGTTTGGTCTTTAAAAAGCACTAAGAGCTATTAAAAAAGTGGCCTAAACATGAAGGCAAAGAGAAAATTGTTACAGGCACTGTGCACCCACGGAGCAGTCTCCTCGTGTGCTGCAGGTGAGGGCAGGGCAGCTCAGCTTTTCAGCTCTGCATTACTCCTGACACCAGGGCTTGTGGGCATACACAAAACTTCTCTCCATCAGAACGAGAGATACAAGCTTGTTCATCATGGTCTGCTTCCAAGCCCACCTTGTGGGTGCCCTGAGACTTCCTCCTCCACCAGCCTTCCAGCCACACTGCCCTGAATGGATATGGGAAGGACAAACCGTGCACTTTAGAAACAGCTGCTTGTGGGGACTCCTTCCTCACTGGACACCAGGCTGTGCTGGAGCCAGGGGCTCCCAGGACCATGGCAAGACCAGCTAATTCCAGGGCTTCAAACATGGACCATCTCACATGCTCAGCTGCTCATTCCCAATTCTCCACACAGTTCCCAGGCTGAGAGCTGTATCTGCATTTACTTCAGCTAGATTACCCTGTTCCCTATCCATGCAGATCCAGACCCAGCTGCACTCATGCTCTGGCAGGCAGGGTGCTCCTCACTGCCACACCCTGGAGCAGGCTCACCCAGCCTGGCGAGACAGAGGGTGGCACCAGAGCCAGAGCAGCGGCTGTGAGCAGCCAGGACGCCATGTGGGACCCTGGAGACCAGAATGGAGGGAGGAATTCACATTAACAGCACACCTCAGCTGCCCCCCGGCCCACTGCAGCAGAAGGGCTGACAGTGAGCAGACCTCACACAGAACCAGCAGCAATTTTATCCTCGGCTTCATTTTCGGAGTCAGAGCCCTACGCGTGCCCCTTCACCATTTTAGTTATGAGTCATCGAAAAATGTCGGCTGTAGCTGCACAGCTCGGCTCCTGCAGGGCCAGGTACGTACCTCTGCTGCCAAAGCCAACGTCCTGCCACGCCTGCCTGTTGGGACATTATCCGAGGAGCTGGCTGGGCAGCCCTGTGCCGGGGGACGGCCAGCGCGGCGCTGGGGGAAGAAGCTGCCACGGCAGCAGGCAAGGAGATTTCTTCCTACACCGCTTCTTCCACACTGCCTCTGAAGCTTGTGCGCAGAGCTGGTGAGCCCTGCTGCACCCAGGCACTCCCCTGAGCCCTTAGGGAAAGGAATGGGATCCTCAGAGACACAGAGAGGGTTACCCAACCCTACATCCTGGTGCGGCACGCGGGGTTGGATTTTCCAACCCAACCATGCGCTGACACGCAAGGGTGGGGCGGGGGAAGAAAAAGAGGATTTCAGCTGTTAACTCCTAAGAAATTGAGGAAAAACTTATCACTCCTGTATAACTGGCCACAATCTCCTGTGAGCTGGTACATGCCATGCTGCAGAGGTGCCAGCCGGGGAAACACCAGGGTTTTGGTGGAAAGAGGAATGCAGGGGCCAGCCAAGAAATTTGCTGCTTTGGTGCACATTCACAGCCTTACACAGGGTGCTGGGGAGGAAAAGGTTTCTCTAACTCAAAAGGGAAATGCTCATCTGAAACAGGAAAATGGAACTTTCTTTTGAGCATTAATAGTGGAAAATTACCTCTGCAATGCAATGTCACCTCTGTGTGTTGAATCCCTGGGTATGCAGCAGGGAGAGGATGCTTGGGGTGGGGAAAAACACCCTGCTCCTGCCAAGTTGGCTCCCTCAGGACACCAGGAAAGCCCTGGGGCTGATCTGGCACAGGCACAAATGGGGACATGCTGAAATTTTGGGGAGAAACAGTGCTCAGTCAGGGCAACAGCAGAGGTGGCGAGCACCTTACGTGGGAGTCCCGGATGTGGGAAGAGAGGGTCTGAGTTCTGCAGCAATGCTGACAACACACTGACCACAAACAGCATCACCCGAGGATCACCCAGGCAATTCAGGTTCATAACGACAGATCCAGAGATCTGA
>VZSR01001479.1:4056800-4175046 GCA_013398615.1 Brachypodius melanocephalos | reverse complement strand
AAACTAAATATTTCTCTTGAAAGAGGCTATTTTAAGGTGAGTGGAATGACACAGTGTGACATCCTTTAAAGAGGTAGAGATCATGGGTTTCATACTAAAACCCAGACAGTCTTTCTTGGAACAGCACTGTTATAGTTGAAGAGGATTCTTGTGAATTTTCTGGTCCAAAAAAGGAGAGAGAGATGAAGGGTAGTTATCTCTAGCCTATAATAGCAGCCACTTGCAGAGGCCATACAATGAACACATTATAAACATGGGTGTAGCACAGGCAGAGTTTAGCTAATTGTGTCCTAGCGCTTCTAAATATATTTTGTCTTAAGGGAAGAGCAAGGGAGTAGAGAAATGAATATAGGGAAGACGCCCAGTCTTCTGAACCACTGGGTTTTCCATCAAGGCACAAGCCCACGATCTCTGAGGCTGCATCTGTGGGTAGCAGCCAGCTGCTGAAGTCCTCCTGCTGAAGGCAGCTATGTTTAGCTTCTCTTAGAAGGTGAAGGAAGCAGAATAGGAGGAAAAAAAAACTTAGTCATCTTCTCCCCTCAGACATTGTGCTGTTCATTTACTTCAGCAGCACATGAAGCACTTAGTCACTCTGTCTCCGACAGGGTTTTTCTATTTTTATTTTTCCAAATCAAAATAAAAAGAGAAAAAGAAGGTTCCTTCCCAAATAAGCAGCTAGTGGAGGAGGCTGGGGGTGTGAGCAGCGAGTGACCAGGACTTCACCCCACAGCTCAGTGGCTGCTGCAGACACCCAGGCAAGTGTTTGCAGAGTGCAGGAGGAAAGAGGGCAGGCGCTGCCGCTTCCTCTCACTCAGAGACAGCTCGATGAGCTGCTTCAGCAAGCCAAGGAGCCAAGCATCCTCTGGAGCTGAGATCTGCTTTGTGCCCCTACAGGCAGCTGGCACCTACCCTCACAGTAAAATCAGTGCTCTAACACACCCCTCGTGCTCCAGGTGTTTTCCTGCAGCCAGGACTATCCTGCAACTCAAACCACACCTCCAGCTTGGATGTCCTCCATTCTCCAACTCAGAAATACAGTGTCAGAGAAGCACTTCCTTGGGGATTGATTTTAGTAAGTCAGCCACCACAGCTCCTGCATTAGAGTCCTTAAGGATAGACACTTTTGTCAAAACTGGCTTTGTCCAACAGTGTTTTAGAATGCAGGAAAACTGTTGCCCTTCCTGACTCCTCAGGAGCACAGAGATCCCTTGACACTGTCCCTTCCTCCAGTGAGCCTTTTGACTGTGAAATGCAAGCACCAACACCAAGGTGCACACTGAGATGAAGCTTCAAAAGGGAGACCTTGAACAGCAGCAAGAAACCAAGTGTCTCTGAAAGGAAGCGCAATCTAGAGCTGGGCATTTGGTTTCTCTCCTGTGCACAGTATCCTGAAGGGTCTGAGGATAGGGAGCAATCCCCAAAACTCCCATCATTTCCTCCCCCATCAGAAGCAAACCCACTAGCATGGCAGTGACCCAGTGCACTTTACAACCGACTCAGGATAGGGTTTTTGGAGGACTCAGAAGGCATCCAGATGGCTCACAGCTTCCTGTTGCTTCAGCTTTACAATAAAGCAACATAAATAGATCTTCATTCTTTGTTGACATTTGATGCTGTACAGCAAAACAGGCATTGTTAACCTAAAAATAGGAAACGCTGTGGCAGCTTTGAAGAAATTCAGCGTTTTTCCTGTACTGATGCAAACACAGTGGCCGAGTGCCAGATGCCTCTGTCCTGCTTTGAAGAACGATGAAATTCTTCGCAGTGCTCATAAATCACCGCTTTGTTAGCACTCAGCAAGCTCCAGCGACACCAGCAAACCCTGGTATTTCCTACTTCTCCCTCGTAAGGGAGGGGGGGATGCTTAAAGCTGCATTTCATCCCCGGTGCAGATGGACAGCCCCGTGCGCCTATTGCCGAGCAGAGTGCGGGCGGAGGTTGCCAAGGCAGCCGCTGACGCACAGCCGGGCCCCACTTCTACATTTTTCCATGACACGGTGTTGAAGCCTGCAGAGCAGGAGGTAGCTTTCCTGAGTGAGCAACTGAGAGATCAGCGAGATGGCAGGGCTCTGCAAGGCATGCCCTGTGCTACTTACAGCACGTTTAAAAGAAGGAGCGTGTGATGCAGTCAGAAAGCCGCCTTGTTCGGAACAAATGAGTGCACGTTTTCAGATCTTGCTTGAAAAAAGGGCACACCTGCTACTACACCTCTCAGAGTGTGGGTATAGAACAGCCAAGGTTCCAAGCAGAGGGCGGTGTGGGTGGAGAACCAAAAATTCCTGGAGGCTTCCCCTGTGGAGCACAGGAGTGACTCCTGGGGGAGGATGGGCTGACACAGTCTTCACTCCAGCGTGTTACACAGGTACCTGGGCATGCTGGAACCAGGGCAATGGGGCTGTACTAGCACAGGCACTGCTGCCAGTCTCTTCACTGGGTCCTACCCACAGGGATGCCAGTTTCACTGCTGCGCCATCATTCCCAGAGTGATTTAAGGGGGCTGAGCCAGCCCTGCTCATGCTGGGGATGGGCCTCTGCCTTGCAGCCTAGATGGAAAGCAGCAGCACAGCCTAACCAGCCACAAGAGCAGCTGCTTGCCATGCACACGGTCTCTCTCAGCTCCACACTTTGGTGGCTCTCAGGGTGAGGTCTCTTCAGATGTTCATCTTAGTTCATGGACTGATTTTAACCCTCATCTCCCACTACTGGGTGCCAACAACCACAGCAATGATGCTTCAATCAGCAGCTTGGAGCAGCAGCCTGCCCAGCTTCTGCACAAAGCCTGAGCTATGTGACACCTCTGGTCACAGCTTACCTACTTCCCACACAGCTGGAAGCTGCAGGCCAGGCTTGTGAGGTATTAAATCCCACCAATGCACAACAACTTATGCAGTTTTTAACCACCTCAGAGCCTCAGAAATGGGCAACTGGGGAACATCAAGCCATTTTTGGGCATACCTATTTCAAGTACAACTCAAACGTTTTGGGGGATGGAGTATGCTTGCTAGAAGTTCAGCTAACTGTTAAACAGTTTTACACATGGTGTAATTTCATCCTGACAATTCAGGATCAACATTTTAGGGTGTGTTGCCTCTTTGGTTCAGTCATTTTCCTGTGTTCACAAATCAGTTTGTCCTTCCCTGGTGTGGGCGGACCCCTGCACTCCTTGCAGGGATCTCCTGCCCTGCAGGGTTAATTCCTCCACCACTCTGGGGCACTGTGCAAGTAGTGGGAGGCTGCAGCTGCCTCACAAAGCCACCCCTCCTAGCAGTGTGCTGGGTCACAGTGTGGCAATCCCATCCATGGAGTCAGGGACCAGCAGGAAGGTGCAAAACTAAAGTGTTAGTTCAGTTGTACCGAATCATGGCTTTGGAAATGTCCCCTGTCTGAAGGAAAAAAAAAAAAAAAAAAAAAGAGGAAAAACACCCTATGTGTTTCCAAGCTCTTTAACTGCTCCTGTTGCTGATTAGGGATAGAAGGAAGCTACAGACAGGCAGTTTCACCTACAGGGTGATCACTAGAAGTTCCCAATATCTCCCTCATAGATTTTCTATCTGAAAAACAAGTCCAGCTCTCTACAGAGAAGCACTGAGACCTTCACAGTCTCAGAACAAAGGATACCATGATCAACTCGAAATGACAAGTTACCTTTGGGAGCCTGTCGCTTTTTTGGGACCTTGCTGTGCCCCACTGTTTGGAGCCACTGTTTGGCCTTTGGAGAACAAAACCTTATTTTTTACTGCTAAGTCACAACTCTGCGTATAGCTGCCAGGGCCTCTCAGGGATATAACTGGTCTTACAGGATCCCTGGCCTTACATGGAATGAGGAGGAGAGATTTGCAGAAAATGAGCTGTACTGCTTTGCAAATGAACTATCCCTGGCACACGGCAATCTACTAAGAGAAACAATATTTGCATTTTTTGCATAAAACCTATTTGGATTCACTGTTCCTTCACCTGTGCAAACACCAAGACTCTGCATGGAAAACAAGTTAGGAAGCTACTGATGAAAAAGTGCCATTTGTGATGTTGCCGCTTCAGGAACCACTGAAAATGTTTCATGTGCTCCCTCTTACAGCAGACAAAGTGTTTCAAACCATGGCCACCACAAGACATTTGAGTCCCAGTGACAGCCTCGTCACTGGGGGAGGCTCACACCTCCTCACCAGTGTACACTGGTACTTCATGCCTAGGTGGCACAGCTACCTAGGGACAAGTCCCAGGACACCACCAGGGAGAAGGATCCATTTCTCCTGAGCTGGCATCTCTGGAATGTTCAAGAAAACTGCTGCCAGCACTCCTCCTGCACATGGGCCCTGGGCCAAGGGCACGATTGCTACCCCAGGGTTCAGTATCGACCATACACCAGCACTTGCACGGCTCTGCACAGGAGCTATGCAAATGTTGTGGCTAAATCTTCTCCATTCCTAATCACAAATGTAATTGTCTATGCAAAGCTGGTGAGCCCAGGTAGTGACTGCCTGGGCCCCTTGCCTCAGCCTGCTCACCCCTGCATGAGGGGAAGGCAGGAACCCCCAAAACCTGTGCTCCTGCTCATAAGGGTAAATGTAAAAATCTCACAAGACCTAAATCTGTTAGTAGTGTTGTCCAGGCAGCAGTACTGTGGATGCAGAGGAAGAATAAAAAATCCATAAATAAAAGTATTTCATTTTGGCTAACACATGCCTATGAAAACAGCAGCACAGGTCTATCCCTCTTACGTACTCACCAGCACAAGTAGACATGGCACAAGTAGAGGGAAGGTGTCCTATTTTACTTAGACTATAAACAACCGTAAGCTTTTAGGGCATTACAGTTGGTGGTTCTGTAATGGAAAAGTTTATATGCTGGAAAGAGTGTCTTGTTAATGAGTTAAGGTATTTTTAGTATTTTTAATAGCCACAGGGTGTTTGAGATATTAACAAAAAATGTGTTGATGGGGTGACTATTTGTAACACCTGCTGATGTGCCAGACAAGAACAAAGTATTCTCAAGTCAATGACTGTCACATCCCAGAGAGTGGCTAGATGGGGGGAGGGTAAAAGAAGAGATTTTTGTTTTCTGTATAGAGAGGTAGTTAAAAAAAGGATCACTGAAAGCATTTGGAAAGTTTTAGCTGTGGCAAGCAACTAACAGAGACTCTTGTGGAACATGCAGGTCCCATTAAGAGGTTATTAATTTGAGTTTAAGCAGCTCCAAGGGAAAAGAGCAGAAACACTCACAGAACCGAGGATCTGGACAAAATCAGGAGGGGAGCTGCAGCCGTGTTTCAGCTGCACAGTAATCAGTGCTAGATTTGGGACTGGCAGCAGAGCTTACTGTGAGGGCTCTTGGTTTCAAGTGGAAAGTTTCAGATGCAGGGGATGGGTAATGCTCATGTGGGGCACCATCCTTCTCTCCACAGCACCGTTGCTTCCTTGGATGAGGACAGTATAAAAAATTATCCACTCCAAGAGTCTGGTCTCAAAAGCTGGATTTTGTGAGTCAGTCCCGGTCTTGTTGAGTCTCCCAGTCCCATTGGAAACTATGAAAAAAACCCACCCTCTCTTCAGACAAGCCTGCCCTTTGTGTGCCGGAGATCCTGATCTGGTGGCGTGGGGCCCTCCGCCACTCCTGTGCTGCTTTGGGCCATGACGGGAAGGCTGTGATTTGGGGAGCCACCCTGCCCCAGCTGGGCACAGGAGAGCAGCTCCTGAATTGAAGGCATGTGGTAAATTCACCCTGGATGAGTTTCCCTTTACAGAGTCCGGTTTGAGCAACTTTCTGGAGCCAGCTTTTAAAGCCTGCAACTTTTAAAGCACCGAGGAACATTGCCTGGCTGTATTTTAACCTTGTGATAATTTCAACCCATATGGATGAAGCCATAGGGGCAACTTGCGCCTTTCAGCCCTGTGAGAGAGTAGCCACACCAGCCAAGCATCCCATGTCAACTGAGCATCCCATGCTCACGAGCCATTAACACCTGAGTCAGGGGAAGGAGGACAGAAAGAAATGGAATATAAAGCCCAGACTCAGGGTTGGAGCTTTGCCCCTTGGGTAGCTGCATGCTTTGAGAAAGCTGAGAGCTGCACACACTGATTGAGAGTTGATACTAGAGCTGTGATTACTCAAATTAAGATGGCACTTCAAACCCAAGGATTGGTCCCACCACGCACTATGCTACGTCATCTGGGCATGGGTGGTCAAAGATATTTTCCTTCCTGACTCATTCCCATGCAACATACACAGTGCTTGCTTGCTCCCCCTCCTCATTTTCTGCTGGACAGACAAAAGAAACTCGACCAGCACCTCACTGTGGCCATCTCTTGCGATGGAGAGAGCCAAGGAAGAGCCAGATGTTCACTGTATCCTGGAGCCCCATGCCCCAGCGCAGCCCTACACAGCCAGGGTGTGATGCTGATGGTGTGCCTGGCAGTCAGCCCTGTCCCTGGTCCACCAGCAGCCAGAATTCGCTGTATTATCACTTTGGCACACTCCTTCCTTCCTTGGCAAGATAGGCCAGAACTAAACTTTTCCATTGAGACGGGTAAACAAAGACTTTGCTTTTTCCCCGGTAACAAAGTTTAGCCCAGGAAGTCCCATGAGCGCAGCTGCATCCAGCATGTAGATCCAAAATGGCTCGAGCTGCTGGCAGGGTATGGATGTACAAAACCTGACACAGGACAAAGCTCTGCCCTGGAAATGCACTTCACCAATGCATGGAATTGCACCAGAAACATCCTGTCCTTCTGCATGAAGGCCAAATCTGACCCTTGGCTGGGGTGGATTTCCCTGCCACACACCACGTGTCAGGGAGGACACATTGTCACTGAGACTGTCAGAGCCAGCTCTGTGTCCTGGCTCTCCTCCTAACTCCCCACAGCCCCCAGAAGCCTCCCTCTGAATTGTTGTCATGTGTTGCCCCAGTGCACAAAAGGCACCCTTGGCAGGACATTGAAATTCAGGTACAGGAATTTTGCTGCTGGAGGAGCCTGGCTGCCCCAGGCATCCTGAGGACAGAGGCTGGAAAACTACCCTGCAAAATATCTGTGCTCTGGATTATGGAGCAGTTTGCCTCAGGGGCAGCAAAAACCCAGGGATTTGCTGATGGTCATTTTCTGCTATTAGAGCAATAAATCCATTCAACTGTCAGCCAAAATGCCAGAGAAAAAGAATGTGAGCTTAGGGAAAACAGGAAAAAAAAAAGTGCTATTAGTTCAAAATATTTTCCAGCAACTTTTAGAGGGAGTTCTGAGCCCAGCACCAATCAGTCAGAAAACCTGCTACCTCTGAACCCACGCCAGGCTACCCCTGTGGCTATTGTGTTTCCCCTGGGCTTCCTCACCCTGCATAGAGGTTTACAAACTCCAAAACACTGGGAATTTCTTCTAAAGCCCTTGAAGAAGATAGCAAACGCAGACTGTGCCCTTTCCCCTTCCCAGGGAGGAAGACAGGCTAGGAGGTTCAAGGGCAGCACGAGGTGCTTACTGCCTGTGGAACTGGAGTTGTCCCGAGCTTGAATTTTGCTTGCTGAAAAATCATTTCCATTGATGCCATTTCACTGTATCCCCACTTGTGCCCCTTCTCTTACCTCTCTTCCTTCTTTGGTGAGCTTTTCTGGATGTTTTCCAACAGAGGACATTGTCCTAGTAACCTCGAACTGACTCGTGGAGAAAATGCAAGGCAAATCGGCCAGGTGAGTAAAAAGCTCCTCTTAAAGCTGAATCCCTGCTGCTGCCTCCAAAGGTGCCTTCAGCATGGGCTGCTGACAGCAGACAGGATCCAACATCTTGTGATCCTTTTGCTCAATGGGATATTTCCAGCCCCTTACTGGGGCTGCCCATCTATAGACAAAAAGCTCTGCCCCTGTCCTGTTCCCAATAAAAGCATAGACACGGAGGTGTTTGGCTGGAAAACTGTTAGTAATCTCATTTCCTGGGGATCTAGGGGCTCTTGTCTCAGCTGGAGTCCCCTGCCTCGTGTTGCAATACGTCGTGGCTGCCTGGTGGGAGCCAGTGACAGCCAATTCCAGCATTCCCACTCAATGGCTCGCTCCCTACGGAAATGAGCTGTCAGGCCCGCACAACTGGGATGACAGCTTCCAGTTGTGCTGTGCTCTCAGCCTGCAGCCCATCCCAGTGGATGGGCAGGATTCTCAGCCCAGGTATTTGCCCCAGGTCCAGCAGGCAAGCTGTTCTGATCCCTCCAGCTGATTTTGGCAGCTGTGAAGGGAGCAGGTCGCTCCGTGGGTCAGTGCTTGCTCTCTGTGACCAGGAAAGATGGATCAGCACAGCGCAGGTCTATTAAACTGCTCCTTCATGCCAAGCACTCCCAGCTCATGCTCAGAGACACGGAGGTCCCACGCTGTAGTGCTGCCAGATCAACAGAGTAATTATACCATTAGAAGGGCAGTGGCCCCTCTCCCTGTGGAAAAGAGCAACTTTCCAGGATCAGCAGGATGTCCCTGATTGGGGCTGAGCAGAAACTCAGTGCAGCAGTGAGACTGAGAGGCAGGAGGAGGGCAGGAGCCAGGGGCCCTGGCACTGGGTGCCCAGAACATGGGGTTGCTGTGGGACAGACAGTCTCACTGGAGCACCGGGCTTACCCCAGGTCTCACCTTCAAGAAGATGATGTAGAGCCAAATGTTCTGCAGGACAGACCCATGACGAGTTTCCTGTCATGGGATTGGGTTGGACTATCATGATCCATCACCACTTTCTGAATTCAAGGCCAGGCTGTGCTATCTGACCACATTCATACTGGGGCAGGGTGGAAACTGAAAGCCATGGTGATGACCCAGCTGAGGGGAAAGGAGGAATCAGCTCGATGTGCTGCGATTTCCGCTCAGCCCTGTTGATTCCTGCAGTTACTGAAGTGGCACTGTTTGTTGATGTAACAGGGACTGACTCAGTAGGAACAAACCCTGAGGGAAAGGTCCTTCTGAAATATTTGTTTCTATTATTTACTCTGTGGCTTCATCAGACATCTCTACAGAAAAATCAGCAATAATCCCCCCCTTGTAATTTACTGAAAATGAGGTCACTGGCCCTGATTCACTTACAAGGGGCTTCATAAGAACCAAACTGCTACAACAGAAGAAAGTGAGCCCACATCTTCCACATCCCAGGACTGCCACCAACTAAAGCACATGTTTTGAATGCCTGAGTCCGAAAACACGTTTGTTGTCTTGGGACACACCTTCCCCAGTTGCGTATAGCAAACAGGGAGATATGAGAACATGCATTTTTGCTACAGCTGCATGAAAAGCCAGGTGGTGATGAATTGCATATCCATGCCACACATCATCAAGATGTTCTATCAAACACAAAGCTCTGACAAGGAAATGACAAGATTTGGCTTCATCCTTCCACTCTAATGCAAACCTTCATTTAAACTTTAAGTTTATCTTTGCAATGTTGAGCATGAACATCTGCAATTTCTATGGGATCTAGAGGAAACCTCACAAGAGCAATCTAGCAGACAGCCATTTAGCATAACCACATTTCTAAACTACAAGGCAACCATATTAAATCAGGTTCCTTTCAACACACACAGAGAAGAAGAACAGGAAAGGCAGAGGCCCCAACAGCTCTAGTTTGAGACTCGTGTTTCATGCAAGCAACATTTTTCCAAAACATAAGCAGTAGGTAAAAAGCCTACCCCTAGATTGATTCAACCTTACCATTACTTTAAAAAAACAGTGCAAAACAACCCACCCTCAAATTGGTCACGAGCAAGCAGAAGGTCATCGGCCTGCTTGGAAAGTCCTTGTCTCCCCACGCCCAGTGCCTCAGTGCCACCCAGCCAGTTATCAAATGCAGGCTTGTAGTGCCTGGGGTCTGGCAATAAAGAATGTTTTCAAGGAAAGTGGTTGGGTTGGGTAGGCAGCTGAGATATCAGCAGATAAATGCACAGACAAGAAAGTTACAGCTTCCCAGAGGAGCAGCTCTTTAATGCCATTCCCACCTTACGAGTTTCCCCTATTGCGCAGCTTCCTTGAGGTTTCTCTTAGATTTTTTGATAAGATACTGGGAGTTTATATACTGAGGAATTGTCATCCTTAAGAAGAGTAACACACAAGCATTATAAAGCCTTTGAATTAGGTTTTTCAGATTCACACAAGTACTTCTCTCCACAGTCCACTACACACAGTGAGTAGCTTCACAAGTTTAGGCACCTACACAGTGCCTTCATGCTGCTACATTGGCACTGTGTAGATTCCTGAAGACATAGAGTGTCCACTGATTCTCTCTGGACTGTGGGACACAAGCAAGTCTGCTGGGACCTATAGGAACTCAAACCTCCACCCTGCCCCTAGGTGTAGGGGATGGCATATGGATAAGACTGAGAGCCAGCCACAGGTGCTGCAGCCCATGTGGAAGGAGGCAATCCTGGTTTGCCAGGTGCCTGCTGATCCTTGCCACCTCCCTCTGCCCCATTTTGCTCTGGCAGAGCAGCCCACGCACAGGATCCCTTCATTCCTTCACAGCTGAGACAGCTGGCACAGAGACCCTGGACCTCAGGGTTGGAGATGTGCAGGGCCACTCATCCAGTGAAACCCAGAGGCGGATTTTCGATCGGTGTTTCTGGGTGGTGCCCCACAAGAAACAGGGAAGGCATTGCAAAGTCATTTTAATCTGGTAAGCCTTGCCCCTACCCAATCTCATTAATCAATTCCTCTGAGAGAGAGGCAGTAATTTCAATGGTATGCTGCCAAACTCCCTCCTCCTCCGCTCCTCGAGTGATCCAAAGGTGCTTTACATACCACAGCACCTGTGCCCGGATCAACAGGCAGAGCATCTGCCTTCTGCTCTCCACTCTCCTCCACCAGTAAATCCAGTATTTCACACCCTACACACTCACACTTGTAGGTCCACACAGTGAACTTTTCAGTTTTAGCTTGATTCATCCTTTCTGCATCATTTCTCCCCAGACTTGTCCCTTGTGCAACAGGACATAGAGCTACATCTTCAGCAACAGCCCCGCCATTTCACAGGCTGTGGCAGCCGTCCTTCTCAGCAAGTTACTCGTGTTTTCCTAGGAAATGTGGCAAGCGCTAATCCCTTTGTTTTCCTATTACTTCTGAAGAAAATATTGCACTCGGCATTTGTCACCCTCAGATCTCCCTGATGACGTGGGACATTAATTTCTCCATCTCCATGGACACAGTTCCATGGACTCTATCACCGCCGGAGCAGACGGAGGGTTGGGCAGGGAGAACACAGCCCTTTCCAGTGAGCAGTGGCATCAGCCACTTGTGAAACGTGCCAGGGTGTTTCTGATGGGCTGCCCTGCACAGCAGACACCGAGTGCTTGGGAATTGAGTGGTGACTGAGATGAGGCAAATTTCCCTTGTCACTGCTCCAGCACTTGTGGGGGTGGCCACAGCACGCCAAACAGGCAGCACCAGGTACCAGGACAGCACAAGCAGCAAAGGGCCTGTGTGCTCCAGCACAGAGTGGTGAGGGATGAGGGAAAAGGGTGGGATGTGAGGAAGAGGGAAGGCAGAGTAGCCCTTGCCTGCTGGCCTGGAGAGCTGAGCACTGCCCTGCTTCTTCCTCACTACTTAACCCCAAAAATCCTCGCACTGCCAAAACAGCTTCTTGCAACATCGATTCAGTGAATCTCAGCTGTCCTTGAGAACAAAAAATATCTCTCTGCAGCTCAAGCCAGTAAAATCTAAGTTACGGGGTAGTGGGGCTGTGGGACACCATTCTGAGAATGCAAGTGGGCTAGGCAAAAAGAACCCCAAATCTAAACTCTAATAGCACTTCATAGAGACACCACAGCTCACATTCAGACACTGCTCAAATATTCCCTGTTGAGACAGAAGGCCTTCTATCATGTCAAATCAAGTAAATTACTTTTCCTCCTTTTTCATTAAAACCCACATTCCTCCTTATTCATTAAAACTGGCATTCCTCCTTATTCATTAAAACATTCTCTGCACCTGCCTATAGCCAGTGGCCCATAATTTGCCTGAGACAAAACACTACACTGCCACAGGAATAAGCATCCTCAGGACTCTCATTTCCAGAGACTGAAGGCACTTGACGTCCCTGAAACCAGACCTCTGTCCTCCCCCATCACCCTGCTATGCAGCCACTTCATCCACGCCAACCTCCCCCTGTTCCCATCTCTCTGCCACGGAAAATCAGCTGTGCCTCAAACTTTCCAAGCACCTGTCACTCCTTCCTGTCTGCCCCCACAACCCTACCTGTGACAGGAATTCCCACAACAGTCCATCGTCGTTGGCTGGCCACGGGCACCCCTGCATCGCAGTCCTGCGGGAAAGGCTCTTCCGCGCTCCCACTGGCAGCCCCAGACTCGCAGAGCTCCCGGAGAGGCAGTGCCCAAAACACTTAAATGCTCTCCTGCCTCATGTTTCGCTCCTCAGGCTCTGACGACAGGTCTCTGTTGTGCCCAGGAGCCTTTATAATTCACACGTGGTGATTCCTTAAGCTAGAGGCAGTTTTCCCAGAGGTTTCCCGGATCTCCTGTGCAAGGCTATTGCCATAAATCAACTGGATTGCTTAGTCACCTCTGTTTGTCCAGTCAGTGCCAAGGCAGACCTGCTCTTTCACAGCATGTACTGTACTGTAAGGAGCCAGTTCCTGTAAATTAGATGCACCACTGCAAACTGAATCGCATATTGTTTTCTACATCGGCTTGTTTTCTGCTGGCCTGGAAGAAACATACTTTACAGCCATAAATAAGACAGAGAACAAAAAAGAGTAACAGAGTCATGTTAAAGGCTGCCTGACAGAGGGCCATGTGTGCCTGGGAGACTGCGGTGTGACTCCAAGGGCTGAGGAGTGAGGAAAGGGGAGGTCTGAAAAGCGCTCTGTGCTCCAGCAGGCACTGGATGTGCTCACTGAAGCCAGAGATTTTCCCTGAGGGCCACTGAAGTGTGGAGGGCCAAGACCCTTCATGCAGTGTTTACGAGCATGAAGCACTCTCTGAACCAAGAGCTGCACTTCAGCCTTGCCAGCCTCAAAATGGGCTACAAACCAGAGGTATCCAAGGAAGTGGGTGCTTAAGGTAAGGCTGACCCCTCTGCCAAGCCTTCCTCATGTCTAAAATGGAGCACTCAAGGACGCCTGTGACATGATTATTCCCACACAGATGTGAGCCCTGGAAGCAAGACAGCATTTGCTGTTCCCAGCCAGGGGGCTGCCCCCCACAACTCCTAACAAAGAGCTCCCATGCCTGCCCCTGGCACGGCCACAAATATGCTCACAAAAGCAAGGGCAGAGACCCTGGTGGGTGTCATTTCAAAAAAGGTACAGAGAGACCCAAGTCAGCTGGCAGAAGTTGCTGGAAAGCTCTACTTTCATCTCTCCTCACTCCATAGTTCCTCCACAGGGGCTCCCAAAAAGGAGAGGAATTTCTCCAGTGCTCGTAGCCACTGCAGGGCCATACCCACCACTTCCTCTTATCTGGACAAAAACAATGTGTCCCGCTCTTTTCTATTGGAAAGGTTTGTATTTCAGTTCTCCTTACCATATTGATTATAAATTCCATCTTCTGACTTGTGTGATGTATTAAATACAAAATATTTAAAAATCTGGAAAGTCTTTGGCAGAGGAGGAGAAATAATCAGGAAAGCCTGTGTACTAATGCTGAGATAATGTTTAAAGTAAACAGGAATCAGGGCCTGTTTGTGGTACATCCTGTGCAATAAAAGAGATGAAAAGATCATGTGTATTACCACTAAGACCTTATAGTATAATGTGCAACTTCTAACAAAACTTTTCTGCATTTCAGAGGCAGATTGTCTAAATTCTGAGAGAGGCAAGTCACTGATGATGGCTTCAGGTAGAAGTGACTGACAAAAGCAGCCAAATTGCTTCCACCAAAGGAGTTTCATAAGAAGGTTGCAGAGTCCTCAGGAGCCTGCCCAGAAAGTCAGTGCTGCCAGACTCCCTCTGGATTTGGTGCCTGGATTTAATGGCATTGACTTGCCAGGAAAGGAGGTCAATGAGTGTGAGTAATTAAGGAAAAACAGAGAAGGGAAAAAGCACAACAAGAATTAGTACAATGTTCAAGAAAAAAACCAAATCCAGGGAAGAAATGCTAGGTCCCTGGTAGTAGCAACCACACTCAGCAGCCAAGACCCAACATATCTGCCCCTGGAACAGTTTCTTTTTCTTTGCCATCATGTTGGAGTAGGGACACTGGGAGGCTGGCATGCCCGTCTCCTCTTGGTGACAGCACACCAGGTGAAGCTGGGCCAGATGAGATTCACACTGTGGCTCTTCCTAGCAGAGCCCCAGTCCCACCACAGCTGCTGCCTGGCTGCTCCCATCCGCAGCTGCCAACACAGGATTGTGTCCCAGCAGTGTCCCTTGCTCCCCCAGCAGGGCCCAAAGGTCACAGCCAGGCTGCCACAACTGCTGCTGAAGCTGCCACAGGAACAGGGACAACAGCACAGGAAGAAGGCTACGGAAATTCAGACCCGCCATATCCTCCAAAGGATGAAGCTGTTCCCACTCCAGGCTGCCTTCAATGCACAGCACATTTGTAGACACCTGGCTTCTCCTCCACAGATGCTTGATGAAAACTTGACAAAAACCTCATCAGGTTGTAATGCCAGCTTTGGGAACAAAGTGTCCAGAAAACCTAGGCAGAGACTTCTTACTTGTAACAGAGAAACCCAAGGGTGGGTGCTCACAGTGCAGGACATCCCTTGCTAAGGGAGGTACTGTAGGTCCAGCCTAGCAGCCTGAACTTCCCCAGATAGGTGCCTACAACAGAGCATTCCTGTGGCCCCAGCGTGCCATCCTTCCCCAGGCTGTGGTGAGACATGAAGCAGAAGTGGGCACTGGTCTGAAATGCAGTGACAGTGCAGGACACTGTGTTGCTCTGGGGCTTGTAACAAAGGCCACTCACACCTGCTCAAGACCACCTCTCTAAATGAGCAGGCTCTTTGTGACAAGTTTTATTGGTGAGAGTCACAGAGGTGCTGTGGGTTTAAAGATTCACCAGCTCTTTCTCATTCCCCACGCCACGTAAACAGCATGTTTCTATTCTGACTTCAACTACTACAGCAACTAGGGATGTTTGTGATTTCTGCGAAACTAGGAGTAAAAGCAACCTTCATATTCAACAAAATCATGAAGGTTTCTTTTTAACAGTCCTTTTAGTTGAAAAAGCTCCACTTAAATTTCAGTGAGAGCATTGCTTTCCAGTAAGAATGGAGGAAAAATTGAAAGAAGTTTTGGAGTTGGGTCCTCAGGGTGTAAATACAACTGGATACTTGTCAATGCATGGGTGGAAGCACTTACATCCCAGAGTGGGAGCTGAGAGGGGAGGATGTCACTTCTGGTCGCTCAGACCTAAGAGCTCCTGTCCCCATCCACATCCTGGAACACAGCACAAAGGACATGTAAACCCCTCCTCAAACTATGTTCTTCACCCCAGACAAAAAGCTCACATCTTTAGCTCTGAAGGTCCAAGCACTGGCAGTGACAGTGGCCACTACATGCGCAGATGTGCTGCCTGTGTGTGCATGTGTGGTGTGGCATATGTGTCGGCAAGTTATTCCTGCCATCCCTGTGGCTGAAGCACACTGAGCAGGTGCATGGCAAAAGCAACACCACGCCAAGAAACACCAGAATGTGAGGTCTCTGGGTTTGTATTCCTGGGTGTGCACACTCATCCTCCTGCTCTTCCTCAAGCCACTCACAATGTACCTCCCAAGGTCTCTTCCACCTGCATATTACTGCACCTCAGGCCAGCTGAAAGGGGTTGCAAGAGAAGTGCAAATCTGAAGAGGAAACCTGTAGGCCCTTGTTTGAGGGTAGAAAAGAGATGTTTTTATCAGTGCTAACCTGCTCACCTTGGCAACCCGCCACCAGAAGAAGGAAACATACTGCTTCTCTCTTCTTTTATGAGAGGTTAAGGACTCCCCTCAGCATGAGGCTGTGTACATCTCTGTGGTCACACACCCCTGTGGCATCTGCTTTTATATCTGACCTCACCTGCCTGCCTCTTCCACAGTCACTCTGGGAGGTGGCCCTTGAAAAAGACCCAACACTAACCAAATTATGGATTATTAATATTCATAGAGCTAATAATTGAAAGGAGCTGTACAGACCCCTGAAAGGGATGAAACTCCCACAGGCTTAGGTATGCTGCTTTTTTGCAGAGCAGATTCTGGGGGTGTCTAACCCTGCAGCAAACAGCTGGCATTGGAGACAATCTCTGTTGTCCTGTGCTGGCTGTGTGTTGGCAGTGGAGCCTGGCTGGGAACTGGCAGAGCTCCCAGCCCAATGGGATGGTAAAAAGAGCCAGACCCACCACTTGGAGGAGAAAAACCCAGTGCAGGAGAAGTGGAGAATTTCTGTGGAAATTCTGCCACAGACCAAAACTCCAAGACTTTCAGTTGGCAGAGTCAGAGGGTCCACCTGTAGGAACAGGTTTTGCTGGACCAAGGAGGAAAAAGACAAACACTTGCCTGAATAGAGGAGAGGCAGAGGAGAGCTCAAGAACTGGAAGAGCATCCCTTTCCACTGGGCCATGTAGCCTAATGGCACACAACACATAGCAGCACCAACAAAACTGCCTGGACTACCCAAATCCACAAAATATGGTTGAACAACAACAGGAACAACAGTGAACACAGAGGTCTTAGAAGGCAGTTGGTGCAGTCCCAGTAAAGCTTTGCCCTGGTAAATAATGATGCATGTTTGTCCCCAAGATGCCTTGGGACTGCAAGCTCCCTGCTGTGGTGCTGGTCCATCAGTTTCTCCCTTCAAAGTGTCTCATGCACCAACTCGTGCCAATCACCCAGCTGTACCTGCAAATCCTGCTTTTTCCAGGCCCACTACATGAACCACACAGGCTGTGGATGGGAAGCCGGGGAACAACTCCAGCACTTCAACTGCACAGCTCCTGTATAAGGGAATATAATGGAGCAGCCACTGCCTGAAAGCTCTGCTGATGTGCCCCAGACCTATCCCAAACAACCTCTTTCTCTCAGTCCTGAGACCTTCCTGGCAGCCAGGTCCAGCCGAATTTCATAAAGACTCCACAGCAATCTCTGGGTCTGCTGGTGATGCTCCAGCACAGTTTCCCTGCTGACACAGGGCAGGATTGAAGTCCCTGTGCTGAAAGAGCAACACACAGACACAACCCATCTGCAGACCAGAGCTGCTCACTCTCTAAGCAATGCTCATGTAGTGTGCAGAAACCTGGGGGAGCACTTTGGTCCTGAACACTTCACTCCTTGCTTAAACAAACAGAATTTAAAGCCAGCTGCTGAAGAATGGATACCTTCTTCCTCTCCTTAGATAAAACATTCAGCTGCATACCTTAAACCAAGTATACTATTGCCTTGTTTTTCCACATTTCTCTTCATTTCTGTTACAATAAAGCATCTCAAGCAGCACTACCCCTCAGACTAAAACTGCAGGAAAAGGGTGGGGCTTTGTAACAGAGCTCACACTGTGCCTTATTTGTGTAACCCTTTGAGGTGGCAGCCAGATCCTCAGCTGCTGTAAATGTGAGAGCTGGACTGAAGCTAAGACAGCTCGGAGACTTCACAGGAGGGGAAGAGGCTGCCTACTAAGTCCATCACTGCAAGATCCTCAGGGACACTCTCCTGATAGCACCCTGCAAGGAACAGCCACTTGGGATCACTGCAAGCATTGCATGGCATATGCTGGGAGTTCACACCAGCTTTGGGGATGAAAATGCACCCCTTACGGCCCTGCTCCTGCAGTGCCTGAGACTGACATTAGGCTAGTGCAATTCTGTGTGATGGACCTGGGGCTCATCCTTTGTAATGTGAGATCTAAGGAGCTACAAAACCTAAGGGTTTCACTGCCTCAGGTGCTGCATTTATCAGGAAACTGAGCAAATGCTGTTACTCAGAGTTCCAGCTGTGAGGGCAGCAGAGCCTGCAGGGCTCAGATCACATCAAGTGCATTCCAGGTGTTTGCTCTCAGCTGTGCCCCTGTTTCACAGGAAGATGAACCCACAGAAGGAGCTTCCCTCTCATTCAGAGCACAGCCTTTCACCGCTGCAGAAAGCTGTGGGATTTTGCCAGTGCCTCTGCAGCTCCCACTCCATTGCAGACAGCCCCAGATCATCAGCCATGGAGGCTGCAGTGCAAAAATCCCACCCTGTTCCTTCCAGTGTTCAGCTTATGGTCACTGCCGGAATCCCACATGTGGCTGCCTATCCCAGCCTGCCAAGCTGCAAGCAGGGGGCTGGGGTGCTCCCCCAGACCTTTCTCCCCTTGGCACACTGGGCTCGGAGCAGCCCACAGCAGGGAGTTCCCCAGGGTGGCTGTGCATGGAGCCCACTAATTTCTTCTCCAAGCTGTGTGCATATCCTCACAATTTCATCTCACAAAGTCTGTGTCAATTTACCAGACAGGGTAGAGTAAAACGGAATGAATGGAAGAGTTTCTGCAATGATCTTAGATATTTCAGTTGAAACCCATTAGTTTGCAGGCTAAATAATTCCATCTATAAACTTCGTCCATCTCCTTACTCAGTTTTTTTCACTAAGACCTTTTCACTTTAAGCCTGAGGGCAACAGAGGAAGGCAAGAAGTTATGTTTCACACAGGCTTCTAAACAAAATAATCTGGAAACTGTTACAGTAATGTGAAACTGGCTTATTGGGTTTCTACTGACCCCCTCTGAACAGGTTTAAAGAATTATTGGGGTGGGTTTTGGGGTGAGACAACATGTTTCAACAGCTAACAGGAATGTGGAAATAGAAATGTGCTGCTCCTCTGGGCATTACCAGCAAGTGATCTCAAGGCCCACACCTACTCTTAGAAACCTTTGTGTTCTGAGACCCCAGGACACAGAAGAAAATGAAACCAGAGAGAAGGGGGGAGGGAGCTTTTACAAATTTAATTACACAAAAATAACACTTTCTAACCCACCTGCTGCCTAAGAATGAACTCTGCACCTTGCTAGTATTGGTTCTAACAAATACATGCCTTTTCTTGACTTGTAAGATTAAGAGCTTCCCTGGAAAACCACTCAGGGGGCATAAATATTGAGAATATGTGACTTGGGGATCCAAGCTGCTCTAAGTGCTTTTGCAGGCAGAGGAAATGCGCAGCACAAGAATGAGCAGCCTCCAGTAAAGGACTAAGTGAGAAAGGACTTCAATTACGACTAATCAGACGCAAGCACTAAAAGTGTTTGCACAGCATCACCCTCATTAGATTAAAACTCTGTTCTCTTCTACAGCAGAGACTCTTAAATGAGCTCAGGTCATACCAGAGACTCACGACCTCCACAAGCATGCTGCCATTTCTTGGTACAGAGACAGACAATCCCACCTTTTCCTACAAATAACCTTGACCTACTCAGTCAAATTGTGCCATCCTCTTGTTGCCCATTCTTTGGGGACATTTTCTGCCAAGGATGTGCCTGCACATGTTAATTGCACAGGGAGTTTTAAAGATGAGGCAGGGGACCAGCAGACCTAATTTTGGAGATGAGGACACGTGCAGGGACTGGAACAAGGAAGGAGAGCAGGGCTGCAGAGACCTGGCTGGGGCAGCCAGAGGACATCTCCAATACAGACAGGCTCCAGATCCATCTCTGAGGGATCACATTAAATAACTGCATTTGCCTGGGCTTCTCTTGGCACATCCCATGAGTGTCCCCACAGAGATGTGGTTGTTCTTTCCTAACCAGTCCTCTCACCAGGGGCAAGAAATTGTCTGTCCTTTAGAAAAGTAGGCAAAGTGGCATGGGGCAAATGGCACCATTGGCAACTGGGACTTTTCTTTCCTGTCACACTGGTGCCTCCCGGTGTGAGCTAAAGCAAAGTAACCCCCAAACCTCTGGCAGGGGCAGCCAAGAGAGCTGATATAAAACCAGGCAGCCCCTTCCACAGCAAAGCAGAGAGCGATGGGGTCAGCAGCAGGACTCCTTGAAAATGCAGCACATCTCCCTGCTCTTCCTTGAGGCTCTTATGAATGATTTACAATAAAAACTGCAGACACCTGACGAACCACAGCCTGCTGCAGCATCACAGCTCAATTTTTCAGTGTTTGAGGTGCAGAGGACTTCTGCACAGAAGATGTGAGATGTGAACATTGCAGCCAGGTTTGTGCTGGTGTCCACATGTGCACCTGACATGCACAAGCCCTGAAACTGGGCACACACCTCCTGCATGCACATGCATAGAGGAGACGTGAACCCATCTAGATACCATGAGATTGTTTGTATTCATTTACTGTAACATTTTGTCCTCTGGACTGAAATTCATCTCACCTATTTTTAGACATGTTCAATGTAGATGACTGCATCTATCCTAGTTAACTCCTTTTACAGTCACAGGGCTGCTCAGCCTCAGCTCCTCTCATGCTGTGCAGGCAGGTCACATACAGTATGTTCTGCAGGGGCCTGTTTCTCCCCACAAAGGGAGGCTGGCTCAGATCTCGCTATTTGCCACAAATCCCACCCCAGCCATCCATCATTAAGTACTTTTAAAGTCTTGTTATCCAAGCTCTCCTCTCTTCCTCCTGCCTTTACATGTCAGCACTGCATGATGCTTTCTTCCACTACTTTTTCACAATGCAACTTTTCACATTATTTCCCCCCCATACTCTGCTCCTTTTCCATCTCCTGATCAGATTTTTCACTCAGTTTCTCCCAAACTTCCCATTCTGCCTCCACCCCACAGCACCCACCTCTCCTCCCGCTCTTCGGTCATCACCCAGAACACGACACAGTCAGACACAACTCCCAGTAAAAGCAGCTCCATCAGCCTCTGCCCTCACCCTCATGGGACACTGCTCCACCACAGCTCTGCCATCCCACCTTGGAGCACCCATGCACTTCCCCTCACCCCTCACGCCCACCACCACTGTGCCCCCAGGGCTGTCCCCACGTCCCCCCACTCACCCCACGGGCTCACCCCACGCAGCTCCACGCCGCCATCCTGGCTCTGCCCGGCCTCTCCCGGGCGCTGCTTTGCTCTGCGCGCAGTGGGACGCCGCAAGGACGCCCACAATTTACACACGTGGCTAGAGCAGATTCCCAGATGGCTTCACAGCTTCCCTTGTATTCTCTTTAGTCTTCCTGGCCCCCGTGGTCATTTCCCTTTTCCACCTGCCTTTCCCCTTCCTGTCCGCCTTATCTCTCTCTCCTGGCCCTGCTCTCCCACGCCGCGCCACTCCCGCCCCACAGCCGCCCCATCCCGCTGGCCACGGGCACCCCCCTGCACCCCTTGCTCCCTGCACTCACGGCATGGTCTCTCCACTCTGCAGCTCGCACCAGCCTTTGCCTGGCTGCAATGTCAGCGTCGCAAGAGGAGGGCAGCTGAAAAGACAATCAGCGAAAACCCAGGGAGAGTCTGCAGCTCAGCTTGACAGAATCCTGGAGAAAATAGTGTCAGAAAGGAATTGTGCTCTGGTTCCAGCTGGAGCACCTGACGGGACCGAAAACCCTTTGTATGCCTCTGCGAGATCAACTAAAGGCAAAAGAAAGTGATGTGATGACAGAGGAGAGAGGTGAAATGCTGGGCTAAGGGGAGGAAAGAGAAAAAAGGAAAAAGTAAACAGGAAAAAACAGGCAGGTTCTTAGAGCCATTTCACATGGGTTTTTTGAAAGTCGCACTTCCTTTGAATTATCTGTGCTGGAAAGATTTTCAACCCAGCTCCACTTCCCTTGAAAGAGTCATTTGGCATGCATTCAGTTCTCAGATGAACTTGCAAGTGTCACTAAAGTGTAGGATCAGCCTCAATTCTGAGATTGACAATTGTACATCTTCCTCCTTGATAGCAAAACGTTGTCTCTTATCTTCTCCCTCACTCCTCACCTACTCTGACCTCTCCCCGCCCTACTCCCAATAAAAGCAAGTTTACATTTCCTCCAAATAGCACGGCAGGCATCTCAAAATTACGTAGGATGCTGATCAAATTATCTCTTAACTCATCTAGAATCCGATCCAAGGACACCGAAAGCTTTCTGTTTCACCCTTGGGTGCACATCATGTACATCATCAAAAAGAAATGTTCTGTTTGCTTACAGAAAGAGCAGTAGTAGACTTAAGTCTCTTTGGCATGAACAACAGCCCTGACCTAGGAAGAGAAACTGCAGTAATTTCAAAATTGTTGATTGCACTTTCACAGAGTGTACTCAAACCGCTTTTTCCATCGATCTGACGACCCTGGTTACTCAAACAGCTCCTCAGCCTACTTCCTGTTCTGCCAGAGAGCTCAGCAGCCCTGCTAAGAAACAGAGGGAAAAAACCCAAAATCTAACTTTATTCTGAGGTCATCAGAAATAGCTGTGGTGGATGGTTCCTATTTTTGTTCCAAAAATGTATTTATAACTTTACTGCCATCAGAGGGCACAGCAATGTGACCCATCCTGCTCCCTGAGATGCCAGTTCAGCACAGTTGGTGAGCTGAGCCCATGTACCACTGCCAACAGGTCCACATCTCTGAGCACAGGGGAAACTCGGTCTTTGTGCCACATTTTATTGCTGGTCTCTCCTTGCTGTGATTTCAGATCCCTGAAGAAGCCAGATGGGAGGGGGATTTTGCAATACGGGCAGCTCTCCATGGTCCAGCCATTAATGCAAACAATGCACTTAACCCAGCCATCTGTGGTTCATGTTATTCTTACTCTGGATCAAATTTCTCCATTGTGCAAGCCCACCAGACTCAACAGAGATACAAGAGAGTTGATTTGGCCCAATCTGATCCCAGTCCTGCAGCTAAAATGAAGCGACGTTCCAGAGTGCTGAATCTTCTCCGTAAAGGTGACAGAGAAGTGTAGTTCAAGTATGATGACCCTGATTCCTGCAGTAGCAAAAGAAGACAGCAAGGGACCAGCAGACAGCAGCAAATAAACTCTTTCCAGTGAGATCAGCTGGAGCTGCCACTGCAAAATCTGCCACTGAACCTGCACCTAGAGTCTCCCGTGCTTTTCCAAAAACCACAAGATATTTTTTAGATTAGTGGTGAAATCTGTGGCTTATCACTCAATATGAAAATTGAAGTGTCTTAGGGGTTTAAAGGGATTAGCAGGTATTTTCCAAAGTATTCTGTCTTTGGAGAATTTATTCCCCAAAGTTCTTACACTCACTAAGACATTAAGTGCCATCACATTGTTAGTGTTTCCTGTGCCAGAGCTTGTTTCTCAAATCCCCGCTAGCTTCAATAAACACTGACACCAAGTAATAACATTCAGTATGTGTGTTGCAATGTGTGCTATGTTACAGCTGGCCACGCTGTCTAAAACTGACTTGCAATTTAATTCCCAAGCAAGTAACTTCATTTCACAGTATATGGAAAACGTTGCTGTTATGCAAACCTCTGACAATAGCCAGTAAAGCCACTTTCCTCCTTCAATTTTATATCCTGGAAATATTCTAATTCTGTTTATTACCATCAGTAGTTCTAGCTAGCTTTTCAAAGGCAACTGCTCTCCAGAAGACCATCTGCATGTTGTATGCAACTTTCAGAACTGTCCTCCTGGTGTGATTTCACTGAAGTCAACCCTGCAGATGGAGCACCTAGGAACAGTCCACCAGCTGGAATGCGACACACACGACCTCTGGGCCTTTGCTCTGAGGATTAATTCCCTTTAAACATGTAATACCTCTAAGGACATGCTAAAAAGAAGAATATAGTTGCTTTTTTCCCAGTGAGGGAGGAAAGACACATACCCATCCGCTGGAAAGGGAAAAAATGAACACTGCAGCATCTTAATTCAAGAGGCAAACTGAGGAACATGTCAGCCTATCTGATGAGAGTAAATTGAAATCCAAATACCATTAGATCTGTTAGAGAATGCTTGGCATCACTTCACACAGCGCCTCTGCACCACTTTAATGACAAAGTGGTTTGGGATGGTTCAACAACCCTACCTGATATTTTCTGGGACCTATCACAGCCTGAGATTCCTTGTTGAACGAACAACCTTCAACAAGGTTGTTCAACAACTTTCCACAGATCGTCCAAATGCAGTTACTCAGGTCAAAAGTTGCTGCCTCCTCACTTTAACATAATCAAAGCTATACTCCCATCTCCTGGCAGCTGCTTGTGTCAAAGACCTGTGAATCACTTCTACAAGTAGAAAAGTAATCACAGTTTTCAAATTGTGTTTTATATAAACTACCAACAGGGGAGGAGTGAGAGTCCTCTTGTGTGGTTTGTACGGTCCTTGCTCTTCAATGACTGCCTGTATCTCTTCCTGCACTCCTGCCTCTGGATCCAGCTGGGAGAGAGAGGACTTCGAGTTTTGGTGGGGATGCAAGAGTCAAACGCCACCTGCTCTCCCAGGCCTCATGACAGGCATACAAAAAGGAAGGCAGATTTTGCTTTAGTTGTGTATGGGCTTTTTGTTTCAGCTGGGGCGGGGACGGAGCACTGGCGTTCTCCGATTGTTCCAGGAAAGCCCAATCGGCTTACATGCTCTGCCCTCCTGGCCTTTCTTTCCATTCAGCCCCATTCTCGACTCAGAGAAGCAGCTCTTTCAGCAGACCCTTTGCCCACTCCTGCAGTTTTAACGTGAGCTCTGCCTTGTTCTCACAGTCCCCAGCTCTTGCAGTCATCAGGTGGCTGAGACTCTGAGTTTTCATTTTTTTTTTAAAGAAGTACATTTCTAGGCTTTTGCTTTGGAGAGAACAGATTGAAAAATTGTACTGAGAGTGACTTATAGGCATAGAAACCAGGAAAACAATCAAATAAGCCCAGCACTTCCCAAAACCCTGAAACTTTTGGCAGTTTTTAAGGCAATCCTCGTTTTCTGGGAGAGCTTGAGTTGGCAGTGTTTAAACAGTAAATGCATGGTTGAAGGAACTGCCTTGCTGATGCACTCATCGGCCTTCATTCCTCATCCTGCTACAGGCATTGATCCCTGCCCTCTCCACTGCTGGGGGACCCTGAGCCACCACAGAAAGTATCAGAGCCATCCCAGCAGGGAGCACAGCCTGCTGTGATGCTCAGCCACTGCCAGCCCGTCCTCTGTCATAAAAACATCCATATCCTGTCCACACTATGAGACCCATCTTTCAGCAACACTCAGATTACAGCAGGCCAGAAAAATGCTTACAAACCTGCCTGTTTCAGGTGAAACCCAGGATTTTCCCATTAATGGAAAAGGTCTTTCCTATGGCCCCTGCCCTAAAGGGGCTGATGCTAAGAAGTTTGCCATTCCACACTGTAGCATCTATTCTCTCCCTCTTTTGGTGCCTGAATCCTCTCAAGGCACAGAAAAGAGGGGCTCAGGAGACAAGGGAGGTAAATCTCGGCAAAGGATGCTCCACTCAGTCACCAAGGGATGAGGAAATGGCACAATGTGTCTCAGCCAGGCAGAAAACACAGCAGGGTAAACTCAGTAAACACAGTAAACTCGACTGTGGCTCATCATACAGCAAACACGTGTGTTCCTTCCCCTCTGCCCGGGGAAACTCTGCAGCACATTTTGGCTACAGCAAAGTGATTGCCAGCTATTTGCTCATTTTCCTTTAATGAATCAGTTGAGTGAGACAAGTGTGAGCGTCAGGGGAGTGAAAGTCTGTCATTCAGCTGTCTGTAAACTCCAGCTTCTCTGAAGATTTCAAGATCAGATTTCAGGGCCTCAGGAGTTTGGGTTATTTTTCTAAATGAGGTTCGACACTGCATCTTCCGGGGAAGATGCCAGTTATCTACAAAACCTACAGCTCTTATTAATTTGATACCACAGGTTTCAGTCTGAATCACAGCAATGTGTGGTTGACCTCAGAATAAACTAAAGTACTTGCTCCATAGCATTAGACTCAAGGGCTAGCAAGCATGGGAGCTGGATTTATTTTTTAACATCATAGCTCATTCAAAAAACTACGGGAGAGGAGATGTTCAGGCTGGGTTGGACATAGCTAAGATCATGGGGCTGTGAAAGGAAAAGTCCATAACTTCTCATCTGGAGCCAAAGCAAAAGGAGGTGTTTCATTTCAGGTTATAAAAGTCCTAAAAAACCTTTTCTCTTCTCTTCTTTCAATGTGTTTTAGTGGTGAGGTCAACTTTTAAGTGAAAAAAAAGCCATTTTGAATCAAATCTACATTTCAAATACTTGCAAAACATAAACAAACCATCCCCAAAATGAAATAGTTCATTCTGAAAGTGTCAGAATGACATGCACTGCTATTTTTAACATCTCTCCTTCTTCCCCCACCTCTGTATTTTTTTTCTAGGCCAGAACTATTCAGAAAATGTGTTTGAATTTGTGAATCATTTCGACTCCCCCTCTTCCCTGACATTTGCTGGAAAATCTATTCTCTGCCAAAAAACTGTTCTTCCAGATCCAGCCAGCTCCTACAATCTCCCGTCCTGCCAGGGTTTGTCTGGACGGGTCTGAGGCTCTGACTGCCCTGGGGACACAGCATGGATGGTCCAGAGGAAGAGCAGGCCAGGAGGACAAACCTCAGCCTCTGTCCAGGCAGTGATGGGCTCTGGAAAGCTCTGAGCACCCTCTCTTGAGACTGAATAGGGAGTCTGGCTCCAACAGAGGCCACCACACAGAAGGATTTCCTCATCAGGTTGTGGCTTCGAGATATGAGGGGAGTGCTTGGAGTTTTGGTTCTCTTGGAAAAATCTTGGATTCAAAGCCAGGCCCCTGAAAGTTAAGTGGATGTACCATAGCAGCTTGGAGCTGTATCCCATCAAGGTTACAGAAAATCTAGTTTTGGATTCAGTCAAGACATGAAAGCTCTGAGGCTTGAGATGCAGTGTAGAGGTTTGATTCTTTGTAGCCTGATGATTCATAGAACAATCTATACTTTTGCAGTGCAAGTGTAAATGCTACCACTCCTATTTGTGAGTGTTTTGCTCCTAACCTGAAACTTTTAGCAAGTGGAAAACTTGGATCTCTTTCAGTCCTCACTATCTGTAAGTCTTGCGTATTTTTTTTAGAATAGCATCCCTAACAGAGTCTTTACAGCTTACCTACCCAACTAAAATTCACCTTCTGGGCTCATCACATCATACCCCCAATTTCTCATCTCAACAGCCTTTGCTCTGCAAAGATCCATCAAACTCATTACTGAAAGATTGCTCTATGAATCTGTCATTTGGCCCTTCTGTGGCTCTCATCCTCCCTACCTTGATTCCTTCTCCTGAGGTGCATCTCTAAACTTCTTGGCTTTTCTTTCCAGACCGTGATTTGTTCTATCCCCATCACTTCTTATTTCAGCACTGAAAGGTCAACTCCTGCGTATACTCAAGCATGAGATCAGCCTATATTAAACAGGCTCCTCTGAGCTTTCTCCCTTCTGGGAAGGGTTCCCATCCACAAGAACAAACCTGGAATCTGGAACGGTCTCCTGAGCCACCCAGATGCTCAAAAACCAAATACCAGAGTTGGGATCTACGATACAGGGAAGACAATAACAGACTCTAACAGATGCAGAGGTGGCATCGTGCTACCTCTGCATTTCCCTCTCATTACCAGCCCAACATCTGGTCAATGTTTTGGTCAGTTGTGACCACCTGGACTCCTCTGCTGCTTTCCTTGGCTCAGAAAGGGCATTCCAGCAACACAGGGTAACATCAGAAAACAGAGACCTGAGGAGAGAGGCTAAGTCTTTTCTCCTCGAGATGAAACATAGATGAGGGGCTAATGGAGGAGCTGAGCTACAGTCCTGGCTTCAGACCATTTGTTTTAACCTGCTGAGAAAGGTGGCTTCCATGAGAGCCAGACAACATCAGTTGCTCCCTCCTCTGAGAGAGTCTCGTTCAGTTTGGAGCTGCTTTTCTAAAATTCATCTTGAATGTATGAACTTTACACAATTTTTTTGTCAGTGATTGTACATCTTGCTCAAAAGCTGTGACACGCACTGTTTGTGTGCGAAGGTGGGAATGTGACATCCAGCACGGCGATTCTGTTTGCTTTGCAAAAAGATCAAGGTTAGTTCCCACTCCACTAAAAGCACGGAAGGGAAACACAGGATTTGTCAAGCAGAGATAAACTGAATTGAGAACATTTTATACACAAATTCCTAGGAGAAGGTTAAAACAATGGAGCAGGGAGAGTACACTTGTCAAGGTTTTTTCAAACAATCCTTTTTCACATATTCTTTTAAAATACAACAGTAATTCAGGTGGATAGAGATAAGCCACCGTTCTAAAATCTCTTTCCTTTGTTTCCTTTCTGGCAGCCCTGGTCTCCACCGCAGCAAGACATTCCTCCCACAAGCCCAGGGTGGAGGGCTGTCAGCTCTAAGTAAATATGGCTCCAAGGAGAGAGATAGTAATTAACGCCCTCTTTCTGAAGCTGCTCTGGCAATTACAGTTCCAAGTGCCTCCTACTCCTGTGACCACATGCCTCGCTTGCAAGGTGTATCTATTAATGGCAGCCCAACACTACTCAGAGTTGCTGCCCAGGGGTGCAGCTGTGTGCCAGTCCCTGGCCAGGGCACGATGAGATGCTGGGACTCAAAGGCCAGCTTGGAAGCACTGCCCATCCCTTCTTCTGCTGCCATAACAAGGACCTACCTGGGCTGTGCACACTTGCTGTTATCCCACACTCCGTCTGCAACAGCACCCAGAGGTGGGAACACCACGCTGGGGCCGTTCACAGTCATTTTGTGTGGGTACCCAGGGCAGACGCTGAACTGGCTTCACTACAGCTCGGATGATGCTGTACAGGCATGGTTAAAAAAAAAGAATTTGGCTCCAATTCAGAGTTCAAAGAAATATTTGAGACTATGGGCACTGATTCAGGCTCATCTCTAATTATATCTCAAGTTCACCCTTTTAAACCAGTTCTTTAGTCCTCAGTAAGGGTCACTTCACAGTTGTTATTACAGTTTCTTGCCAATCTGTTGTTGGATTTTCCACTTGACATTATTAAGGGATTAAGTTGTTTGTCTCATCATTTTTTATCTGTCCTGTTCAGTTTCCTAAAAACAGACTTTATCCAGACCAGAAAAGATAGGAGGGAAAAAAAGCCCAGCATTTTCAAGATATAATAATGGTTTTGGATTTGCCATTATTATTGTTTAAATTTATTACTTTGGATATGTAAACTTTGCTGACTCCTTTAATCTGGAATGTATTAAAGAAGGCATTAGGCATTACAACAAATCATTGGATTACACTGCCCCGATTCAGCTACAGCTGTGGAAGAAATATATAACAGGAGATCCCGTGGAGTTATACATTTCAGACTGAGCTCATCAATTGCCATAGAGAAGACAAAAACAAATGTAGCTGAGCCTGGAAAGAATGTTGCTAAAACTGGAGAAACATTTAATGTGAGTGGCCTAGGGGTGCAATAACTTTGCCTGTAACTTAACAAAACCCACCCACATAAAACATACCAAGAGAGATTACAGATTGGACTCTCTGATCTGCAGTCTGCCAAGAAAGCAAACCTGACTTTTTCCCCCTTCCTGCAGACGCAGGTTTAAACGGTCCCTGCAGAGTGTTAAATATATATTACCCATTATAGCAACCATGTTACATTTGGATACGCTAATTCTCCAACTGGCTGCTCTGTACCTTGCCTGCGGTGGGAGGATACCCCTGGATAACTAACAGAGTTTGCAGCTGCCAGCAGAGCAATTCCTATGGTCCACATGGTGAGAAGGAGCCTACTCACCTCCCACCCCTTCTTGGAGCCCTGGTCTCCTCTCTTTTGAGGGGTAAGCCTGGGCTTGTACTTAAGTACCCCTTTATCGAAAATGTTTTGAATGTGTTTAGTTCAATGGGATAAAAGCTATTCCTACGCCATCCCAAAATGCAGGTCTGCAAGAACAAGGCTCAGTGGTGAGCTGAAGGCCAGCTTGGCTCCTGCCCTTCTCCCAAGTGGCAGGGATCAGAGATTGTTTAGCAAGAAACGACAGAAAAACACCCAACCCTAAAATGCAGTTTCCAAAAAGCCTCCCTGCAGAACTTTCCATTTACAAACCTCCTGTCTCCAAAGGCTCTGAGGCACTGTACCTGTGAACAGGCAAACCCCCCAGAGGGACTGCATCTCTGGTTCATTAATTCAGGTGAAGCTTGGATTTACCACAAGATGTAACTGGATATATGCAGGAGTGAGCACGGTGAAAAACGATCAAGGACCAAACCTGCAGCATGCTCCTGCTGGCTTCAGCGGAGCTATAACAGCTTTTATCAGCGCTTTATCTGACCCTAACAAAAGGAGCGAATTGTTTAGCAAAGGAAGAGGGCTCTTTGATTCTATCTTGCTGCAGATGAATTGCCCAAGCAAGGGCAAAGGGACAGGAAGCGAAGGGGGAGGAGAAGGAGCTGATGCTGAAGGTAGGTGCTGCCATTGCTTAGCCCTTGCTAAACAGCCCCTTCTGCAAATGCTGATGGGGTGGGAGGAAAGAGTTGTGTCATCTCCCTGCCATAGCCATTCGACCAAAATGTTGTGCTGGTTACTCCGGGTGTTGATATTCTGGTCCTCATTCCAGCTGAAGAGAGTTTTGTGATAATGAAGACTGCAGGCCCCATGAGACCTGCCTATGCTTTGCATAGTACAGGAACCCTATTGTCCAAAATCCCAAGTATAAGACTTAAAGTCAAGGATGAAACCCTGGGAAAAACTCACATCAATTCAGCGTGGTCCACGCCACAGCAACCCCAGGCGCCGACATCTCTGCAAATCAAGTGTGTGAAGCAAACAGTGAAGAGACAACCTGATTCTGTCCTTTGAATCTAACTCACTAAAATGTCTGTTGGCATGTCCCTCCAGAGCACATCTATGTCTTTCACAGAGACGAGGGATGCTTTACTATTACTTAAAACCACAACAGTGCAGAATGCTAATGAAGTTCCTGTTGTGTAGCACTGATCAGATAATACACTGTATTGCTTACAAGAAGTAGTTGTAAGTGCTAAGCACTTGTTGTTTTACCCCCTAGTTCTCCTTCCAAAAGCAATCCTTGTGTTTTGACCAGCAATAAATCTAATAACTGAAAGAAGAATTGAATTCCTTCCACTGGCTGTCCCTTTTCCCATGTCATTAATGAAAAGGACTTTCTTTACTATAAAAAAAGAAAAATCACTTTTTTCTTTTCATGGCTGAAATGTGTGAAAAGACTGAAATAAATATCGAGAGAGGGAAATGTCTAACACGGGTCTTAGCAGCCTGCAGCAGCTCCTGACTCCAATATTACCCATCTCTGAGAAATTAAGGTCAGAAAGCATTCTGTAAACACAACCTGTGGCTGACAGCAGCAAGAGGATCTTCACAAGCACAAAGCTGTGACAGCAGCTCTGGGCTGAACTCCCACTGTGCCTGGGAAAGAAGGAGCTGTAGCCCACATTTTCCAAAGGCTTCCATCAATTCCAAGTGCATTCACCGTGCATGCATCCAGACTGAAACTTGCAGCTGGAGATCCTGGACTTCTGAATGTACCTCCACCAATTCATGCTGAAAAGCACTGCTGGATGATCATCCTGTTACAGAGCAAGTTGAATTTTGCTGCCTAAACATTGATTTAAAAACCAGTCACAGGCACTTGCTTTTGAGTCTGGTAGACCTCAGACTGAATCAGATTTCTGAACTACTTAGAGCCATTGTGCAGGCTATGGATGACCTGGATTTTTATGTGTAGGAATAAAAATGAAATTCCAATAAATTTTATAGAAGACTTTCAGAAAGAGATTCCACTGTCTCAAAGCTAGTTGTCAAGATCCCATTAGAGTAAGAGAGAAGAAAGCTATGTTAGGAGAACCTTAGGATGCCTGAGGAGACACCCAGCAAGGCTAAGCAAGATGAATGCCATAAAAGGGCCATTTCAAGTGACACAGCAAGTGTGAAAGCCAGCATTCCCCAAAAAGTCACATTTAAGAAAAGAGATTAGTCTGCAAAATTACTCAGTGATTTGAAAATGTTAACATTTAGTTCTGACTGTCTGTTAAATATTAACATATCTTTCTTAGAAAGCTTGGCTGGGCTTCATTGGAAGAAAGCAGCTCAAATTTACTGCACAAATTTACCCACCAGTATAAACAAAGTAATCTCTAACCATTACAGAAGACTAATCTTAGCTGAAGCGACATTTAATGTCATACGTAGATGCCATTATTTCTGCAGTGAGCTAGAACAGAATTACACGTAAAGAAAACATTAGCTCAGCAGTGGCTTTTAGCCATCACATGGCACGTGAGAGCTCAGTGCTGCACCAATATTTTCTTCACATGCAAATCTGTCCTAACACATCATAGAAATAATATGGAAAACATGAGACAGGTGCTGACTACAGTTTGGGTTTTGTCATTGCAAGTCTCTAAAAAGATGAAGACAAAACTCTGAAGTTTCCACTGATCCGTGAAATTCACTCTGCGGACCTTCAGTTTTCCATCCAAATGATCCAAACAGGTAAGCTCCTAACATCCTGCCAATCCCACCAGAAGAGGTGGAAATCTGGCTCTTTCCAGACCTGGGTATCCTAAGGATGATGGGCCAAATGTTTGTTCTTCCTGCACCTCAGAAATATCGGGGGGTTTATTTTGCCACTTTTGTGGATGCTTTCAGTGTGAAATTTTTCTGAGAAACAAAATATGCAAGAGACAGCAGCTGTGCTAGCAAGTAAGTCCCTTTATGAAAAGGATCTGCTATATGCCATGTAATTCCTGCTCTGTCAATCATGGAGAATGTGCACAGAGAAGAAACCCTTCCCAATGAGCTTAAAAGTGCTGAAGAAAACAGACTTGAAGTAGCACCATATGTCTCTCATTGGGTTATGGCAGCATCTTCACTCAGCTTCCGTGGGTGGGAGCCATAAAAAAGCTGCTTATTCCCTGAGAAGGTCACGTGAGTAGGTAGAAGATTAGCTATGGAATAGGGAGTGACGCTTTGTGAAGTCCCTGGAGTGCACAGCCGCCATCCACCAAGAGCCTGAAGCTCTGCCCAGCCCACCGAGCACCGGGGTGTCCTCATCTCATCCCAGCAGGTAGAACACTCTGTGCTGTCAGGTCTGCTGAGCGTGGTCTTCTGAAAGGGCAAACACAGAGGTGTCCACCTCATTCCCCTCTCCCCCTAGTCTTCTCACAGCAGGGAGACTCCATCCTTTGGCAACTTACCAGGTGTGCTAAGCATCTTCCCTTTCAATGATGTGCATTACTAAAAGAACAGTCGCTCTTCTGAGTAAGCCGGCAGGGCCCTAATACACCAGACATTATATTGATACTAAATCAGAGATACCACTCACAAGCTCATAAGCTTAGGAGCTTTTAAGACAAACACAGTGGGAGTAAGGAATAAAACACATAAACACAGTTGGCATAAAGATATATATTCACAGGGCTTGCATGTATCACCATAGCCATGTGGTCATGGTTTCTGTTACACAGAGACTTCCTGATCACAGCGACAGCTTGGAAAGGGAATGAAAGCGTATTTAATTTGATTGACTTTTATAGGAACAAATCAGGACTCTTGTTGTCAGCTTATGCCTTGGAACATCTCAAAGAGAAATAAGCAAAGGTCCCAGAGGCCCTTGGCTGACACTAACCCTATCTAAACTTGGCTCCTTTCAGGACTGCATTAACAGACATTGTGAGTCGAACAAATAAATCAATTAAAAGAATGCCTGTCATCAGCACTGCCATTAGCTTTTTCCAAAAATTCTTGCCATTTCGCACAGGTTAATGGAAGTCTCTTATTCTGAGAAATCTACTCGGCCTGCTGAAAGGGGCAGAAGTTTCACAGTGTACCAAGTCCCTTGATTACTATTCTGTTGTACATCCCTGTGTTTCCACAGCAGCTGTGGGAAAGCCAGGAAGAGGAACACTGCAGTGTCTTGCACTGTTTTTCCAGGAAGGGGTTCTTTTCCCCCCCGACATACCATTTTTCTATAGTACGTGCTTGCTTGCACAGTTTCTGCCTTTCCCCTCACTTGTCTGCTGCTTTGTCTCCAGTTTTGGAGAAGTGGACAAACTAGGGAATTTAGGTCAATGACAAGGACTCACTAATGACCAGCTTTGGAATATCTTTTGCTTAAGGGGTGTAGCCAGTTTCCAAGAGTGGGACAAGTCTCCTGCTGCAGAGTACATCCTGGTTATCAGCTCTCCCTTGGGAAGAGCCAACAGAGCCCCCGGAATGGCAAAACTCATACACTGCTATTTTTCCAGTCAAGAAGTCAGTGGGAGTTGCAGCTAGAATATCTTATTTCAGGTGTGAAACCTCCTCAGGAGACTGGGCTGCCTTTTCAGGCTACCCGTGCCACTCAGAACCTGGGACAAAGGACCACCTTCTCACTTCCCTACACACCCAACCTGTGTGATCAGCCAGGAGGGGAGAAATTCTCCCCCTCAGCATGAGACAGTGATGGAGGCAGGTGCCTTCCAACAGTTGCTGCCTCCTCCTGCCTCAGGTGGTTGGTGAGCAGAGGCGTCAGAGTTCCTTCCCCAAACGTGTTGGTCACTGGGGGTGTGCAGAGTGCTCCCCTGCGGCATTTCCAAACCACAGTGTCCCCATCCCAACAGGCTGCCCGGACAGCCCGTCCCTCCCACACAGCCCGAGCGGTGCAGTCACTCGAGTGTCTCTGAAACCTTGCAAGCATCAATAAACAAGTGTGGGGTTTCTCCGGCAGCAGCCCACAGCCCGGGGAAAGCCACAGCTGCAAAAGCCCTTACGTGGAAGTTTACGCAGACCTTAAGTGGATTTGCAATTAAACAGCAAAATGTCACGTTGCTCTTATTGTCACTGCACTTCACAAGTCTGCAACCACCATGGCAAGGTCACTGTTCCCCGGTGCTGTGCAGCCCACTGAGCACCAGGGCACTCCAGGCACAGGGAAAGCACTGAGCAAACTGTTTCAATAAACAGAAGCAGAGCCCTTCTCAGTCACAGAGCTGCTCCAGGTCACAGGGTCCAAAAATGTGGCCACAATACCTCCCTCCCTTTCACTTGGCAACATCATCTTCTTTCTGGCCCATTTTCAGGCCTGAACACAAAGAAAGTTTCCTACCTGCAGTACAAATGGAGGACGAGTCCATGCCAGCCGGAGGGATCAGCCTGTTTCCCCGGGATGTCAGGAGGAACTACAATAGACAGCCGGACATCCCTAACAGATTTGCTAAGCCAGACAGCCTCCAAAAAGGAAGGGCAGGAGCAGGCCTGCTGTTTATCAAATCTGTAAACATGCTGTGTGAGATGTGCAGCACAGACTGTATCTGCAGCAAGAACTGCTTTCCTGCTGCTCCTCATTACCTCTCCTCCAGGTACAACAGCCTCCCCTGTGCCAGCAGTACCCAGTGCAGACAGGCAGGGCTCTCTGCTTGCCCTGCCTTTATCTACCCAACCCAGAGGCACTCAGAGGCACCTTGTTGGTTTCTCTTGGCTGAGGTCTCCCAGGATCTGACTAAAAGCATGAGTTGTGGAGAGAGCTTCTCACACATTCTCCCTCATTACACAACTCATTTCCAGACCGTGTGCGTTGTTGAAAGGAAATAGTGAGTTCATGAAAACAAATGAGTGTGCAACCTGACACTGCTTCAGTAGCTGCCTTCTGCTGTCGTTATGGATTTACAAGATATTGCCAACCAGTACACAAAGCTGGGTGTTATTTATATGAAATTTTGAATTTCTGGGCATTTGCACACGATCCTGCTGAGAAGTTGACTATAACCTGCCAAAGTCAGTGATCAGCCCTGCATGGGACCTGTGGACCCCAGTGGAAAGCATCATTGCAAATTAGCCTCGCTGCTCCTGCTGAGACTCCAGCACTGAAACACAAAACCAAGTGCACCTCCTTAGGCTGCCTGACACATTTTGGACCAGATCTTCACCTCGTTTAGCCTGAGTAGTCCCGTGGAACCCAGCAGTTACTCTGATCTTAGACCTGATCCGAGCTCGCTCTTATCCAGACTTTTAGCAATACACGTGAGCCTTGCCCGTTCACTGCCGAGCCACCGGCCTGGATGAGCTCACTGGAGGCCACGGGAGGTTGTGCAGAGTCAGCTTGAGGCTCCAGGAAGCTTTCCACAGGAGCATCAGGCAAGCTTTTGCCCATCAGTGAACTGTTTTCAGCAGCAAATCAGTGGTATCTGGCACTAGGAACAGTCATTAGCGCAGAGAATGGAGCAGAGATTACTACAGCTCATGCACATAAAACCAGCAGAATTTAATCAGCAGAGGGATTGTAGCAGCTTCCAAAGGGAACATGCTGATTCATCAGTTGAGAGCCCCAAAATACAAAACTGTCTGCAAACACAGTGAACTACGGACTCATAACTTTGCTAACTGCTTTTACTCAGCTGCTGCTCCATCCTGAGCAGAACTGAGCCCAGATTCTTGGAATAGGACAAAAGGAGTACAAAAGAAAAGATACTTATTTCAGCCTGCTGGGTGTTTTACAAACCACGGTCTCAATTCTTCCAAGTTTGATGCCTTCACTTAGATGTTTCACTGCACTGGTTTTCCTTGGGTCATTGTGTTTAGCAGGAGTTTCACTACCATGTGTCTACAGGAAGTTAAACATAGTGAACCACATCATTGAAAGTTGATGGGCCTTTATTAAACTCTTGAACTAAGGAGCCACTGGGTTGTCCTGCTTGTTTCAAGGTTTGTCAGTGGGAGGCTCCAGTGCTGGGTCAAATCAACACAATATCTCAGAGCCGGATGACAGCAGAGACCATGTGCTGGTTGAAGAACCTTGTGATGGGTGCACTGCATTGGGTTAAAGTGGTTCAAAGCCCTCTGGATAACTGGTGTGACAGCTCGGAGCAAAGCACGCTCTGTGTGATGCACTCAGACATGCAATGAACTCTCCTAACGACACAACAAATCCCATGACTGTCTCATGCCTTTGGAGAATGCCTCAGAGCTCTCCACTCTGAGGAGACCTTTCTTCTCTAAGGGTAAGACAACACTGATGATTTCTCTTGCCTAAAGTCCCACAACCAGCTCCACAACAAAGATCCTGAAACAAATGAACTTAATATAAATACCTAATAAAAATATGCCTACCTAAAATATAAGATACCCCACAAGCAAGAAGTTTTATTCAAAAGGGGAATTACCAGAAATTCTAGAGCATTTTCCTTCTGTGTGAAAGATACAGAGACATTGTGGTGATGGGCATCACTCTAAACCTGAACAGACAGCTGGCCCACACAGTTTCAACTCCAGGGAGGAAATAAATTCTCCTTCAGGCTCATGTAAACCATGGGAAACCTTCAGCATCCAGGGAAGGTGTGCTGAGGAAAAACTGAAGCTCGTAACCACATGTCAGCACAAGGCTGCAGTCCATGGATGTATTTTAAGCATGCTGACAGGCAGCTTTGCAGCACCAGGGAAGCTCTGCAAGGATTGTGCACAATCAAAGAGGTACCACTACTCTCTCATGAGAGAATTTTCAACTAGGAACCCCTCTTCCAAGTTTGAAAGCTTTTCATGTGAGGGAAAGCGAGCACCACTGAGCAAGTGTAAAGTTTCTCTGCAAAATTCTGCTGCAACAGACCTCTGTCCTCCTGCTGCAGCTGTGCCTTGGAGCGGGGATGCCGCCACCCTTCATCCCACCTCCCCAGGGCTGGTATAAGACTCACCACTCGAGGCTTCTGCTGGTCCAGGGTCTGCAGGAAGGCTGGGGTCTGGTCCAAGGTGCGCTCGGGGTCACTGGAGATGTCCTCCTCGGACTCCTCCCAGGACGAGGAGAAGCCAGTGGAAGATGCTGAGGATGATGAGAGCTTCCGGACGGGCAGGATGCCGGGGGGCACGGCGCCCACCTCCTCCTCCGGGCCCCCCAGGTCTGTGACGATGACGGCAGGGATGCTTCCACCCATGGCTGGGTGCTGGCCCTTAAGTTCTGTGGGGGCCACCACCACCTCCTCTTGCCGTGGTGCAGGCCCTGACTGCTCCAGGGGGCTGCTGCTCTCTGCCAGCTCCACAGCTGGGGCCACCGTCATCCCTGGCCTCCCAGAGGGCTCTGCAGTGCTCAGACAAACCTGCAAACCCCCAGCAACGGGGGGCTCGCTCTCCCCATGGGCTCGTGGCCGGAGTCCAGTTCCATGTCCTGCCACCGGTGCCGTGGGGCTGGCCGGACGGGGACGGGCTAGCCGGGGGCTCCGGGGTGGCTGGGCAGCAGAGGTGTGTGCCTGGATGTGTGCCTCGAAGAGCCCTACTTTCTGGTTCACCTGCACGTTGTGCAGCTCCCGTTGAAGCTGCCGTGCCATGGGGGGTCCTGGCTGCCCCTCTTCGCCTCGGCTGCCCCGCCGCCCCCCGGGGCTGCCTGGCTGTCGCAGGGGCTCCTCAGGTGGTGGGAAGAGGAAAGCGGGGCCACAGCGCGGGGAGCGGGGCGGCACCGGGGCCGGGCTGAAGACGGGGAGCGAGCGGCAGCTGCCGGGCGTCTCCGGGCCCCTGGGCAGCACTTGTCCGGGAGGAGGCGGCGTCTTGCTCCCGCCGCTTGTCACCTCGCTGTTGCTATTCATCATCACCAAGCTATTGAGCGCATAGCAGTACACGGCCATAGTAGTCAGCCGGGGAGTACAGGGGGGCCGTCGCCACTGCCGCCTCGGCACTCAGGCTCTGCGGGGCTGCCCAGGGTCTCTCCACGACGGGACCAGCAGCATCGCCAGCAGGAAAAAGCGGAGCTGGGCTGGCCCTGGCCCGCAGCTCCATAAAACGGGACAGCTGAGGAGAGAGAAGCAGTGAGAGTAGTTCTGTGCCCTCCCTTAGCTCACCATCCAGCTGGGCACACAGAGTGCCAGACTCTTCCCTTCCTGTGTGCCCCCCCCACCTGCATGGATTCCCAGTGTGCCACCCCCGGGGACACGGCTTGGCCTGGTCATCAAAAGGATCTGAGTGAAGGGGAAGTCAGGTTTGGGGCTGTTTCCCCACTTCCCTGCCTTCCCTACCCCCTCTTCAGGTTGCCTGTCGACACCTCTGCAGCAGCAGTGTTTGAGAGGACACACAGCCAGCAGCCATTCCCACAACAGAATAAGGGAATTATGGTCAACTGGTGTGAACTCAAAGCTGGCAGCTTTCAAGTGTTCACCCCAAAACCTGACATTTTCTAAAGGAAGATAAAAATTCCAAACAACTTACATTTGTCACACTCGAGTCTGTCACCTATAAGCAAGACCAAGTGTCAGGAATGGGTTTCTGTTATAAGATACACAGGAAGACTTCCTGCTTGCACAGTTTTGTATGGTATAGGGTCACGTCTCGAGTTAGTCCCCTAAATTACCATATGCAACAACACGGCTTTACATGTCTTCACGAATGCCCTGCTAAATGTGCCTCCCCTGTGCAAATCTGCTGTCCGGGACATCGAGTGCTGCAACTGCCTCCAAAGTCACAGCCCGGACCCCACATGCAGAAATGTGCAGTGCTGTTTGTTCTGGTGAGCGTGTGACTGTGTACGCGTGTGAGAGAGGCTCTGCTCTCGTAGGTGGCTCTCTGTGCCCCCGTGCACTTCAGTGTGCCTTCCATCATCCTCTGTTTGCTCCATGTGCACGGGAGTTGCAGTCCCCATCCCAATGCCAGGGCATGGGAACTCCTGAGATCTGCACAAACTCACTGCTCACATGAGAGTACAAACTTGTTTACACACAAGTTTGCGCTAACTCTGCCTATGGGTGTACATGCCTCTGGAAGCACTCGTGTGTGATGCTATCAGCGGTATCGCTGTGCTTCCCACTGTGAGGCTCCTGGCAGGTAAATGCCCACAGGTCTGAGCGCAGTCCGAACTGACCGTGTGACCAAAGGGCTTCCCACCCCTCCAGGCACTGCTTGGAGGCAGTGCGAGGATCACCAGAGCCCAGGCAGCGCGGGCAGCCACTCTCTGCAGGGATCCCCGACACTGCAACTCTCCCAGCACTCTGGTTCGGGTACGAAAGCGAGCACTGGCGCAAGGTGCGGCCAGACTTCAGGTGTGGGACAGCCCGCTCGGCCCCGGGGCAGCACCCTGCCCTTCTGCCCGTCCCCAGCTTGCCCCTTCCCCCCCAGCGGGGCCCGGCTGGCCCCCGGCTGGCCCCCGCACCGCCCTCGGCGCGGCTGCCGGGGATCCCCCAGCGGAGGAGCGACCGCGACCCCCCCGCACCGCCGCTTACCTGGGGTCGGGATCCACGCCCGCCCTCAGTGCTCGCCGCCCGGTAGCGCCCGCCGGCGGCCGCGGGGCGCTGCCGAAACCATCGCCGCGGGGCTGCCGGGACTCCCGTTCCCTCCGCGGCTCCTAGCGCCTCTCCTCGCCCCGGGGCGGGCCGGCCGCGCCGGGCTCTGTCCCTCCTCGCCTCGGCGGCCGAGGCTGCGCGGGCAGCTCCGCGCTCCGGGCAGCTCCGCGCCGCGGCCCCGGCGCCCGCTCCCGGTGCGGCTGGAAAGGCGGAGAGAGCAGGAGGAGGAGGAGGAGAAGAAGAGGGAGAGGAGCGGCGAGGAGGAGGAGGAGGAGAGCGGAGGGAGGGGGTAGGAGAGCAGGAAGGAAGTTGTGAGCCTGTCTGGGGTTGAACTCAGCGGAACAAGTTTTTTTTTTTTTTTCTCGCTCGGCTCAGGCTGGAGGGAAATACTGAAAAAAAAAGTTTCCATTGTTAACTAAGAAAAAAAACAAAACAAAACAAAAAAAAACCCCAACCAACCACCGTCGCCGTGCTTTGGTGGCTGGGCTGTGGGTTCAAGACACACGAGGCATTTTCCACCCGCGGCATCGGCGTGCGGTGCGGGGCCCGGCAGAGCCCCCGGTCAGCTCCGCCACCGCCCGCTCGGGGAGGGCATCCCCCGCCTTGCCTCCACATCCCGGCCTCCCGGAGCTGCCCGCCGCTCCAGCCCTCCCCGCGGCACGGCGGTCAAGGCCGGTGGTGCTGGCAGAGACAGCAACGCGGAGCTAAAGGCCACCCACCTCCCCAAGCACCCGGCTCGAAGGCACCGACTAACCCCGCCATTTCCCCCGGCATCCCCCTTCCCCAGGCACCACGGCTGAGTCCTGCTGCTTCTCAGCGTGTTGGTCATTCACACGGTCCCAAGGCTGGCGCAAAGCCCTCCCTGCCAGGTTGCGTGGCTTTGGGTGAGCACATCCCAAAGGAGGTAAGAAGATCCCCACATCTCTCTAGAGACAGGGTCGATGGCATTTTGACTTGCTGTGATGTTGCCCCAGGTTTTGGCAGGGCTGCAGCTAACTCGTTCAGGACACTGTCTATCCTTTTTGATTCACAAAGAGACACAGCACTTTTTTAGCTCCTGCAGCCCCCAGGCTTGGGTCCTGCTTGGCAGGAGAAGCAGGCTTTTGGCTGTGATACAACTTGAGTTCTGTATCAAGATAACTCATTGGAAATAGTTGTCTGTACGTCAGCACTTTAGGAGAGCAGGCTCTTCGATTCACTCTCAAAGCCGTAGTCAAGGTCAAATCCAGATGGCAGTTTTGGGGTTGGTCTGGACTGGCCAAAGGAAAAACAACAAAACCAAAAAACACCCAACAACAACAAAAAACAACCCAGCAATTTGCCTCTGCTAGGATTTCACAGCTAGGAATTTCCCCTAGAGAGGGAAATTGATGTCACAGCAGATCAGCTTTTCTGTAATTAAGACATAACCTCTAGAGCATAAACGGGGGCAGAGAAGTCTCCGAATTGGCAGAAGGTGTGGACTACCAATCCCACAGGCAGGCAGACAGACACACCCAAAATGAGCTTATGTTTGTTTTTCCACTAAGAGAAACGCTATTTTGAATTCAGTGCAGGAAAAGAAATTTATAGACTTTTTCCACTCCAATTCATTTCCTTACAGTCTGTGCTTAGTTGGGAACTAGTCTTTGTGAAATAAAGTATGAGATCAATCCCTCTGAGGAAAGTGACCCTGCTCAGTGAAATGGCACTATTCATGGCATAAGCTTGCCCCCGTGTGCAAATATCTGCAGATTCTGGTCATCTGTTGCTCACCTTCTCTCATGTGTGCATGGACATGTCAAAATGTAGGAGCATTGGACAGAAAGAATAAATCCTGGAATACAGGCAGATAAACAGGTACATTTTTTTTTTTAAACAGCTGCACTATGCTATGCTGGTAGCATCTGCAAATACTTGGAAACATTACTGCACATCTGTGTGTGGAAGTTTTAACCAATCTTTGGGATGGTTCAAGAATATTTACACCACTGTAACCACAATGCATGCCCAAAGTCCCACCCTTTCTTAAGTCCCACAAATTCAAACACCATCAAAATTTCATCCTATCAGAATAGGACAAAGGAGCGATGAATTTGCTATGGCACATTTACAGATACAAAACTCCCTCAAGGGAGACCCGGCCCTAAAATGGGGCAGCAATTTTGTCAAGTAACAGAGCTAGAGCTGTTCTGTGGCCATTATATACAACGACAAATTCTATTTATAAAGGAAGAGGCTAATAAAAGTGCAAAGAGGAAAATAAAGTGTAGGGATAAGTCTCTGAGTGTTCAGAACCAGTAGGTACATGAGGGAAATAATTGCTTCCAGACTGTAGCCAGGCAGCAGTCCACATTGTGTAGTGAAGAAAGAGCAGACAGCTCTCAGCACATTTGTTTCCAATCAAATGGAAACCAAGTGTTTGAGGTTAGCCTAAATGGAAAACACAAATGATACAGGTTGCTAGTCCAATCCAGAGACAAGGATGGAAGGAAGAAAAGAGAAAAGTTGCTTTCACAGACACACACCCTGGGCACTAGTACTGCTGTAGTTACTTGGTGTTGCTGAGGAGCTTTCTCTGTGGCTTTGGCAGTGTTGCCTTAGGTGCTGTACAAAGAGAACAAAAAGATCGTTCCACTCTGACTCTCTCAGCATACATTCTTCAAGTAAAACTCCAGTGTTGGGTGTTAAAAGATCTTTCTTCTCCTTAAGCTATGTTCTTCATTTAAAGTTATACTTCCTGCTTCCAAAGAAAATCATTACAGTGCTTAAGGACACAGAAACGGGCTGGGTTAGGGCAAACAGTTGATCCAGCCAACTTTTGTCTTGTCCTTATTCAAGGGAGTGGAGCCATTAGAATGAACAGGATCTTCCACTTATGAAGGGCACATATCCACTGCAGAATGTACTTTGAAATAAAGTGAGAGCATGGAGCTGTCCTAACTCTGTGACATCTCCCACTGACACACTGGCTAGAGACGCTTAGGGAAAGAAATACCACAGCTGTCAAAGTTAATGGCCTCCCAGCAGCTCTGTGAACTTGAAGGGAGACATGCTAATTATCATGTTTCATGGAAAATTAGTTGTCCAGCATGTGCTCACTGTGCCCCAGGAGCAGCATGGGTGGCTCAGCTGGGCTACAGCTGCTGTGCCCCCGGGCCCAGGGCTGCTGCCCACTGCGGGGAGGTGGTTTTTGTGGGAGTGATAGGACAGCCCTGCCGTGTGGGAGGAACAGCAGACCAGTACAGTGCTGGTGACCCTCTCAAGCACAGGTAGAGCTGTCCTTTGACATTTTATACACCCTCTTCCCATGGAGTTGAGGTCCTGGTTCGCATGTACTGAATTGAAGAAGAACCTCTTCCTCAATCCAAACCACAGGCAAAAAAACCAAATCCAAAACACCTACTGAAACAAAATCCTTTACTGCAGAAATATCTCCTTCTGTGGAGAAGGGAGAATACTTGCATGGTCAGTACTGGTCATTGTAATCACTTAAATCCTTGAAGACACATAATTAATATGGTGTAGGATGCCTTATAAAGCTAGGACAGGACAGAATGGACCACAATCTATTTAGTATCAATCCAGTTGTAAAAACAAAACAGAAAAAAAAATCATAACAATTTAATCAAAAAACAACTACAATCCTCAAGTACCCCGCTCCTTCCATTCTTCCTTTATTATAAGATTCATTTTTAAAATTATTACTCCCTGTCATGTTTTGGACTGGTTGGGCAAGACAGCCCTCCCTATGTTTCCAAGATGACTTGTCTAAACTGGCACTGTTCATCCCATCCAGCATCAGAAGGACTGTCAGCACCCTTGCAGTGGAAGTCAGTATCTGACAGCATTTCCTCACCAGTGAGTTGAATTTTAGACTTATACAAAATACAAAAATAAATGAATAAATGCAGAGGTTAATTATACAGTCAACAGATTGACTTTGTGTTCATGCCAGCATGACAGAGAATAAGTCTGGCTAGTATTTTACAAGGAAAAGAGCCACACAAGACACAAGCAAAAACACAACACTGAATTACGTGCTGAGAATTGTCTCTGCTCAAGCAGGTGGCTGTCACAGGCACGGCACCCATCTGCCCTGTCTGGGCTGGCAGAGGAAACAGAGGCCTGAGAAGAGGCCTCTGGGTGCTTTTCTTGCACTGGCACCTTTGCCTTCCTTCAGTGGTAAAACAGGTCAGAAAGAAGCTGGTTTTCCCTGCTCTCAGTGACCTCTGGGTTATCCAGACATTTTCTCCCTTCCCACTACCCCACAAGAACACACATAATGCAGAATTAAGCAGTGACTGATTAATATTCTCTGTGCCAGCTCCTGTTCAGGGAACAAGAACACAGGGCTCTGTAAAGACACCTGTAGCTAGTCACTGTGATTTAGGGCAGTCTGTGTACTGCACCTACATCTGCCTGAGCTTGTACGTCCTCCCAGAGCACAAAGGAACCAGTTTTGTTCCCTGGGAGCCTCCTCCACACATTCCTGGCTGCACCTCGCCCTGTGCTGCACCAACACCTACAGCTTGGCACAGCCAGGAAAGGCAGCCAAAGATCTGGATGATCCATTCCAGGCTCTGCCCCTGCTGTGCTGTGGGGCCTGAGCAATGAGGTGATTGCCCACCTGCAGAACAGGCAGGATGGACTGAGACATCCTGTGTCTTCTGGGCACTTTGTGTCTGTGACCTGCCTGAAGGAAGGGGGCCCTTGAAGGAAGGGATATGTACATCCCACTCACCCATGCCCAGCACACACCTGCAGAGCTTTAGTGCTGAGAACATCAGTTTGCCACATAGGCTTCAGGATTTGCAGCTGGACTTTGAAGAACTGTTACAGAGCTCAAGAGATTGAGATGAATGTATGGAAAATATTATGCAAAGTGCATTACTCTAACAAGGAGTTATGCACACACAGTATAGGCAAGAATGTTTAGGAACTCTTGAACAAACACAGGATACAACATTTCCTCTTGATGCAATGCATACATGGCTGTGGTACCTTTCCCTCAGCTGGTAAACTTCCCAGGGTGAAGATGTGAAGGTCAGATGTGAAAGCCTGGTTTTATGTCTGGGTACAGCCAGCAGTTTCAGTGCCACCCTTCCTGTTTTTTGTGGATTCCAGGGAAGAGCCCAGATTTGCAGTTGATGTGTGCCACAGCTGTGGTCCTCTGTGCTGCAGCAGGGCTTTACATAGGTCCTTTGGCTCACAGTTGCCATTTGCAGATGATAGGAATATAAACACGTGCACGTTTGGGGACTAACCCATGATTCAGCATAAATGTTTCCTTTCTTTCTGCACAGACTGAACTACAGGCAGTAGAGGAACATCAAATAAGTATTGTTGAGTTTTTCTGACATTCAGTAAAACTAAACCCATAAAGGGGAATCTTTCCTCATTGGGGCCTGAGGCTACAAAAATTTGTACCCAAGTCTGTTGCTGAGGGAATAAAACAATTAGAACTCAAATACTGCTTCGTTATCTGAAGACATTTTTCCTACTCACGGGCCACAGTTATTCCCCTAGACTGTGACCACACAGCCATTATTGTGCAGCTTTGCATTTATTTGAGACAGCTATGATCATGGCAGGAAAAAGACAAGCTGTTTTCCAAGTGAGCAGTGTGTGTCACATAGACTTTTTTGGAATCAGTAGTATACGAAGTGGCTGTGAGATTCCACTGCACCTTTTAGGGATGAGATGAGCATGGAATCACAAGAAATGCTGTCCAACTTTCCACTGTGCAATGAGTGATATCTGTGTTTTGAAGAACTGGGAGAGAGCGGGCACTGAAGAAGACGTGATTAATTATTTTAAAGTTCATACTGAGCTGTAGCCATTTAATTTAAAATAAAGCATTTTGGTTTTCTCCAGGAATCTATTTTTGCTTGCAGTATAATTATTTTAAGGATTTACCATAATATTGCTATGATGGACAGATGTTTATCTTTGTTCCTATGCCTTTGAAAGGAAAAAAAAGCTGAACTTTGAATGAGTGCAGCACAGTTAAATAAACTAGCAGGTCTAGGTTGATTCTTCATAACTTTAAATATCTAAAGCAATAGAGTTATGAAAATATTCCTAAAAGATGTTGCCAGACAGCAGAGTATTATCTGTGCTGTTTTCTGTATGCAGCGCTGTTCATTGCTATGCAACAAATCGCAAAGGTCAGCAGACCCTGACCCTGAAAAGCAGCTGTGTTATAGCAGGCACTGGAAAACACCAGTCCTTGCACATAAAATTGCTTCAAGCAAGAACATCTTTCCCAGAAAGACTGAGATCTGCATGCTGGATCATGCTTTTCCTCTGAACAGCTAGAGGTAAGTAAAGCCCTTATGGAAAGGACAGCATACATGTCCACCTAGGATATTTTCAGAACTGTATATTTTCAGAACTATACAAACATCCACACACTCAAATATGCCCAGGCACAATAAGGGGGCACTTTAATAGCACCATAAGCAACTTCTCCAGCTGTAACTAACACTAGTCAGAGCCTTATTTCCCTGCTGCCCCAGCTCTGGAAATAACCATTCTTGAAGCACTGTGGAGACATCCACTCCTGGAGCTGTGAACTGCTCTCTGAGCTGCCTCCCCAGCTCTGGATTTGAGCAGCAAATTGAGCAATGCAGCATAGTCTCCTTTGCTATGCTCCCACCTCCTCTGGCTGGTATGCACAGGACAAGCCTCCCTCTTGTGCTGCCCTTCCTCCTCCCTCAGGTATTTCCAGGTTATTCCTGGATCAGCAGAATTATTTATCTCTGAGAGGGCACTTGTCTAAGATTTTTAAGTCACCACTGCAGAGTTTCAGGTCATTGGCATTTCTCACTCCACTGCCATGAGCTCTCTAATACAGGCAACACTACAGCTTGAGTTTTCACCTCTGTGTGACTAAACTGAAGAATTTAAACCCATATTTAGATGCTGTAGTAAGAAGACAGATGTCAAGAGCTGGGATGCTCCCTCATACCACCATGAAGTTTGCCACTCTTCACTACTCTTTGTGCTCCAAGAGAGGAGTTTCCAATCCTTCTTTTCCTTTGCAAAAGGTGAAAGATAGTTCATGGTCTGGCTGCTTGAAATTAGGACACTAAAGACACACTACAGCTGGGGAAGATGAAGAACTGGCCAAGAGGGGAGATATTAACCATCCATTTCCTATCTTGCTGAATGGGGTTGATGAGCTAGACCGCAGCATTAATGGTTCCTAAATGTTATGTATTTTCTCCCCACTTCCTGCTGGATGGGGACTGATACCATGGAGTTCCAGCTGGCTGCTCTTTTCTTCCCAGGAGAATTCACGTATTTGCTTAAGTAACTTAGTGAGATGCAAAAACAAGTAGGGAAGAGGAGAGATGTAGGGCCTGCAGGTCCTCAGCAGAAATGCTCTGTTTACTTCTCACTTGTTTTTCACTCCTCTTCCATTCTTTGCTTTCCTCCTTTCTGGGCACATCTACAGCCTGTAGCCCTTGATGTCTGAACCAGATTCTCCCATAATCCTTGACAGCAACATTCCAGACTGGATTAGGTAGGACTTCAGGCTGGCCCGAGCCAGGCAGAGCTTGCAGAAGACAGAGCTGCAGATGGGCTCAGCAGAGAGGCTCAACTCCTCCCTGGTGGGGAGTCCCCACAGCTCCCTCCAGCTGGGCCTGCAGCCACACTTTGGCCACTCTGCCCACAGGCGTCTGCCTTTGGCAAAGAGCAGGACTTGTCTGGTGAGTGGGACAGAAAGACGCCAGCCTGGACGGAAAGAGCACGGAAATGGGAGAACCAGGAGAGCTGGTGAGGCTCTGCTGGCTCCAGAGCCAGCTTTGCCCTCAGAGATGGTGGCTTCTTTGATGTCTCTTCACCCTTTATGGACACAGCGTGCACCCCCAGCTGGAGACACTGGAAAAGCTGGAAGCTGTTGTGGTCTTCTCTCCACTGGGAACAGACTGAAACTGTTTTTCTTCACGGCTGTTTTATGAAGAGCGGGAAGAGAGCACCCGGACAAAGCGCTAGGATTAACTTTACAAATGTGTCTCCCTCTGACAAAATGTTTGAGCTTTGCCAGTTCCTTTACGTTCTCTCCCACTGGCTGAGGATAGCCTTGTCCTGAATAGGAAAACGGGAACAGTGCAAGAGCACAGATGTCTGACATCTTCCTGTCTTCTGGCTCAGAGAGAGGGAGATTAATAAAAGCTGCCAGAGAATTGCCTTGGAATAACCCTTTCTGGTAGGAGACACAGTATCCTGGAAACACCCATCATTTGGCAAAGACACTCCCTTCATTCCTTAGCTACACAAGCAAATGTCTTTAACTCTTCTCAAGATCATTTTTGGACTGGATTGCAAGTGTTTTATGTTAAGACAAAAACAAATAAACAGGCAAAAAAGAACCCCAAATAGCTTTGTTTCTTTCTGTTTTACATATGGACAGTCACATTTCCTAAAAGGAACAAAATGTTGAGGTGATGAAGTATTTTCCTTTCTTACAGCCCTATCTTTCATTAAGAGACAGTTTGCTTAACATCTCTTCTTCCCTGTTAAGATGATGGATGGGGCTGAACAAGACTTACAGGATCCCGTGAGGTGCCATGTGCGTCACCAGCAACATGGTCATCAGGGAATGATCTACCATTTCAATTGTTTCAAAGAGAGATGAAGAGGAAAATGGAGCAGGCTGAGATTTATTACAGTGGATGGAACAGACTTTGAAGTTAGACAAATGGAAATTTGGATTATTTGCAGGAATAGATCCTATGAGACACTGTTGAGTTAGGCAGGGGCCCAGTTTTGGAGGAAACATCACATGAGTGTACTCAGAAACCTCCAAGAGTGACAGCTGGAGGCTGCCTTAGCAATCTAGAAAGTTGTGCATCAGTGATGAACCAGAGAACGGAGTTCATCACCACTGCCCTGCTCAACAAGCTGGGCCCAGCTCTCCCCTGGATGTCACTCCATTATAGTTGCTGGAAGGATACTGGAAGGGACTTCAGAATATCAGGTGAAACTCTGGTTTTCTACAAATCAGCTTCCATTTTTCTGCAGAAGGCTTTCCTTTGCACACTTGAGACCACCAGAGAGGAGGACATGAACTCTAACAACTAAAGGCCAGCCATCAGATATACTGCCTAAACAGTGATCTCACCCATAGAGATTTTTACGTGGCCTCTTCCCAACTCCTAAGCTGAAAGCCCTGAAGTACCTGCACTGTCACTTTCCCATCCTCCCCCAGGGAAATCAACCTGGATGGAAAGTGACAAGTATACACAAGTTCTGTGAACTCTTAAGAGCACTTCTGAAAGCTGAGCCAAGGAGAAGGAGACAAAACGCCCATGTTACTGAAAGTGGTAAGTGCCCTAGGAAGCCTTCCTGAAATTCTTGACCCCTGAAATGCTTGACACACCAGCAACTCTTTCTCTGCTCATCGTCACTGAAACTTCTAAATTGTCAGTGTTTTAATGTTCCCTCCATGCCATTTTCTCACCTCCAGCCCATAAAGTTCACAGACAGTTCTGCTCATGGAGAAACCTGTAGTAATTCCATGGAAGCAAAAAGACTGAATCTGATAGGAGTGCAATCAGGCCATGAGGATTTAGTAGCAAATTTTACAGGGAAAGAGAGAACTGGGGGTTGGGACTGTTCTAAAATAAATTGTTTGACCAAACACTTGGTAAGCTCTTTCCTCCTTGTTCCTTTCTGGACACAGTTATTTGTCCCAGTAGTGAGATTCACACTTTCATGTCCAAGCTAATTTCTTTCAGAAGATTAATCAGCAGCTGGAGGCAGGTGATATCATAGACTTTGACATTAGATTGTCAACAAATATTACATTTCTCTCTCTCTTAAAAAAAAAAAATAACAAAAAAACCAAAACGAAACAAAAAAACCCCTAAATAGCTGCAATGATGGCTTTGCTGGCTGGTGGCCAGCTGAGTCTCTCCACAGAAATGTAACACTCCTTGCCTCAGTTTTCCCATATTCCCAACTTGTTTGCTCTCTGATGGAAAACTTGACTTCCATGGCAAGATGCTTAGTAGCACCTACAGTTGCAATGCATCCAACAAAAATATACTGCAAGGACCAGGGGAGTCCTTATAGCCATGACAAAACAAGAGTTCATTCCTTTTCCTTTAGAGAGAAAGTAGTGCTGGGGCAGCTTCCATGTCCTAAGGTAATTGAACAGATAAATTTTCATTTCAAATGGAAGATGGATGGAAAGAGGGAGGAATCCCTCAGATGCAAGCTCTCAATATGAACATACATTTCAATTGCATTTACAAAGAAAAATGTGTCTCAGCTTTTGGATATCCAGAAAAAGGATGATGATCCCTGCAGGAAGAGCGCAGGACAATTTTCTGTTGAAGAAATTTGCCTGGTAGTTGTTTAGAGATGTCATCTACCAGGTTTACCAGAGATAGATAATGCCTGAAGTCAGTACTGCACTTCATTCTCTGTTAAAAATCTAATTAACGACACTCATTTTTTCTCCCTCAAAACTATACTTTCCCTCTTAATGCTTAAATGATTCTCAGAGGGGTCTTTTTTTTCCCTCAAGCTTTGGGTGAATGGTATCATTTGCCTGGTACAGTAAGTTGTAAAAAAGGGAAAGTTGGGCCTTGAATTATCTAAAAACTTCAGCAGGTTTGTCAAGTTACTGGTTTCAAAAGCCCACACCTGGCCTAATCTGCTCTCAGTGATAAATTCTGTCTTTGGGAAGGTAGTCTTGATGGGTTGGTTTTGGAGTAATTTTCATTTTCATTTTCAAAATGTGCATAACACATTTGTGAACATAAATGTTGATGAGTTTTGGTTGATTTAGTTTAATTGAGGCATTAGCTGCATTGCAGGCAAATGGATCTGGAATAGCTGCTAGAGTACTCAGTTTTCCAAATCATTACAGAAGGATGAGATTACAGTCAAATATTTTATGTTAATATCCTTAAGCACTTAAAATTATGGAAGCTTTTTCATCAATAAGACCAAATTATTACAGCAGTTCTGAGTATCAGCAGAGTTTGAAAGCCTTTAATTAATTTTGCTTACATTTGAAATAATCAGAATGATTTCAGAATAATAAACCAGATCAATCCCTGGGAAGACTCACTCAAAGTGGATTACATCCCACCTGAAATAAGTTTTGTCTCTTTCTCTGTCACTTAGATAATCCACAAAAAATACCCAAAAGGCTAACAATTGTATCTGGAAACACAAATTATAGTCTGCATATATTACCCTGTTATGTCCAAAGAAAAATACCTATTGATTTGAATAGGCTACAGATCAGGTCTTATACTGTACATCTAAATTAAGAATTCATCTACCTCTGGGAAAGAAACTTACCAAGCTTTCTCTTCCAGAATTCAGTTCAAAATCCCTTCTGTTTCTGAGGAAGTAGTTTTTTCCACGTTTCCTATTTTCACTTGTACTATTCAAAGATCGAAAGTGAGGATTTACATACAAGGTGCTAAATAATCTGCTGAATTCAAATCAGTTTCCACTGGGTAGATACCATTTTTTCCATCCACATTTAAGGTAAGCACACTGGACCAGCCTTTCTTTTAACTAGCTGTTGCAATGTAAACAGGATGAATGAATAGGTAACTCTCTGCAGATGGAAGAGCTCTGAGCATTTGGCAGTGGTGAGGCCAGTCCTGCCCATGGCACACGTCAGAAAATGGAGGGCAACAGCACTGACAGTGATGTCCAGTACAGTGCAGGGAAGCAGCAGCAGAGAAAGCAATAAGGGTTTTCCTGCCCACAAGCCCAAGGCAGGACCACCCTGAGGTCTCCGGACTGCATTGATGACCTTGGCTTTTGTATTTAGTGGGAAGGACAGAGTTAAATAGCTAAAAATAGCTAAAGCCTTTTTCCTCACTCCTGTTCTGTCATGGTTATGTTTGCATGATGAACTTCAGTGAAGCCAACACACTGGGTAGGTTACTTGTACTTGTCCAATGAGTGGCTGTTCTTGGACACAGTTACTGTCAGAGCTCTTGTTGAAGTAATTTATCTGCAGCTGTCTTGGCTCAGCTTGGCCCTGCCACAGTTTCCCAGCTTGCATGGAGAGCCTTTGTTTTCCACCATATCCTCTCCCTGCAGGTGAACAGCAAAGTCCAGACAATTTGCTCTGCGTGTCTATCTGGGCCAGGCCTTCCATGGTGCTCAGGCAGCTCAAGGAGACCTTTCTTGCTTTGCCCAAACTACCAGCTTCTAGCTCTGCCTATAATATTTCAGCATTTCTTGGGCTCACATTCACTGTCCTCACACTGCTGTTAGTGTTTCATAAAATTCACAGAGTTGGACCTAAATGCTGAAGGGAAGAGAATCACTGACTTCTGCAGGCATTGAATCAAATTTTTTCTTTACTGAAAGACAAGCAGTCTTGCAGAGAGAGTTGAATCTAAAAGCTTGGTGGAACATCATTGGTTTTGCTGTTTGGGTTCCTGAAGGGTAGATATCAAATAAAAGCATATGAAACCAACCCGAGAAAGGGCTGGAATGAGTAGCTCCTGTCTATTTCATTTTGAAAATGCACTTAAGCAACCTTTTATTTACAGTTAATCCTATGGGGCAGCCACTGAGACACTGCTGAAAGTTAAGAGCATCAGCTCAGTACCTGAAGCAGTGCTAATGAAACCAGAGAGCTGGGTTATTCCACAGAAGAAATGGAGAGACATAGAAACCAGACTTCTGTTTTCTGTTAGCATTATTTCTTTTAGCTGGAGAACCCAAGATAAACAGAGGAGGCCAGGAGGTGCCAGCCAGGGTACCACATGGAGAAGGGGAAGCCATGCCTAGAGGAGAAGCAGCCCCGCAAGCACAGCAGTGGGGCAGTGGCTGCAGCCCCAGCCCTGCTGCTCAAAGCCCTTTGCCCAGGCAGTGGAGCAGGAGCTTCACCTCAAGAACAAGTGTACAAACATTTCTGCATAGGTGAAAGGTGCCCAGCTGAAAAAGTTCAAGTTTGGGGCACTGCTACTCTTAATATTTTCCCTCTTCCCCCTTGGGGAACAACTCCCAGAGGCAATTGGATGCAGCACTGACCTTTCAGGACTTATGAAATGCAAACACAGCTTTATTTACTTCCTGACCCTTGGTTCAAAACATCTGCAGCTTTATAAATGAAAAGCAACCACTGTGATTTAGCAACTTCTTCTGCCTTTGCCTCATTTTGCCAAAAGACAGAGGCCACGCTGTGATGTGACCACGGGTGTTGTGGTGACATTCGAGAATCATCAGTTGGGCTCTCCAGGCAGCTGGCACCACTGCTTTTCAGCTTGAATCTTGTCTAGCAGGACAAAGCCTGGCTGGTCAGGTAAAGAGCCACAGTTGGAGATTTTAGTCAAACAGAGAAGATAGATTGAAAATGGAGCCTTCTTCCTCAGAAACATCTTGAGTTTCTGTTCCAGACAAGACAGCTGAGTTGGCTGTCTCAGCTTCTCTTGTCCCTCCAGTATGTGATAGAAAAGCTGCTGCTGCTGCTCCTTTTGCACCTCTATTAGAAGAAAAAGCTGATCAAGTTTTGCCAGATCAACCCTGGGCCATGACCATAGGTGCTATTTTTTTTGAGGAGAGCTCTTGGCAAAGCATTTCATCCCTCTTCTTCCTGAAGAATCTCTGGAAATTTGTTGGAAGCAACTGGTTCCAGTCAATTTGGTAAGGTGATGCTGGAAACTGCATAGCAGTTGCTGAAGGATCCTTGAAAAATAAAGGACTTCTGCAAATATTTGAAACTGAGTCCTTATCTTCATGCTCTCAGCAAAATGGAAAGGGATTCTCTAGTATCTGCCTCATCTGACAAACTTCAAGCACTAGTAGCAGCAGGTTGTGCTTTTGGCAAGGTAAATCAGTTCCTCTGCACATGAAAGAACTCTCAAAATGTCTGGTAGGACAGATGTAGGTACATATACAGTAAGCCTTTACAAGGTAGGAGATGAGGACGGTACGGAATGTCCTGATTTTGTTTCTCAGGTTATTCTCAGCAAGTCTTGACACAGTATTTCTTAGCAGCAGAAGTACTGAAAAAATAGGTTTTGGTTATTTCTGATCACTTGAAGCCCAGGAAGTGGAAAGATACTGTCATCATATTGTGCTTTTTTTGTACTTGATCCATATCTTGCTGTACCAAAAATTTATATTTTCTTGTGGCATCTGCTGGACGCTGACAAGATAGATGTTAGCATCACGTTAGTACCTACAAATTAATTTCACATTGAAGTGGCTGAAAACAACTAATATTTGTGTTTCTACATCAATTTTGCTCCCAAATGACAAAAGCACAAGGAGGGTTATGACTTAACAGAACTGCATTGTAACATTTTATTCAGCCTCAACTTTAGATTTAAAATGCCCCTATGACACCTTTTTAATCTCCACCTTTGTCTTTTTTTGAATGAAATTCTTAGTTATCATAGCTTTGTCTTTCTTCGTTTGGAAATTATGACAACTAACTTGTCTCCTCTGCATTTTTTTGGTACTCTTCTATTATGACCCCTATTTCAAGAGAGATGACATCACCTGCCATGGACCTGTAAGTTGTGTAAAAAACAGCACCTAATGCACTCTCACCAGACCCAAGTTTGAAGGAAGGCTGCCTGAGGAGAAGTCCAGACATGCACCTTGTGGTAGGAGCAGCTTCTGCAGAGGAGAACGATCCCTTATCACCACGACTGTGCAGACAAACTCTGGTTGGTGTAAACTCCATCTGATACTTCACCACACCATAATAACTCTTTTCTAGTTGGCTTGCCCTGTCTCTCCAGTCTCTATACCCTGGGGGCTGCTTTCAGAGAGATGAACTGGCTTGTCCCAGCCCAGGGAAGCCAAAAGCCCCAGGCACCACTTGTGTGCTCAGCAAAACCCAGAAAAAGGGCAGCAAGTGGATAATCCAGGAGCTGCACCAGCAACAAAGGGCAGTCCCATAAAATACATCACTCATATTTCCTGGTGAGTCAACCCTCCTTCCTCCCCTCAGGTCAGACTAAGGGAGAGTGCAAGGAACAGGTTTGGGGTTTTCCTGTCCATCCTACATTACGTGGGGATGTAACGACAGCATTGCAGCTGGCGAAGCTGCACAGCTGTCCTACAGGAGTCACACACCGTCCTTCCTGTCTCCGTGGTGAGTGGATGTGCTTTTATGGCACACTGGAAATGACACAGTCCAGTGCTCAGTGACTGCTGAATGCTCAACAATGGCATCAGTCAGGGACTCTGGGATTTGCCAGAACAAGTGCTGTTCAGGAAGCAATTCCCTTTCCACTCCTTCCCTCCCTTTGTTCCCCTTTACTCTTCTTCTTGCTTTTCTCCCCATTTTTCCCTTCTCTCTTCTTTCCTTCTCTCCCTCCTCTTTCTCTCCCTCCTTCTGGAGAACAGCTCATACTATTGTTTACCACCATATAATATTGCTGGCCATCAGGAAACTTTGGAAACCAAGGAAAACAGAGACCTTGTGACAAAACTCAAGTGAACAATGGCTTCAAGGGCACTCAGCTCTTGGCATCAGGAGCACCATGGTGAGCTCAGCATCTGGCAGGATGGGCCCTGAATTAGGATAACAAGAGGACAAGGAAGCACAGAAGAACACTAGGAAAAGATGAAGAAAGACGTATTACTTTTCGGAATGAGATGGGCAATGCAACCCTGCAGGTATTTGTTTAGAATTTTATGTTGCACCATGATCCATATTCAAAAGTTTGATGTGTTTTCTCAGAACATCTGTCATAAATGGGACTGCAGACTTCTGAAAAAGTGTTAATTTTGAAGGCAGCAGAGTTAAAAGTTTCTATATTATCAATTCTTTGACCCAGCTGCCATTCTTTCTTTCACTTTTTAGCTCTTTTTTCTCCAGTGGTGAGGACTGGTCAGCTCATGCAGGGGTTAGAGTCCAGCTGACAATCTGCAGATGCTAATGAAGGTGTTTGGGTTAATTGCTGTGTATGTTTGAGTAGCTATCCTTTATGATTCAGTTTTCCTTCCATGAGTCAACTCATCCTTGTTTCAGACTTCACAAGAACCATTTTACAGCAAAAAGCCTCCTATCACTGTAAGTCCTGCTATAAAGGTACACAGGAGGCTGGTATAATTTGTATGCTGTTTCCACTCTTTATAGATTTCAATGGACGATTATATCCTATTTATAGAAATCAATTGAATAGTTCAAATAAACCACAAACAGTAATAAGGGATGCTGACAACTGACCTCTTTTGGCACGTGTTTAGAGTGATTAGCTGTCCATCAGCTTTGCAGTATAGCTTGGCTGAACCAAAAATTATGTTGTTAACATAGAAAGGAACTATTTCAACAAAGTTCCTTCAGAAAGGAACTATGTCAGAAATGTATTGAGTTTACAACAAGATCGAAATAGATCACAACATTAGACAGAGTTCCTCCCTTTGACAAAATCTGGTGGATGTAAAACAGCTTTGAGAAGATGCTTCTGTGAGAAATGAGAGATGTGGGTCACATCCTTTCAGATGTGGGTTTTACACTGCCTACATGACTGCTTGTGTTTGCAGAAGAGGTGGCCACTACCACCAGCTATTTTATAAGGTTAATCTACTATTTAACTTTTTTTTTTTCCCACTATAAGAAGGAAAGATTTGATTTTGGGTTGTGCAAAGTATGTTCCACAAACCAGAGCAACATTTTATAGTTTTTCTTGTGAATGCAAATACAACCCATATATCTCTACTATGGATCAGTTCAAACCAATTTCAGTCCAACCCTGATTTATTTGGCTCAGCTACCCAACTCAAAATTTATTCAAATTAGCTTATGAGTCAGACCCTCATAAACGTAAGTGAAAAACATGTGTATATAACATGCAGGAGTCTCTCTGCCCAAGAGTTTACTCTCCAAGTCAGGTGTCAGAAAGGTTCTTATCTCTATGAATATTTAGTAAGTCTGTGCAGGAATTGGGAAGTCAGCCTGGACTATGAGTATTCTAAATTCAGTGCCAAGCTCTTCTTTCCTTGCCGCTCAAATTTCCAACTTCCACCTCCTCTCTGCAGCAAAGCTACTCTGGTTCTGGTGGTTCAAGGCTCTCAGAGGGCTGATTCCCTTAGAGTGCACAAGGTAGCTCCTCAGAAGCCACTAGACATATTAGCTCAGCACTGGGATTAGAGTCAAACAGAAGTTCTGTGTTCAGACAGAAGCTCTAGAGCAGGAACAAGTTCATCTTTTCAAGGTCTAGGAGCACTCCTCTGCCATCACCTACTGAGTGCATTTGCTGTGGCACTGGCTGTTTTAACTGCAGCTTGGGAACTGAGGGCTAGACTTGATTCAGCACTCACAGGGAATCTTCCCTGAATAAGCTGAGTAGGCGTTGAGTTTATAAGAAGTGTCACAGTGGCTGTCTGAGACAAGAAAATAAGAGGTGAAATGTTTTAACAGGTTTCTAATATAGCTGCGCTGGGTGGAAAAAGTAATTGAATCTCAAGTTGTTATGGAACCTCCTGTATACATGTTGCAATAAAAAGGGGTGTGACAAGCTCTGAGAAAGACACAGGAGACAGAAATCCAGATTAGGGAGGAAAGCAGAGGTAGGTAAGAAATTATCTAAGTGTTGTCATTGTGTGCAGTACAGTGGGCATTGCTCATCTCCATGACCAGCATAGCACTTTGCTATCCCCTCCCTCCCTGGAGGGGCTGCATCGAGGCACTTCTCACTTGGGGGATTATCATCTTTCCCATGCAAATGGGAAAACCAAGGCAGGGAAAGGTCAAGACAACATTTTAAAAACTGATTTTCAGTGGCTTGATTTCTGCATGTCTAAAAGGAAACAAGTCTTGTTTCCTTAATGAAAGCCATGACTTTCATGAACCCCATGACCTTCATGAACCTCATGACTCGCACAAGTGTGGGCTATTGTCTGCTCAGCACACATAAAAACAAGGTCCAAGGTGTCTCAGATTCAGCATTTGAGATGAGTACATCGGACATGTCGATCTCTTAAATGCTACTGTAGTTCATACAGAAAGTTACCAAAATTAATGGTTCCTTTTCCAATATAGTGAAGTAATCTTCTTTTAAAATAATATATCTGATTTGGGTGTTACTTATCACAGCTTTTGTATTCACATTGGAATACAATTGACCACAAATAACATGGAGGTATCTACGGAGTTGCATTTGCTTTTTCCTGACATGTGTATGAGTAAACTCATCTGATTTCACAGGGTAGATGAGGAAACTGCATCTTCCCTACATGCCATGAAGAACTGTAATTTTTTCTTTTGGATGGGGGTATTGCAGCTCCCCTGACAGCACTACACCCACCCTCTGTCTTGCTGAGTTTTACGCTGCCTTCAGTGACAGCACAGATGCTGGAGTTGAGCTGCTTGGTGACTGTCAGGCAACGCGTCCACAGAGCGGCATTCTTTTTGTGAGGATTTCAAGCATGGAAAAACTCCTGCTGATCCAAGAGGAAACCAAGCTGACTGCCTGACACAAGTCTAGATTTTCTCAGGGCCACTCTGCAGGTGGAAATGTCAGGGAATTCAGACTGCATCAGTGAGCACCAATCCAGATTCCAGTGCCACACCTCCCTTTGCTCAGGTGCTCACTTTGGCTCTACCACAGCACATTCTCTTTCCTGCTATTTTCCCAGCTTCCATATATTAGGCCCACACTGTTTCTATTTGTGCAAACATCCAGTTCTTCATACGGCTTTAGGAAAAAACCAATACACCTCCACAGATACCACAGACATTTTGGAAAACCTGTAGCTCGCATTCAAATGAATTTTTTTTTTTAATCTGCAGTATCTTCTCCTCTGTAACTATCCATTGAATAATGACTTTTGGACAGTCTAACTTCACCTTGACAATGTCAGATGTCTGTGATGTTCTTTCATTTCTCTCTCCTTGACTATTCTATGTCATTTTGTGAGCTGTTAAACAGCAGCTATACATATATATATATATATGTATAATGATCTCCAGGCTCTACACAGGCTTTAGGAGACAAACACAAACAGGAACAGATAATAAAGTTTATCCTGCCCCAACCATCAACTGTGGCTGTTCGTGACAGCTGCAGCATGGCTGTGTTTCATGAAGACAGTTTTTGACCAAGGATGAGTGCCTCCCATACTGCCTGCAAAGTTTTGTTGCCCTGGAAACCCATATTATTGTTATGTGGAAACATCTGTGAGATGTATGGGAACACCAAGGTAATTTGGATGAGATATGGCAAAGGAATGGCAATAAAGGTGTGTTTAACTGTGCTTACAAAAAGTTACAGATAAGAAGTATTATTCATCAGTGAAGTTCAATACCATCCAGAATTTTAAAATAATTCACTTCTGAAGCTTTTCTTTAAGCAACTGATGATTGTCAGATGTGGAAAAAAGGAGGGAAGTTATAAAGAAGAAGATGAGGAGGTACTAGTTACTGTTATTTCCTTGATTTGAAATCTATGCTTGAATGTCTTTGATATATGGAATAAATGCTTTGTTTTTTCCTTCAGCTTACAGTTTCATTGTACAAGAGGGAAAAGAAAGCCTCAGGGTTTTGAAAAGGCACAGTTTAGCTGTGGTTTAGCTGTAGATGTGCCTTTAACCTGCTTTGATCAGTAGAAAATCCCTGTATAAACTCTCTTATTTAATTTATCTTCATATATAATAAACTCTTCAGTTACTGAAGAATTGAGAATCAAACTAGCTTGACTCAGTTTAACTAGATCCATTCAAAACCTAATTAAGGGCTTGATTAAATGGTGCTAATGTAAAATTAAATAAACTAAATGCCCGTAAAAGCTATTTTAGGAATTGCCACTCCTGCTGAAGGGTAAGCAGTTTAAAACAAACTCCTTGAATTTACTTCAAAAGTTATTAAGATAAACTATTCTAAGTGCTTCTATGCAGAAAAACTTGCAGAGCTATAACAATGGACTCTGGAAAACTGCTGCTTAACATGATTACAAGTGAAGCACAGAAACAGAAAGCAACTAAACCTTGCACCTTTTATAAACAAAAATCAAAATACAGCATTTTTCCCCTTGCTCCTTAGGGGAGTGAAAAATACAATTTTGCCTGCATTTTCTCAGTTTTCCTGCCATTGCTGTTACACTTGTAGCTCTAGCAGTGAGAACACTGTGCATATAACTGTGCCAGCAGAAACAAGCTGGGCTCAATCTGAGTCCTGACGAGCGAGGTGGAATCCAGAAAATAAGGCGGCTTCAAATCGATCGCTCTTGTAATGTCAGGAGTTTCGTAGCACGAGTCATTTCACAGATTCATTCTCCATAGAGGGCAATATGAGCAGAAAATGTCCTTTGCAGGGATCTGATTACACGAAAAACGCCTTGAAAAGCTTATCCCAGAGTCCCGGGGCTGGAGCTGCAGATGCCGGAGCTCATCCCACTCCCGAGGAGAGGGATGTACGCGGCAGAGCTCTGTCCCCTAGCGGGCACGGCGAGACACTCCTTCAAAGCTTGTGTATGGGGAATCTCCTTCCAGTGAAACCGGGAAGGATTTATTTGAATATGAATGTATAATTCACATTCCTTACTCATGTCCCTCCCACCATGGCCACCAACAGGCCCAAATCAATTATACTCAGTTCATCTGGGTAGTTATGGGGAACTTAATGAGCAACTTTAATTCTCTTTTTAGTTTTTTTCTTTTGCACGTGCATTTTAAAAGATGTTAGACATTTGCTTTCCTTTTCCCCAGAACATACCTCATTTCAGTTAAAGTCATTCTCTTCAAAGAGAGCAGAGCAGTGTGATCTCACAGTTCTCCAAGTCACATGAAGAGGTCTGCTGATTGCTTGGAGCCTGAGATTGCCTTGAAGGATTTGTCCCAAGATCTGAAAAGCCAAAGAGATAAAACAACCTTAAAGGCATAATGCTTCTTGTCAGACTGGTGCATTTGTCTCCTAAAGGAAAATTCCATCCTTTAGCAAAACTGTACAAAACTTGTACATAAGGAGGAAAGAGAAGCTTTCTGAGAAACACAGTGGTCCAGAGGACACCATGGCAGCAGGAGCTCTGCTCCCAGGCAGGCACTGGGCACTCCCACTGGGGCTCCTTCTTGATGGGCCTGACAGGAATCTGTGCCTAAAAGCAAGATTTTGGTGGCATTCCATTGACTTGGATGCATCACTGACTGCTTTGTGACTACACACTTTACAAGATTTAATTCCTCTTCCCTTCCCACCACTTCGGCCTTGTCTGTTTTGAGACAATCTCATATTTAGCTTAATTCTATGTCCTTTAGAAAGAAGCCATCTACACAGCTCCTGTGATGCTGTAGACCTGGAAGAAATGGACCATGAGGTGATCTTAGGTCTGTGCAACACCACGGGGGATTTGTACTGAGTGAACATTCACGACACCTCTTACCACTATCCCCTTAACATGAAGTTGAGCTTCCAAGGGTCAGACTCATAGCCGACAGTCTAGGGGACTTTGGATCTGTACTCAGCTCTGTTTTAGACAGAAGGATATTCCACACTCTTCAGTACTGGGGCTTCAGTCTGAACTGTCTAGTTACATCGCAGGCATCAGGGATACACCAGTGTGGGAAGACTTTAAAAACCCACACAGGGGTGTGACACCAATGCACGATTCCTGCCCACAGGTGGCACTCCACTATGAGCCCTGGCTGCTTGCTAAGCCCTCTCATGAATGAGATCTCCTTCAGTTATGAGAAAAATGTTGACTTTGGTATTCGGTAATGACCTTTCCTTGAGAGACTGCAGATCTATGGAGTGGAATAAACTGAGCAAGACTCCTGGAAAGTACTGTCTATTCCAGAACAAAACTCCAATGTGTTGGGCCTGACCCTATTCATATCTTCTGTGCAAGCACAAGAGGTTTTAATGTTATTTTGACAGATGGTGTCATGTCTGTTTCCATTCAAAAGCCAAGGGAGCATCTCTGTTTGGATTTGTGTCAGTAGTCCTATTTCCGGGTATTATTTACATCTCCTGAAATAAAACAGTCACAATTTCTTGGATCTATTTGGAGAACTGCAACAGTTTATGACCAAAACCTCCCTGAGATTTCCTACCATAAACATCTCAGTACCAAAATGGGACAATTAGGGCAATCCCAGAGAATGTCTCCATGTACTTCAGAACAACCACGAGCCTGGTGAGAGACACTGGCCTCCCAAGTCATGAAGATGTGATGCAGCTGGGCATGTGATTTCCCTGGCAATGAGCACACTTTGCATTATCTGAGAGATCCTTTAAGGAAACGACTGCACAGATCTGTTAAAAGAAAAAAAAAAAAAGGCAGAAATATTTTTGATGTCCATATGATATGGAGCAAGGCTTTGCTCAAAGAGCCTGTTAACTCGCTCTCAGGTCAGATGCTTCTCATGTGATGCAGCTAGGAAAAAACATGTGAAAAGGCATTCTGACTGAAAGCTGCATGGAAGTAACACTCATGAATGGAGAGACCAAAACAACTATTTGTCTTCCTATTACCCACTTTAGGCTACAGAAGAGGAACACTGAGCTAAGATAGATTTTTTTGCCTCATGCTATGAAGGAGGCAGGCAGGATATGCAGTCTAAGAAAGACAGCTGGGTTTCACATGCCCATGTTGTCATTCTTCCATTAAGGTTAAAGTATATGAATTTTTTTCCTAAACCCCTTTGCTAGGTTGCACAAGACCTACACCTCTTTGCATTTGTCCATCAGGGTGAGAGCCAAAAGGGAGGATCTAGAGAGAATGTGGAAAGAAGCAAGGAATTTGTTCGTCTCTAAATTTTAGTCCAGCGTAGGTATCTGTGAGCCCTTCATGCAGCAGAGCAGCACTTCTGAGAGATACAAAAAGCTGCAAGTTTAGCTTCTAAAGCTGCTGATAAAGGGCATCTGGGCTTATAAAACCAGTTCCCATCCTTTAGCTGGTAGAAGAAAGAGCTTAAAATAAATTTCTCTATTCTCTTGCACAGATCTATGGCAGGCTCAGCTGGACTGACAGCTGCCAGTGAGGTGAAGAGCAGCACAGTTCAGACTGTCAATGCTTTGCCTTTGAAGTTGTAAAATTTTTAAAAACAGATAAATATTTTTACTATTATCTCAAACTTGTGTCAGATACTTATGCTCCATGTAAAAGTAAAGGAGAGTAAAATGATTGTCAGTTGTGGAAAACCTGAGTGCAGCCAAAATTATTGCTTTCCCTAATATTAAACTTAACAAAGCAGAGCATAAAATGTTCTGATTCAATTAATCAAAAAAATTCCCATTAAAAAATCTCCAGCTGGATCAAGTGTCCAGTAAAAAGGAACTCAAGAGCTCAGTGCAAAGACCAAAGACAGAGAGAGCCTTTGAGGGAAATCTGTTAGAAAGAGCTTCTGATAGTGAAGAGCTCTTGGCTGGTGAAGAACACAGCCAAGCACAGAGTTTATCAGTTTTCCCAGAGTGACTTTACCTTGGCAAAGCCCAAACGGCCATGCTGGGTTAGGCAGCTCTCCGAAGCTCTGAAGAATTTTCCATGTAAATTAGTTCCGTGTGCAGTGTTCAAAATAAGAATTACGGGTACAAGGAAGGTGTATCACTGTTGTCACTGATATTGTGCAGGAAATTTCAGGGAAAAGAATGTGATGGCCAACTTAAGATTTGGAATCTGCAAAAGATTCCATTTTGTCCAACGATTTATAGCGAGGCAGTTCACATATTTGTCCCTCATGTCTCCTTCATTACCACCTTGCTCTTCATTCCTTTTGTATACAGAATCATCATGGGTGGCATGGAGGAAAGAGGATTGTGAATCTCAGCTGTAAATACTCCCTGTCTGGGCCTGAGGTGCTTCCTGAAATGACAACAGCAGCAGAGGGAAATCGCAGTGATGAGCAAGTGCTACAGAGCTGCCAAAATCTTAATTTCCCTTGACTGCTGTTTGATAAAGCAATGGGAACAATTGAAGAGCAATTTCATCTATCTACTGGATTATCTTGCATACCATCATGATTTTTTAAAAAAATTTAAACAAAAATGCTTACAGTCTGAAAATACAAACTCCTCACACCCATGGCAAATAGGAGGAAACTGTAATTTTCCTTATTCACCCCTCTGGTCTATAAACTGAGCAGGGGTCAGACAATTCCAGCAGAACTATTCTTTGGCCATTTCCTCTCGTTTCTCTGTTTACTCCTCCACACTTCTCTCTTATTATTTATTATTTCTTTTATTTCCATCAGGATCTGCATGCTTGCATATAACTTACTGAAGGGATAAGCTGATAAGCATTTAAGCCTTCCAATACTTGAAATGAGTCCACAAGAAATACAGAAATGGACTTTTAACAAGTGCATTTAGGGACAAGACAAGAAGGAATGGATTCAGACTGTAAGAGGGTAGGTTTCGATTATATATTAGATATTAGGAGGAAGTTCCGTACTTTGAGGTGGTGAGGCGCGGGCACAGGTTGCCCAGAGCAGCTGTGGACGCCCCATCCCTGGAAAGTGTTCAAGGCCATGTTGGACAGGACTCAGAGCAACATGGTTTAGTGCAAGGCTCCCAGCCGTGCAAGGGATTGGAACTGGATGACCTTCACAGCCCCTTCAACTCCAGCCATTCCCGGACTCCGCGTGACCCGAGGCTGGGGCACCGCCCGCCCCCGCCCCACCATGGCGGCGCCGCCGCCTCACAGGCCGCCACCCGGCACGGTGAGGGCGAAGACAGCCGCCTTCCTATTGGCCGAGCCTCTTCCCATTCTTCTCTTCTATTGGAGGAGAGTGGTCCGGAGGCGGGGAAACGCGCTGAACGACGTCTGCGACGGCGAATGGGTGGACGCGGCCGTCCCTCCCGGCCGGCGCTGGGGCGGGAGCCAATGGGAGCGGCGAGGGGCGCGTGCGGTGCCGGGAGCAGGTAAACAGCGGGGCCGGCCGGGGCGCGGGCCGGGATGCGGGATGGGGATGTGGGATCGGGATCTTCTGCCGGCGGGATGCTGCGGGCTATGGATGGGGCAGGACGGGACAGGCGTGGCCTGGCCAGTCGCCGGCATTCGCGCGGGGTCTCGGGGTCGCCGCACTCCCAGAGCTGCCTGTGTCTCTGTGTATATACGTACACATGTATGTTCTTATATAGGTGCACATTATGTATATATATAAAATACATATTTCTATGTGTGTTTGTGTATGTACGTGTGTTAAAATATCTGTATACCTGTTTCTCCTGGGCGGTGGCGGCGTATCCCGTCTTTCATTTGGAAGCACCTTCAGAGGCAGCCAGATTTTTTACGCGTTCAGAAGGGCAGCTGGGAGCAAGAACCTCTGCATGGGAGCAAGGTCTCCTCTGGCCTCCTGCTAAACCTCTGCCTGGCGGGGTGGGGTTTGTCTAGGGTTTTTTCCTCCTCTTTTCTTTAATGTTTGCTGTCTGTGTCTCCGCCTGGGCTGGCCATGCACTTGGATGCACAGGGAAGCAGTCCCAGCCCCGCTGTGTCCCTGTGTCCCCTTGGGGGCCCAGGGGAAAGCAGCCACTCGGCTGGGACACGGGAACTCAGCCCCAGCACAGGTGTCCTTGGGTGTCCCCGAAGTGTCACCTCCAGCCCCTGCTGGCTCTGATGTCCTCAGCAGTCGTGGCACCAATGCTGCTCCCGCATGTGAAGTGAGCTGGGCTTTGAGGTTTTACTTGTGCGAGTAGTGCTGCAGGGCTGTGGTGCCTTTATGCCGTGACAGGGAGTCGGCTCAGAGTGTTTGGGCTCAGTAAAATAATCCTGACCCTCTCGGGGAGGGTCTGATTTCAGCTCTGCCAGCAGAATCGCCCTTTGGGGCTACATCCTGTGCCTTTCTTGTGGGACAAGAAAAAGCAGTGCTAGTTCAGCCAGAATGTTAAAAGAAAGCTACAAATCTACAACTTCCCGTAGCATTTTGTGTTTTGTTATTTTTGTGTTCTGGGGTTGAAAGTATTTGCACACTGAGATGGTGTGTTCCAAGTCCCCTGTCATTTTAGCAGCACGCCCTCCTAATTTTGGCCCCACCACTGCTGATTTCTTAGAAGTTTATTTTCTTCTCTTCATATTTACCAACAGCAGTGGTTGCTGCAGCCAAAACTTAGAACATCAGGCTGTCAGTATCATCCCAAAGTTTTCTCTTGATCTAAATATAGCAAAGAAAATACATGTCTCTTCATCTAATTGCCATCAAAGAGAACAATATGGATAAGAAGGAATTTCAACTCTCAAGTGGATAATTAAGTATTCTGCCAGGCTACAGCAGCTATTCTGTGCTGTATATTGTTGTGGTGTTATTTGTCATGGATGAAATGCAAAGCAAAGGATTTAGATTGTTTGCAGCATGAAAATGCTGCAAGAAAAAGGCAAACTGAGGCTAGAGCTTAATGTTAGGGAACTGGCCCACTTTAATCAAAATCCATAAAGCTGGTTTTTCGCCGTTGAGGAAAGAGGTCTCTTGCACGAAGGACATCTGGAAAGAAAATCGGTGACTCCTGCCTCCCTTCAGGATTCACAAGACTGCTGTAAAGTAGGAGTAATTGTACTCCCACCTCAGCTTCTCTAAGAAGCACTTACTACTGGCCTAGTTTTTGTCCCCTTTCATTTTTGCCATACAGTTTTGAGAGTTGGGTCACTTTGCACTCAAGCATTGTATGATTTTTTTGAATGGGACCTGACAGTTTGAGAGGCAGAGAGGAGAACCTTGCCTGATAAAACTTAGTGCTTCGCTTCGATAATGGACTGGCACATTGTTTAATGTATGTGGTAGATCATGCTCTAAAGCTTTCTGTGAATACAGATACAGCTTACCTTTATCTCAGTGCTCCATGTTTTCCATTCCTGAGCTGTCCTTCCCCCTTTTTCAGCTCAGCCTAGCAAAACAGTCAGTATGCACAGACGTATCTGCTGTCATGAGCAGGAGTAGGAAAGAAGTCTCCCTTGCTTTTCATTATGGTGTAAGCAGCATCCTTTTGGAAGGCAGAAATCATTTCCACAAGACCCTTTTCCTTAGTTTAAGTAGTGAAATGAGATCAGGAAACAGTGTGGGTTTGTAATACCCCTGTCTTAGCTGCCTGGTGCTCTGTGCTCCCCTTTTGTCTGTGAAGCAAGTCCCCAACTTTCTGTTCTTTCCCCCTGCTCAGCCCAAAGGGTGCTGTCATGCTGTGCACGTGTGTGAGAGTGACCAGGCTGGTCCTTCCTCCCCTGAAAGACAGATTGCTCAAACCACAGCTCTCTCTGGCAGCCAGCACAGCCTTGGTGCCAGTTCCAAGTGCACCTCTGATGAATATTGGCATTAGACAAAATCCCTGGTGGGTCTATGGTGGCACAGCGGGCCCCAGTAAACCATATGTTCAAGGCCCCTGCCTTGAACACAAAGAGCCACAAAGCCACACTGCCAAGGGTTTTGCAGACCTGAGGTGAGGGTGGGCTGCTTGTCTGGCAGCAAGCAGAGGGCTTGTCACCTTAAGGCTCAGTCCTGCTGGGAGGGGGATGCACAGTGCTCTGTATTCCTGGTGTGGGCACTGCCACTGGGGCTGCTCCCACAGCCACTCTTGGGCCAGCCCTGCTGGGACCTGTGACAGCAAAGGGAAACTGGTGCCTCATTGTCTTTTCAACAGTTAGTAATTGGCACAGTGGTTTTGCTATTGGTTTAACTCCTCCAGTGGGCATAACTAGGGTATTGAAAGTAGGCTAACTGGCTGTCCCTTGAAAGTCCTCTGCGGAATTGCTCTCTTTATGTAGCAAAAATGATTTCTTAAATAATGTGAGAAAAAGTTCTTCAGTATTTTCATTGGGTTGTTGAAACCTAAATATTGGTCCCAAACTATCACTGAGTAAAGCTTTATTTATTTCCTCCCTGGTCTCTGACAGGAACAGAAGGTTTTGAGAGTTATTTAAATTCCACAGGTCACAGATCCTGTGGCAAGCATAACTTATCGTGTTCCTCATCCAGAAGTATGTCATGATTGAATGACTTTATGTGTCCAACTTCTTTAAAGACCTAAACCCAAAACTGGAGCAGAGTCTAGTGTCTCAGCTGTACATTGTGAGCCCTCATGTGCTCAGTCAGAAGAGCGTAAGCATCCAGAGAGGAGATCTTGGTCTCTGTAAGAAATAAGTGCACAAGTGTTAAGCAGCTCACTCATAAGAACATGGGATTACTATGAAGCTGACAGGCTTGGTGTGAAGGTTAGCCTTGCTTCTGTTTCCCATAACTGTACCACTTTTATCACCAAAGGAGGAACAAAATTATATGAAAAAGCAAGAGAAGCCAGGGGAGGAACAGATGTCTGAAAAATGTTTCACTTGGGTGGATTGAATTGATGTTCTAAAAATTCTTGAAGGTGCAGATGTGTTGAGGAGGCTGTGAAAGAAAGGGGGGGGTCTCCTACTCCTCCCTCTTTCCTTGCTGCAAAGTAAATTTCAGTTTCTTTAGTGAGAAGGAAGACTATCTCACGGATCTTCAAAGTACCCACTCTGACGTCAGGGTGTGCTGGTTGGGCTGTGAGTGATTCAGATTTAAGTGACTGTGTCCAAATCACGTGGCTTTTTCAACTTCCTCTTCTATTTCCTGAGACACAGGAGCTTGGGTAAGGTTCTGTAGAGAAGAGTTTTCTGGTAGATATAACTGCTTACAATGCATTAGAGGTATGGTTTTGCTTGTGGCTGAGTATCAGAAAGTGATTAATTACTTGATTTGTTAAGCTGACCTAATAAATGCCAAAAAGAATTTTTCTATTAGTTGCATTTATAACTTCCTGAAATCCCGATTTTAAGGCTGTTCTGCAGTATTCAGGGCAGTGCACCTTCTCCCTCTTGTGTCTAGAAAGAAGAGCTGTTCCTTTCCTTTTTGCACTCTGTCACTGATTTGCCTGCTTTTCTGCATAGCAGTAGGTGAAAAGAGGCCAAGCATTTCTAGCCCCCACATTTATTCTTCATGTTTTTGCCCATCCAGGTAGTTTTTCCTTTAATCCCAAGACAACATAAGGAAAAACCCACAAGTGGCTCTCCTAAGGAGACAGGTCTTTCCTTTGCTATGTAAATCTCTTCATCAGCAAAGAGAAGCACTGCTAATAAAATTCATCTGGTTAATAAACAGTGATAAGACAGCATGTAGCTCCTGATTAGTGGCTTATGTAAAGCTGAGGCTCCAGGTTACTAAGAAACTTCTGCTCCTTGCTGATGCTGGCAGGAGTGTTGTGTAAGAGCTGAGCTCTCTGAGCTTTCTGACAGGCAGCCAGTGTTTGAGGTGAAGCTGTGTCTGGCCCCTGCCAAACAAACACTGAGCACTGAGAAACCTCCTTTGTGGAAGATACAGTGTACTGATGGGAGAGGGGAAATAGAGGCAGCAAGTGTGAAAGCTGTGGTAAAGAAAAAATGAGTTTCTTTAGTGCTGCATTTTGCCAATATCTGTGCCTCCAGCAGCCCCAGTGACTTCAACTGAACAGACTGTCATGCCTGGGTGAGGGCAGGATAACTCTGCTCTTGGGAGAAGATGGAGCTGCATGGTGTGCTGGAGCCTCCCTGCTGAAATCTGCTGAATCCTCTTCAGACTTTCAGTAAAAATAACTGTGTGGTGTTCACTGTTTTCTTTCCCTCTGCTCTGCTTGTCCCAACAGCCTTGAGTAGTGCTTGGCTGTGCCCTCCTGAGTGCTCCCTTGGGAAGCGGCGATGATCACGTTCATGAACAATTCGGACAGCGAGGAGGAGCCCTGCAATGAGAGGACATCCCTGATGTCTGCAGAGAGCCCTCCAGTACCCTCCTACCAGGATGGCCTGCAAGCCTCAGAAGCAGGGGAAGCACAGGCACACAGGGTAGGTGTGTGTCCCTCATGGGGAGCGAGGACATGGGGTGTGGTGACAGAAGTGATCCTGCTACCCTTCAATCCCTCCTACCAGACTGGATTCTAGGACTGGCTTTGGTGTTCCCCTGGTGTCACTCTCAGCCAGCAGCAGCACTGCTTGTTGCCATTCCCTTCACTCTGGCTTCTTTCCCATTTTGATATCCATATATACTCCTCCCTTTTCCTTCCTTTTGGTAAAGATACAGGCTTTTAATCAGGACCTGATGCACATATGACTGTCGCAGGATATCCTTTTTAGCCTTCTTGTTTTGCCAGATACCCTTTGTCTGCTCTGGTCAGATGCAGATAATGTTAGAACAGAATCTAGTCCAGCTGCCAGCAAAGCAGCAGGATAAAGCAAGCACAGCATTGTTGGGAGAGGAGGAACATGTCAAACTTATGTCACCTCAGGTGACATTTTTTCTATCTAGTTCTGGGCATCTTGCCCTTCATGTTCATGTCTGTCTATATATTTGCATTCAAAGAGGTCCTTAGATACTCATGGAATTGGTTTAAAAACTCTGTTGCAACCTGTCTGCAATGGAATTTAATGGAATTTCTAATTTTATTGTTCAGTTGGTACCTTTCTATTAGGACTCAGCTGCTATGCTGTGGTGGCCTACAGCAGCCTTGAGAGATGTGGTGGAATCAAGCTTTGAACACAAAGAAAAGAAGCATCTTACACTTTTGCTAATGTTTCTTTTCAGAAGAGGCGAGCAGGCAGCAGTCGCGGCCCGAACAATATTGCTGGCGGAGAAACGTCTGGCTCGGGTGTTCCAGTGAGAGAAAGCACCTTGGAAAATGAAGAAGAGGAACTGACTCTGAAATATGGAGCAAAGCATGTAATCATGCTCTTTGTGCCTGTCACCCTTTGTATGATTGTTGTCGTCGCCACCATAAAGTCAGTGCGCTTCTATACGGAGAAAAACGGGCAGCTGTAAGTGGGGTCTGCAAACAGCCTGAGTACGTGGGAACCCCTGCTCCACACACACGCTCTTCCAAGGAAGTGCACACAGAGCGCTTCCTTGGCAGGCTGGGAGAACCTTTACACAGGTAAAGGTGGCTGTAGAAACATGCAGAGAGCTTACTAAAGTACGCTGCGTTCACCTGTGTAAGTTTTTCCCACACCTGCATTACACTGATGTTAGCACTGTCATTTAGGGTGCCCTGAGTGAGGCCTGTGAGCAGCATAATAATGAAGCTGCTTCATTCTGCAACATAAAAGGCCCAGGCTGAACTCCTAGGCTGTTCACTCACTAGCTGGCAGCAATCAGGGAATAGCATGTTCATTTGGATGAGTGTCTCATTTCCTGGTGATATTTCTGGTTCCTAAAGACTCATGGTGTGGATACATAATTCCATCCAGCTCCTGCTGACAGTGCCTGGCTCCTGGGGCTCTAACTGTGCTTCATACATGGGGTGGAGAACAGGGGACTGTGGTCCCTTGAACTGAATCAAAGGAAACAAAATGAGGGAAGGGGTGTAGGGTGGTCAGAAGGGATAAAAGATCCAAGACTCTCCTACCAAGTGTGGAAAGAAAGGGTGTCCCCCATTTCAGAACAGCACCTGGGAAGTAGCCTTGTAATTATCATGGAGAGATTCCAGAGCATGCAATGAAAATTCATGCCCTGCAGAGAATTTACTAAAATAAAGTCATTTATACTCTAGGTCTTTTTGCTTAGAGCTCTGGTAGCCACAGCTACTCTGTAAGAATGTGCTTTTGATAGAGACCACTAATCTTTAGTTGATAATTAACTTGAGCACAGCCCCTTCAGAGGCTACATCTCATGTTTGCTGTCCTTGGCAGTGCTACCTCCTTTTCTTTCCCACACAGAGAGGTCTGGTTTTATCTGGGACAGATGGCTAGAAGAGAGTATCTATATTTTATATGGCTTTTGCTTTATCCTTCAGGATCTACACCCCTTTCAGTGAGGACACCCCATCTGTAGGCCAGCGTCTGTTGAACTCGGTGTTGAACACCATTGTAATGATCAGTGTCATCATTGTAATGACCGTGTTCCTAGTGCTGCTCTATAAATATCGCTGCTACAAGGTAAAGCATTTATGCTAGAGCCTTTTGCACCTCTCTGCTGTGAGCCTGGGATCAAATGGGCCTTGCATGGCAGTGAGAAACACAGGCACTGCTCTGGCTCATCCTCATCTTGGGCACAGCAGGAATCATACTGTGCAGAAGTCTTTGTCAGTAGTGATGGAGCTGTGGCTCTGAATAGGCTTTGCTATTATTTTGTTGCTAATGGCGGGCCCCTAAAAACAAGGTCTTCTACTTTGTGTAAGTCAGGTCTGAGTTTTCTGCATCCGATCCAAGTGTTTTGCCATTTGTACTTACAGACTAATTTGTACCATTTATTCTGAATGCTTTCTATTAAGACATTTCAGACAAGCTTTGTGGGAGCTGGTATTATTCTGCCTATGGAAGCTCTGGTAGGAGAGCACAAGCCTTGGAGGGAAAGGCACATTCAGGTTCTATTGTGTTCAAAGAGAGAGAGTTCTTATATGTGGTACCACCCCAGCATTTGAGCTCTATCCATTCCTGCTTTTTAAACTCGTCCCAAAGACAGAGTAGGAGAGCACAAGCCTTGGAGGGAAAGGCACATTCAGGTTCTATTGTGTTCAAAGAGAGAGAGTTCTTATATGTGGTACCAGCCCAGCATTTGAGCTCTATCCATTCCTGCTTTTTAAACTCGTCCCAAAGACGGAGTTTATTTTACAGCCTTGGGCAAACCCCTCCTCCTTCCTAGCAAACAGAAAGATTGTGCTCACCTGTATGAGCTAGCAGGATATGGATACCCATGAATGCTTAGGCCAGAGATTGAAAAAAAAACCAAACCAACTAAAACCCTAGACAGAATACAAAATGAAAGTGGGAGAACTGGGAAGAACAGGCTGTTCCTTCTCCTTCACTGACCATATGGAAGGCAGGGTCTTTGGACACAGGAAGAGGAGTGGAGAAGGAGACTATTGGGCTGCAGTTCTGTGACTTGTGCAGGGGTAACAGCCCCTACAATCACTTTCTCTTCTTGCCCTTGATAGTTCATCCATGGCTGGCTGATCCTGTCCTCCTTGATGCTGCTCTTCCTCTTTACCTACATATACCTCGGGTAAGTAGGAATGGTGCAGGTAACCTGGCAGTTCAGGGCAGTTTAGGGCTCCTTCACCTCTTTGCTGAGAATTCCCACTTTGATCAAGAAAAGGAATGTCTCCCCTTCTCCAAATGTCTTCTTCTAACAACACTTAAGTGTTGTTAGAAGAAGATGGCTTTCTTTTTTAAAAAGTGGAGAAGAAGATCTTTAACAGTTGATGCTCATTTTTATAAAAATTGCTTGGAAATGATACCGTGAGTGTGGAATGAACAGGCTGAATCTTGTGGTACAGAGGCCCTGGATTATACATTCAGAAGCATGTGGAAAGGCACTTTACCTGCCCAGTTACTTCTCTTGTTTTTTTTCTTAGACAACATTGTTTCAAGCTCATTCCCTTAGCTCTCAGCTCCAGTGACAGGAAACCTTTACCTTGTGGGTGACATTTGTTAAGACATTTTCATTTTTAACTCTGAGCATATTGCACCTGGTGGGATGACACTGATAGGATTTCTTTGCTGTAGACAGTCATGTAGCCACAGGCCTGTGCACCTTTAAGACTTGAAATCCTGCCTGCTCAAACCCTTGGAATTACTGTTGAACTGAGGACTAAGGCAGTGTGATGCTGGTCTGTAACACAGCACATCTGTCTCATGCAAGAGGAACAGAGCTTAGAGCAGCAAGTAGCCAAAGGGCAGTTTCCCCTTTCATGATGAGTGTTGCTCTATTCTGCTTCCTCCTGGTGTAGCTGGGGGCTTTTTTTGTTTAACTACAGCCAGTGGGCTGCATGTTCCTTGCTTTCACTGCCTAGCTAAATTTTCTTCTGGTATTCCAGTGAAGTATTGAAGACATACAACGTGGCCATGGATTATCCCACTCTGTTCATAGTCATCTGGAATTTTGGAGCTGTTGGAATGATATGCATCCACTGGAAAGGTCCCTTGCAGCTCCAGCAAGCTTATCTCATTATGATCAGTGCTCTAATGGCATTGGTGTTCATTAAATATCTACCTGAGTGGTCAGCATGGGTGATTCTAGGTGCAATCTCCATCTATGGTAAGTCTGGGTTGTGACTCTCAAGATGTGGCTCCTGGAAAGGTTACTCTGAGGCAATCTCAGGACTCTGTATGTCCTTCAAAAAAAGGACAAAACTTTACAGTGCTAAAAGCTTTAGGAAGTGCCAGATGGGCAATTAATTTGACTCCCTGCCTTGTCTCCTGCTAGCTGTTCGTGTAGGTAGTGTACCTCAGCCAGGTCTTTCAAAGTGGATCACCAAGTCAGGGAACCTCACCTAACTGCATGGCAGAGGTAGTTGCATTTTTATCGGTAGCAGACCTGATTGTCTTGCGGGTTTTGTTTGTTGTTATCAAGAAATCATGGATTTTGGTATGAGTTATAAGTTTCAAGAAAACCTGCAGAACAAGAGGGAGGAGATCTGATGGAGGAGAGAGGGTAGGCAAAGAGGTACTGGACTAAAGGCCTTCATTCATGTGAAACAGAGCCAGTGTATGTAGTGATGGATTGTGGAATGTGAACAAAGCACCCCCACTCCTCCAATTAAATTTAACATCTCCATGAAATGCTGCTGTCTGCTTTCAAAGAACTCATGTGGTATTCTCAAGGGGCTTTTTATAGGATTAGCACAGTGAAAACTCTTCTTATTACATTAAGGCTTGGAGATGGTATTTTAAGTGAACAACACTTTCAGGGACTAGAACAGCTAGAGTTATGCAAAGTGGTGGAAAGTGTCATTCAGGAACTCATCTGGCTTATATGGATAGAAGTAAATTTGAGGGGAGAATATCTCCTTAAAGAATGAAAAATATGCATGACAGTTCAAGATGAGATTGGTCCTTTTCTTTCTGCAGATCTGATGGCTGTTCTCTGTCCCAAGGGGCCACTGAGAATGCTGGTAGAAACTGCACAGGAGAGAAATGAGCCCATTTTCCCTGCATTAATATATTCCTGTGAGTAAGATTACTGTTAATGTTTTTAGCCAGATGAAACTCTATTAAATAAACTATTTCTGTGTCAAAGCAAAGAGCGCTGTCTTAGCTACTTCCTTGCCTTAAGAATGGTGCACAGTGTGTAGAAGGCCTTGTTCATCAGTTACAATGTTGCTAACTCTAATTAGACAAAGGGAGCCCACATTTACCGTGTGAAGCTGAATGTTCAGAAACAGATTTATCCCTTCATGAATATAATGCAGAGATGCCTCTTTTTTTCTGCACACAAAACCCTGTGTGAGGTGGGCAGCAGCATTTGCCAGGTTCTGTGATAGGTGATGTTCACTCAATGCATTTATTCATTGTGTGTAGACACAATTTACACATGTGATGAGGCTCCATGCTTCCTGCAGCCCTCTCTTGCCCTCTGTACTGTACAGATGGCAGTGCTTAGAATATATTTGCTTTATTGTTCATTGTTTGGCTCCTGACTTTGCTTTCCATTCAAGTACTGCCCTGCAAACAGAATCAGTCATCTCTTCCCTGGCTTTCTTGGGCTGTTTAACTACCACAGTGTCTGGTGCCCTTGTCCAAAGGTATCCATGTGCTTAAGATAAGATTGTTGTGAGGCAGGAGACTCAGCACTCATGGGACCTGAACTCAAGTGCTTCGTGGACCGCAGTGACTTTTTCATTACATCACTTGGAAGATGAAGGCTTAATCCCAAATGTTTGGTGCTAAGCTAAGGATGCCTACAACCTAACTGATTGTGTTTTTTTCTTCAAGTATTTAATGTTACATAAATGCTTTTATGTGTTCCAAGCAGTCTCAGTTCACCTCAGCTGCCTTTGCTTTTTACAGGAGGATCTGTTACACTGACCTGAGACAATCTAGATGAAGTCTCTCACATGCTATAGTTAACAAACAAGAGTTTCCCTAAAGGAGAAAGCAGTTCAGCAAATGATAAATACTGAACAGAAAGTTCTTGTGCAGAATGTCAGTGTCTCCATTGCAGGACAACATTCTGTGGCTCCCTCTAGATGCAGAAACATCACCTTGGCTGAGCTCATTGTGGAAAAGCAGGCACTGTGTTTGCTTTGCCTTATTTTGTTTAGCTTAGCTTCTATAAAATCAGGGAGGCTGAGGCACACTTAAATAAAAAGCTGATTTGAATTCCCCTTCCACTGATTTCAGAATGTTTGTATTCCTTTTTAATTTAGGGATCCCAAGAATAAACCCCCAAACATCAGTTGCTATTGGAACAAAACCAGAAATATGCAATATTTTGACAGGATGGAGCCAGAACAGGCAGAGAGAAAATTTGCATTCTGACAAGTCCTGTAATCCCTCGCTTGTGTGCTGTACCTTTAGCAGAGTACAAGTAAGCTGTGTTAGTTAACTTCTGGTTACCTTTTGTACTACCATCATTCCCTGAGAAATTGTTTTCTTTGGAGAGAAGAGCCAGAAATCAGGAAGAAAACAAGGGAGTTGAGGACCCTAGTTCTGGAATTTTGCTTTTTTTAATCCACAGAGAAGATTGTATTCCCTCTTAGCTACTTGTGCTCTGGGACTTTCTTAAAAACTAAATGGATGCATTGCCTTGGCTTTCTCCCACCTTGCTGTCTCAGTGCCTAGGGAAACCAACTGAGTGTTTTAGAAGCATTTACAGGGGCAAGGGTTTGTGTTTTTAGGGACAGCTAAATACTTATTTCCTCTGAGCTATAGTGACCAATGTTTCATGCAGCTGATTACTTTCTTTCTACCAGCTGCTATGATGTGGACAGTTGGAATGGCAAAGCCAGACACAGCAGCAAGAGGACTGAGTCAGCAGACATGGGATGCAGGTTTGTTTGCATGTCCCTCTCCCATACAGAACACTGTCCTACAGAAATAATGAATATGTTTGAGACTGAATGTAAACATAACCCCCCAATTCCTGATGGATGAATTTTTTTTTCATTGTTGTTACTTGCAGAACTCAGTGATGTTCATAAAGTTGCTGTTAGCAGCAAAGACTGGCAGCAAAGATGAACAGACACTGTAGGCCACTTTTATTTAAAAAACCCCCAAACAAACAACAAATCAAACAGAAGTGTTGCTCAACTCACATCTTCGAGGGCTAGTGGGGGTTTATATTTTTCCATACTAGGGATGATAAATTACAACATAGGCTCCTAAATGTAATACTGATGAGCTGGTGAACTTTAGTGTTGCATTTAGACCAGTGCCATGGAGCACCTCTCTGTAAGTGCAATATGCCTCACCCTGCTAAAGAGAATAAATGTCTCTAGCCTTGGGTAAAGCCTTGTGTTACGGCAGTAAGCCACCAGTAGCTTTTGTGATTCCAGTTTACATTGTAGCTGGTTCTGCAGTAATTTGGGTGCCTTTGCTTTTGTCTCCTTGAGATGCAAATTAAACTGCAGTTTTAAGGTGATTGAATAAAATCTTTCTTGTGGCTTTGGGAAGATTTCCCATCTAGTCCTGTTGCACTTCAGTACCTTTGAATGTTAAAGCAATAAATGCATGCAAAGGTTTGATAACTGAACATGCTGCTTATTTCAGGATAGAGCAGCTGACATACCAAGGAATGGCAGGGACACAATCCTGCTGTGAAATGGGGCACAGAGCAGGCACAGGCACATGCTGAGGGGTACAGAATGCTCTGTGGAAGCCCTGTGTCCCAGATCACAGTCTGCTTGCACCTGAGGCAGCAGCAACCTGTCAAACTGACATGGACTGAAGAGTTTGCGGGAGCTTCTGAAAAATGGGAACTGTCAGATAGAGTCATGTATCACAGACTGGCTGCTTCCAAAAGTACTGCCAAAGGCTCTGTCAGATGTGCTTTAACAGAGGGGGGAAAAAAGTTAAATTACTGGACAATGAAATGTGTCTGCTTTCTACATGTTAACAGTCAGCTCCAATGTCAAGTCCTCATAAATGGCAGTCCTCTTAGTCATCCATTTTTGTTATATGACTGGTTAGGCAATACCTGAGCACTTCCACCCCAAAGGTGTAACACTGTGGGAGTGCATATTAACTTTAGTGGGTTTTCCTTGTCATTCTGGCCTCTGCAGAGCAATGTTAGGTCTGTGTACGTGCTCACTCGTTAAAGCCACTGAGCTCCTGGGTGGCTGCCAGAGAAGCTGTGAACATGCACCCTTCTGACTGTTCCAAACAATAACACACAAAATGTCTCTGCTTCAACTGGTCCTGATGGTCACACCTCCAAGAGAAAAAGAGCTTATCCACTGCAGAACAGCTTCACAGGAGTGTGGATTTCATGGGCTGAAACATGTTAAAAATGTAGCTGTCTCTTGTGTTCCCTTTTTTTTTTTTTTTTTTTTTTTTCTTTTGTAATGCACTCTTGGCCTGTTTTTGTGGAACCAAGCTGAGGATGGGAGAGAACATCTCAGGAGCCCTTCACATGCAGAGTCTCAGATGTCAGAGACCAGGAGTCCTGTTCCAACCCGCCCCGTCACTTCTTTAGAGGAGCTCGAGGAGGAGGAAAGTAAGGGCAGCTTTATACCTTGTTTTCAGTGTAGGCAGAGCCTGACATTTTTACTCTTTGTGGTTAACACTCTGTTACCTAGTTTGGTCTAATCACAGTTAATTTGAATAGCTGTGCTCACTGAGCAATGAAGATCTTGAGTCTAACTGTGTATTATCTCTTGCTGCTGCAGAATCTGTTCTGGGATAGTGGTTCCAGTGACATCTTTTGGCTACATGTACAATTTAAACAGTTCCTTCTTCCCCTTGACTCCTGTCCCTCTTTGTCCTCGTGTGTCCTCAGCTGTTCATTTGTAAAGCAGTTCAGGGAAGCACCTCAGAGAATGAGGGAGAACAAAAACAATTAGTGGGAAGAGGGGCTGGAAGTCTCAATGTACTCAGCAATGTGTGGGTCCAGGTTGGTGGCCAGGACTAGCATCCTTCACCTGCTACCCAGGGGACAAGGAGGAAGCAAAACAGGAGGCTCTGAATTAACACTTGTTTTCTATTTCCACTTCTTTCAGGGGGTGTGAAGCTGGGCCTTGGAGACTTCATATTTTACAGCGTGCTTGTTGGGAAAGCAGCTGCCACAGCTAGTGGAGACTGGAATACCACACTGGCCTGCTTTGTAGCCATTCTTATAGTAAGTGAGCAGCTTTTAAAAGCTCTGTCACACCCTGTTCAGCACAGAAGTGTTGCCAGAAGTACCAGCAGCTGAGCACTGCTAAATCAGTCCAGGTAACACGCTAGATATTTAGGAATACTCTCTCTAGGCTTTAAACAGCCACCACAGCAGAATGATCCAGACTAATCAGAGCAGAGCCAAGCATGGATATGGTGGGGGTGAAGCAGCCCCAGGGAACTGCTGGTGTGTTTGCTTCAGCCACAAGAGTCAATATTAGAAACTCCTCACTGATTAGCAAGTGTAGTTGAAAAGGTTAACTCTGTTATGCTAATGGATAAGAGGGTGAAGACCTATCTTATTCTACTATTTGAACTGGAAAAAATGAGAAGGAAGGAGATTGAGATCCATGGAAATTATCATTAAAAGCAGATGAATAACATACTGTAGCTGCCTACAGTTGGTCCTGCCAGGTCTAATGAAGACACACTGTTAAGCTTCCACCAGAGTAGAAAATACTTACTATGCACTTGCTGTTGACCTCAACATCCTCATGGAAATTAACCAGAAAAACAACAGCAGGATTTTTAGAATGTAAAAGAAAATTGATTACTGTGTCCTTCTTGGGCCTCTATTTTCCTACTTCGATCCCAAGGACAGTGCAAGTGACTGTCACTTGTGAAGAGTGTGCATCAAAAAATGTGCAAACTGGAAATGAGCTGCTTTCACTGGAGTCTGTTCAGTGTAGCTTTCTGACCCCACAGGTCAGAGAAACCCATAGGATCACCAAGCTCCATATGCTGCAGTCCAGCACGGGGGAAAATGTTCTTGGTCATCTGTCTTGAGAGGCCAAATGCCTCATTCTGTGTTCCTTTTTGGTGCTCTTAAAGCTTGTTCTGTCTCCTTTTGCAGTTTCATAATCTTGCTGCTATGTGGCTTTCTGGTTCCCAAAAATGGCCCTCCAGTTTCCCAGCAAATAAGCACATTTTAAAAAGGAGATGAGATTTAAAGAGCAGTTGTAGGCCAGATATGGCCCTGAGATTTAAAGAGCAGGTGTAGGCTCTGAGAGAGTAAGAACAGAGCTACAGGCTCAGGTGGATTGTGAACAAATTTGCAGTCTAGAAACACTGATTTAAAAAAAAAAGAATTTAAAAAAACCTATCTGCTGATCTTTAGCTAGTGGATATTTTTAGAGCCCAGTGTCTTTGAAGTTTTGTCATTGTGGAGGAATTAAAAAGGGCTCTGATGAGAGAAGGAATTAATATCTAAAGGCACTTAACCATAGTATCTACCCAGAATATACAACAGCTTCCTGCCATGCTACAAAATGTAGATCTTGGCCTGCTATCCAGATAAAACCAGAACTCACCCATTGTAATAGGTAATCCAGCCAAAAGAACAGCAGTGGATATTTGATTTGGTCTGGGTTTTGGTTTTTTTCCCCTATTTTTTTTCTTTCTTATTTTACCCTAAGGCACCTTGTAAACTGGGAAGTACATCCTGTTGTGTATTAGAGATCTTCAGTGGAACTCCTATCTGTGCAGTTCACCAGGATTTAAGTTCTTTTGTCTGCTGGATCAGTACTTCATTCATAATGGCACTGAACAAGGAGTAAAGTAATGTGTAAAGAAGTTAACCTCCTGGGGTCAGCTGTACCTCTGCATTTGCTGTTTATACCACTTTCTCTGTGCTCAAGACTGCTGAGGAAAAACCTGGCCAACTTGTGTGAGAAATTAAATTGTGGGCAAATACATATCATGCTGCTGGTAGTTCTTGCTGGCTTCAGTTCTCTAGAGTGCATATAGATAATTGTCTGTATGTTCGCTTGTTGGTGACAGATGTATTTCTGGTTGTCTTATTATCTCCTTGTGTTTTTTATTCTCTTCTCTCTGACAGGGTTTATGCCTAACACTTTTACTACTGGCTGTTTTTAAGAAAGCACTGCCTGCTCTTCCCATCTCCATCACCTTTGGCTTGATCTTCTACTTCTCGACAGACAACCTTGTGCGACCGTTCATGGACACCCTGGCCTCCCACCAGCTGTACATTTAGAAGAAGTAGGAGTTAGAGGATTCTTTTTCAAGCTTTGCTGTGAAGTATGGTATAATGTTTGGAATAGGTCATAAAGTTTTTACACTTAGTGCCATATATTTGTAAGGAAAACACTAATTCTGTGACATGCTGTGTACTAAAAATCGAATAGTTACGTGCTGAACTGAGATTTTTCACAGGACTGTTGTTAAAAGCCTGGCTCCTTGCTGATGTCAGAGTGTTACTTTTATTTTATTTGATGTGCACAGTGGCTGTTGTGAGCACAGAAACCTCTATGTGGCATGGAACACTGGAGAAGTGAGGGGTCTGATCTTCCAGGAGCTAAGTAAGGAGTTTCAGCCCTGGAACCACAGTCAGCTTTAACCATGCTCTGGAATTTCTAAGTCTTGACACGTTTGAAGTGTTGTGCAAACACAAGGTGCAAGTGATTGGAAGAGAACAGCTGGCAGCATGCACAGAACAGTGTGTGAGCATTAGAGAAGTGAGGCTGGACTTCCTAAGTTGGCTGCTGTGCACATCTGTTGAAATTGCGCCAAAGGCCTGTTTATTGTGACCTTAGTTAGACATGGTGAGCCATGAGGGATCGAGACAGGATGTCAGTGGTGGGATGCCTGAACCTCAGGCTCCTGGCTCTGAGCACATCCACTAGTGCAGCAAGCAGCTGATGAAGGCAGGGCTGCCCCTTCCAGCGCATCAGATCCTCAGTGTCCAGAAACAGATACTGCTCTCTCCTTCTCAGTTTTAATTTTTAGGAAATATTTTTCTGGGTCCTATTGTAGGTTACTACAATCCTGAAATGACCCTAAGGTGGAAATGACAGAACAACTCTAGTAAATCAGACCTGTAACTTACTGTGTGTGTTTCTGGTCTCATTTCTGTGCATTGTTGTAACTACTCCAAAGGAGGATTTACCTTCCCTTTATTAAGAGGTCCTCTCTTACACTGACTGAGACTTGGTTAACCTAGGTTTTTGTACTGTTTAAAGATTATTTTTTTAATTACAAATTTTAAAATAGGTATTTAGTGTCAAAGAGACTTTTGAAAATATCCATTCACAGTTTGTATCAAAATATTGGGGTGCAAATTTTAATCTGTTGTTGCATTACTTTTAGGAATAGCTAAATACACCCTCAAGTGAGTTCATTAAGAAAATCAGTGCTGTCCTTGATGTCAGTAAAAATACACAGGACAGACTGAACCTTTATGTTTTGTCACGGTTGAAAATAATTTTATTTCTACACTGAGTCAGTTTTTCAGTAGTTGCTAAAGTTCTGTGATTTTTTTTCTTTTACTTGTGTCTGCTACTCAAACAAGCTCAGTTTTCTTTGACAGCTGATCATTGTCAGTAAATGTAATATTATGCGAGATTTCATGAATAATACAATGTCATTAAGAGTCATAGAATTTAACTTCTGGAAATACTTTATAGCTAAGGCTTTAAATTACACATTTTTATGTAGTGCTTTTTCCATTAGACCTGTTCAAGCTCATCTGCTTTGATATTTAACAAGGATGTCACACAGGTGATTCAGACTTATTTTTAAAAGTGTGTAAGGGTTTTTACAAGAGGGGTGTGTGTGTGTGGGTGTGTGTGTGTGTGTGTGTTTCGGTCTGGACAAGTCAGTAACTCTTGCTCTTTGTTAGTTTTCCGTCCTCATTTCTCACATTTGCAATATTTGGACTTGACAACTGCAGACAGAGTTAACTATTACTAAAAGGTATTTCCTTTGGAAATGTAAATCAGTAGAGCTTTGTTTGCTGATTTTTAAGCTTTATGTGAGAGTTGCTTTTTCTATTTGTTTGTGTTTGTTCTTTTTAATGAAAAGCGTTATGGGGCCAAATCAGACTAGAATCACTGGGAAACATGGTTTTACTTTCTGCATTGCTTGGTGTAGAGAGGATGTGAATTATTTGTAAATACTGAAAGAAAAATCCTGCTTGGCTTATCAGAGTTGTAGCATATTGTTAGAAACTATTTCTGTGAAAGCAGAGTTGATACTTGAAGGAAACTGGGAGGGGAACCTTCACATACTGAAGGATCACCACTGGTTTTCTGCACATAACTGCTTGCCAAAGACTAGCCTTCCACTGACCAATTCTGCAGAACTTACAAGAATTGTAATTTAAAAGGTTAACTGAGCAAGAGATTCTGGCAGTACAACAGAATGTATTGTCCTAGTGAGTGATAAGAGTTTATCGTGGATATACTGGAGTGGTTATAATTGTGTAAAAGTTCATATGTATTTACTACAAATATATATTTGTGTTTGTGTGTGCATACACACACAGACATGCAAATTTTAAACTTATGTGGAGTGATTTCTCATCTCTTTGGATGTTTTCACCTGTGCATAAAGTGAAGTTTTGTTTGTGATGTTAACATTGTGCAGCATGGCCTAAGATGTGAAATGCAGAGGGCAGGATTTACCCTACTCACAGCTGGCTGCTACATGAGATACTGACTCAGTGATCTGGCAGCGTGAATCAACAAAGCATTTGTCTGCCTAATGTGTTCGTTCACCAGTGTCCACCTGCTGCATGCTTTGAAGAAATCCTGCTCTTCCCCCTGATGGGCATCCCTGAAACAGCACAGTTGCCAGGTACACTGGAGTGACACTTTTCTTGATGCTGGTATCACTCAACATCTGAAGTCCTGTAGGAGGTGCCACATGTTGGCATTTTCCTGTGTGATCCTGGTCACACTCACCCCTCCTCTCCAGTCCAGAATGAGTGTTCCATTGCATCTGGTCTCAAATATAGCTTGGGCATACATCAGGCTTTAAGATCTAAGACTGAAGCCAAGTCCATGAACAAAAATGTAGTGGTGAGCCTGCCTAATGCAACCCCCCAGTGAAACTTTTGGTGGGAGGTCTGGGGTTGTTTTGTCTAAGTGTCTGCTGTGTTTCAAAGACTGAAGATGAGCCCTGTCCTCCGAAGATGCACAAGAATCATCACAGTCATAATGAAAAAAACAAAAATGGGATAGTCCTTGCAGAAGCATGCAGCTTTCATTTGATACTCATGGTCTCATTCATAAAACCTGACTTCATGCTCTTTGTTCATGCTTTCATAGGTACTTCCAGTTAATCTCACTGTCTTTGCTTTCCTCTTCCTTGCAACTCAAAGTGGGTTTTGGTTTAAACTGAATATATACGTATATAGTTATTTTTCTTTATTGTTTCCCTCGGTCCCTGATCCCCGTTTCCACTTTAGAGATGCTCCTTGGCAGCCACGGGAGGGCAGTAGGTCTATAAGGAGAAGTACCAGCCATTTTAAAGTACTCTGCCGTGTGCCCCTTGTCTTTCAGAGAGGCTGAAGGCCCTGGAATCTCCTTCGTGGCAGAAAAAATTCCAAGGCAGGTACCCCACACTGCAGCACAGCTGTAGTTTTGGCCCAGCATGGGAGAGACTTTCAGTGAGAACAAGCTCCGTAATTAATTTAAAGCTGGCTGTTTTCAGTGTGATGCCATGTTCAGCACTGCAGTCCTGAGTGAGATGCTGCTGTTACTTGCACACCCCATTTTGTTTGGGTTCTCTTCCCCTTTTCTTTTTCTAATAAGTCATCCAGTCGTAGTTTCATCCTCAAAGCCCCAAGCATAAGTCAGGGGCTCCTCCAGGCTTTGCTAAATTCAATTTATTGCATAAACAAAGATTTCTTCTGAGCATCTTTAAGAAGGAAAGGAATAATTAAACTTACTGATTTGTCATTCTTCCTGTCACTTCCCAGTCTCCTGTCCCAGTAGGTCTTGCTAATCTGGGCGGGGGGAAAAAGAGCACACAGCTGTCATTCCAGCTCTTGGCACTGAGAAATCTAGGGACAACCTAGATAATGTTGCTTTGAGCAATATGGTCTAATGAAAGATGTCCCTGCCAGTGGCAGGGGGGTTGGTGCTAGATGCTTTTTAAGGCTCCCTCCAACCTAAACCATTCTATGATTCTCTGTTGTTTGTATCCTCAGGAGGACCAGGGGGTATCTTATTTTCTTGAACTCAGTTGTTTTGTAAGAAAGCAGTCTGGAGAGATGTGGTATCTTTGCAGAAGTTCTGCAGCACTATTTGCATGCCCCCAACACACATTGTATTCCTCACTGAATTAATCCTTTCTTTCTCCGCCCTCAGTCAGGTAAAGTGATGTGAGCTGTTCCCATTCTACAAGTGGGAAACAAAGCAAGAGAGTAAATCATGGAATAATAGAATGGTTTGGGTGGGAAGGGATCTTAAAATCATCTAGTTCCAACTGGTACCTCGTATGGGCAGGGACACCTTCTACTAGACCAGGCTTCTTTATCCAGCCTGGCCTTGAACACTAGCAGGGATGGGGCATCCACAGCTTCTCTGGGCAACCTGTGCCAGGGCCTCACCACCCTCACAGCAAAGAATTTCTTCCTAACACCTAATCTAAACTTACCCTCTTTCAGTTTGAAGCTGTTCCCCCTTGTCGTATCACTACATGCCCTTGTAAAAAGTACCTGTCCCTCTTTCTTGGGGGCTCCCCTCGGGTACTGGAAGGCCACATGACTATGCTGGCTTTGAGCTTGGATACATAAGGAAGATGTGTCCACATCAGATCATGGCATCAGACACCATCTGTGTCCACATCAGATCATGGCATCGAACACAAGTTACTGTTACTTTTTTAAAATATTGCTTTGCAGGAGGTTTGCTATCACCCATGTTTTGCCACTTTAAATGCAAGATGCTCGCCCTAAGCACTGAAGGAGTTAAGCAAATATAAACTGTAATCTTCTTTGTGTAACACATTTGACAGATGCCCAAGAGCACAATTTGGGAGGTGTCAGTGCTCAGCACTATTCATGGCTCACTATTAAATAGATATAAATAAACAGAGACTTTGAAGTGGAACTAGCTAAACTCCTTGATTTAGAAACCTGAGACAGGTACAGGGCCAACTAGATGGAGTGGAAGTTTTCCAAAACTGGGAACTGTTCGAGCCCTAGCAAATGCAGCCTGAGGTAAGTGACAGCTCCCACAGCCAACTCGGGATTAGATCGGTGCAGAAATAAATGCCAGGAAGCCTGGCACTTCTGAACTTGCCTTGCAGAAGGGGGTGGAGTGGGAAAAGCATTAGGCCTATTTTCTCCTGGATCACTGGTTTCTATGATTTGAAGGAGACCTTGCTCACCCTCGTATAAAATACGAGTAACTCCACAGCTAACTTGCATTTAAGATCAGGAACAATGTATAAAGTGAAAGTGTGGAAAACTGATCCAGCCTATTTAACTTATTCCATGACATCTTCAACCTAAACAAAGCTTAATACAAGCATTTAAAATTCCCCCTGACTTAGTGGAGCTGTGTCTGTATGAAAGAATATAAGCCTTCCTTCAAAACTGGCATAAGACAAGCAAGATCCCTGGAGCTGAAGGTAGGATTCAGGATTATTTTAAAAGCTACCTATCCTGTGTACCAACAGTCAGTAGCAATAAAATGCCAGTAGCATTAACAGAACTGTTCTAAATAGGAATGCCATCCCTTCATCAAGCCAGAAAAGACATGCCCTCTCTTTAAGCCCCTACCAAATACAGTCTTTGTGGTATTCTGGGAAGTTCAGATTTCAGCTATTTTTGTTCTCCAGCTATTGTACTAATAGTCTTCCCAAGTGTTCTGTGAGTTTCAAGAGGCATGAAAACTGTTTAACTTTCTTCTTTAATATGGAAAAGAATCACCCTGATTTCTGCTCCTGTGTGATTTGGGTGGGCAAGCAAGAATGAAACGGCAAATGCACCAAATGAGGACTTAAATAGGATGGGAAACTGAGGGAATTTAGCATGTAAAGGGTTAAAGGCACCTTCTCTGGTACTCTTGTGTGCACATGCTACCTCACACTGTCATGAAATAGGAGCACTGCTGCAGAGCAGTGAGAACATCTGTATTTCGGGAAAAGAGTAACATTTCCTATGCTGGGAAAGCAGACCACCAGTGAAACTGAAGCCACAGCTGCAACAGTGCACTGAATGGATGGTGCAGGGCGTAGTCACTGTCCAGGCTGCATGCTTAGATGCTGTGTCTGGTGGGATTGCTGAAGGAAAGGGTCATTTTTGTGCTCATACCTTGGGCTCCTCCAGGCTAGAAATCTCACAAGTGTCTGGGAGTTGATGGGAGAGTGAACCTGCAGTGCTGGTTCTCAGCACTGCTGTGCCTGAAAGCAAAGCCTTTTCCCTGCACACCAGCACAGAGCATGTTGAAATTACTCTGCTGTGTTTCCACTGAGGCTTTCCAAACACTTCTTTAGGAATCAGGAACACGACAGAGCAGAAGAATGCCATTAACCCTATTTTACAGATAGGAGTTGAATAATTTGCTCAGGGTCAAACGAAGGGCTTAACCTGGATGTCTGGAGCATCTCTCAATCAGTCACTCCTACCACAGTCTCGTTAATTGCTGGTGTCTCCCTCTTAGTTGCACTCTGGTACGTGTCAGTCAGGATGTTCTGCCACCAGTCGGTCTCTCTCTGTCCAGGTATGCAGACACAGATGTAGATAGCAGAGGTTAGATTATGCAGTCCTGCTCAAATGGCCTCTGGAATTGGATTGATAGCCACAGCAAAGCAGGAAAAGGGTCAGTCAGCATCCAAAGGTAGCAACGATCCTGGTTTCCCATACTGGTTTTGGCTTTTGGTTTTTGAAGCCACAACATCCCTGCAGACTGACTGCTGGAGGTAAATTGTCATGACTATCTGTGAATCATCATCTGGTAAGTGGATGGAGGTTATGAATTGGTGCATTTGCCACACAGGCACTCAGAAACACCCTGCAGCTTTCCCTGTCTCTGTCCCACACCTTGCTGTGTTTGGAACAGCGAGGCAGGAAGCCAGGAAGCCAGAACAAGTACTGGCTTTCAGGGCAGTGAAAGAAAACACAGTGTCTTGTAGATGATTCCAGGCTAGAGCAAGGTGGCTCCCTGCTCTCCAGCTCTGGAAGACATGGCAATGCCATGCCAAAAGCTGGGGCAATGGCTGAGTTTGGCAGCACACTTTGCCATTAACCAGCAGAACTATGATGACTAATGTTAATTCTTAGTTCCAGTAAAGTGTTCAAAAATAACCCTGTTTCTCCCATGTTCTCTGGCTCCAGCCTGCCTTCCCATTTAGAACAACTCTGCCCAAACTGTTCAGATAACCCTTCTGTTCTTGGCAAGAAGCTTTTCTGAGTGGCTAAATGCAGGCAAACGACTTGTTTCTGTTTGCCTAGCTTCAAAATTAATTTGCCATGTTTGCCCAGGGGGTGAATGGCTTTGCCAGTTATCATCTGTAAAGTGAATCCTGGCTAGAAGCTACGAAGAACTGAGCGCTTCCACCCTGTCCATGCAGGATTGATTGAGGTTCATGTAAACAATCAGGTGCCAAGAGGAGAGAGCAAAACATCAAACTGTGCAAGCAAATGCAATTTACAATGAGCAGAAACAACTGATCTGTCTAGTTCAGACAAAGAAGAATTACAGACTGAAAAATGTTTAACTGAGTCCAACAGAGAAACAGAGGTGCCATATTCTTGAGGCACACAGCTGCTAATCAGGCTACTGCACTCTTCATCTCATTCAAAATGGCTTTGCTCAACACCCATAAAAAAGCACTGTTGTGCAACACAATTTGAACTGGCAAGTACAATACTGTGAATGTTTTACTATATAAATTGCTAAGGTGGCACGGGCAACGGTGCCTGTCCCTGCACTGTCCCCACACATTACCCAAAGACAAGGACTGGTATCCTTCCATTTAGTGCTTGTATCTGCCCCTCTTCAGCTGGCACTGTCCTTCTCTTAATGCACTCCACCCCCACAGGCTTGTCTCTAATTTCTAAAGCACCCAGGCCCCACTTGGCACTCACATGGAGGAGAGGTGGGTGGCATGAGGCAGAGCCATGCCTGCTGTGGTGGTGTTTTCACGGTGTGCTGCACAGCCCTTTCTGGCAGCCTCCTGTCACTGAGGAACACTGTGTAGCTTGGGCTTGTTGTGGCTTGTTACCACCTCATCCTGACAGCAGCACCTAGTTTTGTTTCCTTTCATCATCCTTTATTCCCTAAAGCAGCCCCCTTCTGGGTGACATGGAAAGGAGGGAGGTGTGAGCAGGGGCATAGAGAGGCAAGGCAAAACATAGGGGGCAAAGGGAAGGTTTCTGTGTCTTCTTCACCTTCCCTTTTTTTCAATTAGGGGACAAGACAGCCCTTCAGCAGCCCTTCTCCTCCACAGAACCTGACAGCCACCTCTGCTCACCTCCTTCCAGCCAGGGATCTCAGAGCCCTCCAGCAGTCCCACTTGGCATTCCCTGCCCTCTCCAGCTGTGCACAGCTGCTCACTGAAAGCTCCAGAAGGAAAATAGATGTGGGAATCATTAAAGTTCTCTGTGGTGACCAGTGACATGATTAAGGGAATGGCATAAAGTCATGTCACGGGGGGGTTAGGTTAGATAATAGGAAAAGGTTCACCTAGAGCATGACTGGGCCCAGAACAGGCTCCCCAGGCAAGTGGTCACAGCACCAAGGCTGACAGAATCTGAGAGGTGTTTGTCAGCTCTCAGGCAATGGTGTGATTTCTTCTGGTGTCCTGTACAGGCCCAGAAGTTGGACACAATGATCCTTGTGGGTCCCTTCAGCATGTTCTGTGATTCTAGGAAATATCTGTCTTGCTCCCTGCACTATATCTCCCTTTTGGACAGAAAACAATTATCTTGAGAACTGCCACACTACCCCCTTCTGACAGCACTAAATCATCTTAAATTTAAAGTGCTAACTGAAATGGCATCTTGTCTCTGTCCCTTAGCAGTGAGTGGAGAGAGGAAAAGGAAGGACAACTGCAGTGAATGCCAGAAAGCTTTGGGATGCAAATACACAGTTCAGAAACCAGAGCAGTACTAAGCTTAACAAAAATAGCTCATCATTTGGATCCTATGATGATACTGGATGTGCATCTACCACTGACTGAGTCAGAGAGATCCCATTTCTCTGAAAGCTCTTGCTCTCATTCTTGCCCATAAAGCCATATAAATAACATATAGTACAAACATCATCACTGGCACTTGCCAAAGTTTTGAAATACCTACAAGCTAACTACTAAAACCAAGCCACCTGTCCAGTGACTTCCACTTGAGTTGTTCCACTTCATCATCCCTATATTATTATGTTGATGGAATGCCATAAATCTATGTAGTCAGAAAAGACATTCCATCTGCCCTGAAGAAATTACCCTCCAGAGAAGGAGGACCGAGGGAAACACTTCCAGAGCAGCTTTTGCTTTGTGGTTAGCTGTATGAACATGAGAGAAGGATGGTAATGTATATTACAGATTCCTAGAATCATTAAGGTTGGAAAAGACTTCCAAGTTAATCGAGTTCAACCATACATGTTGTGGTTGGAGAAACAGCTTGGGCCTGTCCCACGCAAGAGAATTTCTGAGTGTTCTCTGAACAGCCTGGATACTTGACAACCTAATTACATGACCAATCACTACTTAATTGAGGCTCTATTAACTTTTTTTCTGCAGGTCAGTAGTCTGCCTACTAATTTTCTGTTGCAATGGAACTCTTCTTACTGCAGGGCCCAAAGATCCTTCCAGGCTCTGGTTCCCTAACTTTTTCTGTTTGTAGAAGTTTAGCCCTTCTGGCTCCTTCCTCTCCGGGAATATGTCCCACTTTGTACAAGGCTTTGAGGAAGTCAGCTTTCACCAGCTGCTTCAGTCAGCATCAGCACTGGCAGAGGTTTATTTGGGTGTTCCCTGGCACCCAGGAAATGGTGAGCTGATCTCTGGTGAGCAAACAGACTCCTCTCAGAAGTAACAGTGAACAGGAGCAGGAAGAAAATTCCACCCAAGGGATCCTGCTGGAAGTCATAGCCAGGGAGCCTTGGGCTTGCCCTTCCCAGTGCCCTTCTTGATGCTCCTACCCCAGGACTGCAGCAGAGCTGTTTGTGTGCACCCCATGAAATTGCACCATTAAGCCCTTCATTATGATTTTATTATAATTTAATAAAAGATTGATTTGTATATTCCTTATAGTTGTAAGTTTCTTGCTAGAAATGCTCACAGAAATGTTTCTAGATAAGGGAGTATGTTGAAATTTCACTGAATGGAACACTACCAAACAAGCTACAAGAAGTAAATGGCAGCTGTATTGCCAAAAATGTTTTAGCTGATTTAATAATAATGTTCACTTCTTGTTATTATAACTAACCAAGAGACTCCTCAAAGTCTAGGAACTTGCTTTTTCACAGGACTGCTTTGGCTTGCTCTGAAAATTCCGCTCTGCACTGCACACACACCCAAAAGAGTGCAAGTATATAGCACAAAAATTACATGAGATTTAGACACTGACAGAAAATCTTTTAACCTGCAACAACTTCATTCTCCTGTCACATCCTACTGGAAGCAGTAAACCATGAATGAATGTCAATGTTTAGGTATTTACAAAGAAGTTTCATAGAATCATAGAATAGTTTAGGTTGGAAGGGACCTTAAAAGTTTGACTAGTTCCAGTTCTCTGCCATGGCCAGGAACACCTTCCACTACCCCAGGTTGCTCAGAGCCCCATCCAACCTGGCTTTGAACACTTCCAGGGATGGGGCAGCCACAGCTTCTCTGGGCAACCTGTGCCAGTGCCTCACCACCCTCAGAGTAAAGAATTTCTCTTTAATATCCATCTTAAGTCTCTTCTCTTTTAGCTTGAATCCATTCCTCCTTGTCCTGTCCCTACAGGCCCTTGTAAAAAGGGCCTCTCTGTAGGGACTAGATTTCTTCCCTCTACGCTGTTTGGAAGGGCTTTATGTGTTAATGTTTGCATAGCACATTCAGCTGATCAATTTCTACACAGATTCAGTGCCTGCATGAAGCTGCTGTTTCACCTACACTGCTTTGGTGGAGGGCACAAAACCAGAATGGGGCAGCCTGGGCTGATCCCTACAGGATTCCTGTCCACGTGTCCTGCCGCTGGACAAGGCACAGTTTGCACAAGGCCTGACTGCATATTTGTCTGGGATTTGGATGGGATTGGAGGAGTGCTCCATTCTCATTTCCTCTTGCTGAACTTTCCCATTAAATAATATGAGCAAGGCTGAAGAGAGAAGACAAAAGTATGTATAATGATTAGGGTCTCATTGTGCAGGTGGGGTGCAGTTAAGTTTTCAAAAGCAGAGAAGGGAACCTGAATTTGAACACCCCAAAGCCCAGAGGAACAGCCAGTAAGGCTGTTAATAAACCACTGATACCCTTCCTGAAGAAAAGGATGACTCCCTGGTCTATTTTCCAAGTACCACACTCTGCCCCTTCCTTTTTTCAGGATCGAAGGCTGTCAATCTCATAATTGGTACCAGTAAACCAATCCCAAATACTGACAATATTTTTTCTCTATTACCATTTTTCCCCAGTTTACAGGGAGATCTGCCATGGAACAGCTCTCTCAGTGCTTCACATACATCACGTTCAACTTTTTATTAGGATTGTGGACAAAGTAGGCACCATCTCCACAAAAATGAGCCTCTGGATTCTGGATTGAGTCCTGGGTGTCCTGTTTCTATTCCCCCTAAGAACTAAAAGGTAACAAAGAGGGACATACACTATTTTTTTCCCAGCAGCTTCAGTCCAGCTTTCAGTCCTACCTCTTTGCTCTCCAAACTAGGTGGGAATACAGACGCCTGTCTCTTCTTTAAGTACAGAAAGAAGTACTGAGCTGAAGTTCAATGGGTCTTTTAAGGCTGCAGAAAGTCTGGCAGAAGGTGTGATGCAAATTGAACAGCAGTGGCAGAAATATCGAATGGTTTACCATGTGTGAATAAAGGGAACCAGCCAGGCCTGTCATGAGAGATGAGGAGAGCTTCACCCTGTGCTTGCTCTGCCTCCATCTCTGCATGGCAGCCTGCTCATGCAGAAACCCTCCAGTTCTCCATGCTCAGCACAGTGAGTAAGATGTTTCACAATTAATGCCAAGCTGATGCAAGCAAAGTGATGTTACACAGAAACTGAGCCCTGACGTCCAAATTCAGTACAGGAGAAGATAAAAGGTTGTCGTTAGAAAAGACACCTAAAATTTACCTCTTTCCAGATGAGGGCATGTATGACCATTCCTTTATTAGAAATAGTATGAACCTAGTCACAAACAGAATAATTAATTTCTGTGAATTTCCACAGGTGTGAGTATTGAAATTAAAAAAAACTAGGCATTTTTTTGACATAACTTTTTAAGGCTGGTATCTTATTACAGTCATGTTTTTGCTTCATCTACATAGAGTCTCCATCCCCTTAGCAAAAAAAAAATAATTAAAAAAAAATCAAAGTGTCATATTTGCCCTTTCCATTTCAGATATATTTTGTCTACACACAGCCCATGTGTTAAGCATTTAATTCAATAATGTGCCTTTCCCAGGGAACTGTTTCTTTTTCACCTTTCAAATTCGAATCCAGTCTTTCTAGTCCTCACTGGGTCTGGCTTCTAATTTGATAATATTTGGGTGATGAGTTTTGCTAAATTTATTTGTAACTGCCTGTTCAGTGCCTTAGAAAGACCTTCTCATGGCTTATGTGGGAAGCTTGGGAGAGATGCAAATATTTTTATTAAAAAAAAAAACATGAAAGAATATGTGTAATTGAACAATATTTGGTATGATCATAAATACTAGCCAAACAATCTTCAGTCTGAGCAGCTGGAGATAATAATTGTCTCCATCTGCAGAGGACAGCAACTTTGGCAATTGCAGGTTGGCAGTAATATTCACAGGTTTTGTACAGTCAAACCCCTCTACACACTTACAGCAGACCATTTATCCACTTTCCTTCTTCACAAATGCACAGCATCCGCAACTCCTACTAACTTGGATACAGGTCCTCTGGTGTGGATTTAAGTGCTCAATTCAAGCTACTAGGTAGATGAAAATGTCGGCCAAAGCAAGCAACTGATAATGGTGAAATTAAAGCTCGGGGCTGTTTGTTGGTCACTCCTGCAAGTTATGCTACAACTAGAGAAGGATTATGAATCCTGTTTGGTTTAGGAAGAAATGAATGATTTAATCTCCAAACCTCATCCGAATGTACTCCTGCACTGATGCAGCCATGTGGCAAATGCACCAGAACGACTGTATTGTTATTTTTCAGACGGGAAAGTTGCTGACAGAGGCGGGCGCTTACCAGAGCATCCAGACAAGCACGGAGCTGGCTGCTGCTGTGAGCCCCCTGCAGCCTCCGTGAGACGCCAGATCCCTGGGATCGACCTGTAGGGAACAATCCACTGCGTTTGCTTCCAACGTGCATACGAGCATTTCTCAACAACCTGAATAATTCCCAATGTCTGCTTGAGACGATGCTTTGAAAAACCACACAGGCAGCCACAAAGAAAGCTTTCCCGGACACGGAGCGCCACGAATCGGGACTTGGTCCCTTCGCCTGGCATTTCCCTGGAGCCTGCCGGGCGCGGGACTCCTGCCAGGCTCCTCATGCACATTAATGGGGACTGTGGGACCGCCTGAGCAGCGACACCCCGGCCTCCCCGAGCCCACCTCAGCCTTGGGGTGCGAGCGCTGCCCATCCCATCCTTTCCCACCGCGGGACCACCCTCTCCCGCCCCGCCAGCCGGGACCGCGGCGAGAAGCCACTACCTCCGACTGACACCGTGACCGGGCCGGTCCCCATTCGCTGCAGGAGCGCAGCCCGGGGGGAGCCAGCCCATTGCCGACAGACGGCGGCCGCCACCGCCCCGCTCGCAGCACACGCTCCTCACGCCTCGCCCCGCGCTCCCCCCGCCCACCGCTGCACGGACCTCACGGGCCTCACGTCCCCCTGCAGCCGCCGCGCGCGCCGCGCCGGGCCCGCCCCGCACCGACCGGAGCCCCGCCCGAGCCCGCCGCCCATTGGCGGAGGCGCGGGGCGCACGGGCTCCGCCAATGGGAGCGCGTCGGGGGCGGGGCGCGCGGCCGGGCCGCGGCCGGGGGCGGTGGCGGCGGTAAACAGGCGTGCGGGCCCGGGCCGCGGTCGCCGAGCCGAGCGGAGCCGAGTGGAGCCGGTGCCCGCTGGGCTGTGCCGGGCCAGGGTATGGGAAGGGACGGCGGCGGCGGGGAGGGTGGGACGAGCCGAGCCGAGCCGAGCCGAGCCGGGCTGGGCTGGGCTGGGCTGGGCTGGGCTGGGCTGGGCTGGGCTGGCGGCGGCGTGGAGGCAGTGGAGCCCCCGGCTGTGGTGGTACCCTCGGCTGTGCTGGTGCCCCGGCAGTGGAGTTTGTCCGTTGCGATGAGGGGGAGCGGTGCGGGAAGGCCTGCGGGTGATGGCGGTGGCGGCGCTGCCTCGGGGAGGACGCCCGTGCCCGGCGCGGCGCCTCGGGCCGGGGCTCGCTCGCTCGGGGCTCGTTCCCTGACGGGGGGGTGTGTGCAGGGTCCGGGGGTGGATGGCGGTCGCGGGGCAGCGGAGCTGCGCCCGAGCCGGAGGCGCCCGGGGCTGCGGCCTTCCCGTGCCCTTGGCCGCGTCCCGTCGGGGTGAGAGCGGGGCCGGCCGGGTCCCGCCTCCTGCCCGCCGGGAGCTCCGAGCTCAGCAGCGCCGGGCCGGGAGCGGGGCCGGCGCCTCAGCGCACCCGGGCAGGTGAGCAGGCTGAGCGGGGAGTGCAGCCGAAGGGTGATCAGGGAAAAGGATGGAATCCGCCGTTCTGCCTTGCAAAAGGACACCACGAGAATCTGGTGCTGTGCTGCTTTCCAGGCTGCTCCGGCTTGGAGCCTCGCTCCTCTCTGTCGCTGAGACCGCTCCGCGCGTCTGGCTGAAGATAGATGTGCAGTAAAGCTGCTGGCTGCTTTTAAAGCTTTGCTTGTAGCTGAAATAGGGATTAAAAAAACCCCCACCCTTTGAGCCCCCTGCCTCTAGTAAAGTGCATGAGGAAATAATAATTCTTTTTATAGACAAACAATCTTGTAAAGTCTTTGTAACAATGTGAACAGGAGCTGATGGGGAGATACTTAGTTTTAAACAGACCTCGAACAAACTACCTATAAATAACTACGAATGTGAAAGTTTGGTTTGTATAATATTGTTTTCATGCTTACTGACCACTTTGATTTCTGCAGGACTGTATCATAAGAAATAACACTCTTTCTGATAGCCCAACAAGCTATCTCCCCACCTAACAGGAATGTAGGTGGGGAGATTCTCTGTATTCACCTCCATGCAATGAAAATCCAAACTTTGTGGTCAGTTTTGTGAAAGGAAATTAAAGCTTTTCTTTCAGTATCTGAAAGTATAATTCTCCGACCTAACAATTTCTGATTTTTTTTCTGATTTGCTTGTCTTTAAATTAGATTTTTTTTACTAGACTAGAGAATATGCAAAATAAGTCTTCGCACTGAGTGCAGAAGGATAGTGGCTAAAGTCAATAGTAGCTCAGTAAAAGACTTTAGAAGGGCTTAAGAATTGTTCTTCATATAGATTGAATGCAGATTGGTGTGTAACGGTATATCGGTAGTTTTGCATTTCTCTATCATGGGATAAGAACATTCATATGTTATCAGAGGGAGTTTAGCTGCAGTTCACAGGAGCTGCAGCTAGCAAGAGCAAGCAAGAACCTTCTTGCTCTTAGACCAGGAGAGTTCTTTTTGTATTCTCTATGTTTTTTTCATTGCTGTTAATTAGCAGTGAACTTGGTAACCTTGAATAAGATATGCTTAGAATAAACAGTTTTATATTATCCAGTCTTACTTGAGCTGGGGAAGAAAATGAGGGACCTGCTGTGCTTTGACGGTGACTCCCTTGGAATAGTAAAGTAGTGAGATCAGCAGAAGAAAAGGCCAGATGTGGAGAATTGCCTCACACCTTTACTGTCCGAGTACTGATCACCTTGTTTGATTCCTGCCAAGGAGAATTCTGTGCTGTGCGGTGCAGCTCTGGTTAGTCCATTTGTGATAGTTAACACGAGTTAATAATAGCTCAGTGCATCCATGCAGCAAGAACAGAACTCGTTTTGGCTTTTAGTCTTCCAGTAGTCCTTTTAAAGGCAAGTGGTGGTCTGTTGTTTCACACCCTGTTTGTCAGGCTGTATTATTTTTCTGGAAACTGAGAGGGAACAAAGAAGAGGAGCTGAATTCCCGCTTCTTCATTTTTTATGTTAAAAGTAGTTGACTGCTTATGGAGCTGGGATTTTTTAGGTAGAGGTTGGTGGTTTTTTTCTGTCTGCATGTGTTTTTTTGTCATTGTTTCAACCAGGGTGCAAGGGATGGCGTTTGTCTCATGGTCTGTCATCTTGTGTCAGTGTGCATTGTATAAATTGTTTGATCCAGGTGGCTTGCCGAATGCATCTCAGGACTTAGCTTGGTGCATGAATAAGCATTTCTCTTTTTCCTGAAATCTGTCCTGCTGGGTGAACAGTCCAGCCTAGGATGGAGGTAATGAGACTGAAGCATTTAGGAATCACATCTCCAGTGTGATATAGGTCTTCTTGTCTTCTCCCTCTAAAACTGCTGAAGAAAGAAGTCTTGAAGAGGAGGCTTTTTGTCTTAAGGAGCTGTATATTCTGGAACAGAGCAGCTTTAGGAGAAGAGTAGTTTCTTTTTCACCTTGATTTATAAAAAGTGCTAAAAGTGCTGCCTTGTGCTACAAGTGCCTGCTTTCCTTCAGGACCTGAAAAGGAAAATCAGTTACTTGCATGTAAAGCTAAAATGCAAGCTGGCAGTGAAGCACAGTAGTTTGAGGGCGTGGGTTCAATCACTGTCTGCTCTCTCACCCAGCAGTGAAAGCTCATTTTATAGGCACGTTCCTATCTTCACATTCAATTTTTTATCTTTAGCTTCTCAGTTTTTCAGATGTCACTTGTTTTGTTCTCTTAATTCCCTTTCCCCCATGTAGTAGATGGCAAAATTAAATCAATCTGAGCTGATGACAAATACCCAAGAAATAAGATGATACATGAGTTTTGCCCTTTCTTTGCACAGTTATGTTTCTGTACTTTATTTTAATGGCTTTTGTGTTTTGTCAGTCAGTAGAGGTGTAGAGCTAAATAAAGCATGTTCAGTTCCCAGCTATCCAGTCTCTGAGATGTTCTGTGTGCTTCTCACAGCATAGAAAATGACATTACTTGCTCTGGAAAAACTTAGCTGTCAGTCTGTGGAGCTGGCTCTTAGAAACTTTACAAGTTTGTATGTCTACTTTAACAAGTCTGCATGCATATCCACAATTCAAAACCAGGTGTTTTTTTTCTGGAAGCTGCATAAGACTTTCTTTTTCTTAAAGACTCTGTAGATTCTTTATCTGGAGACACCGAGAAAGATGATCTGCTTGTGGTCTGTATGGCCCTGGAGCTGTTTTGTGATGCGCAGGTGATAACTTCCACTTACAGGGTTCTCCTACTGGGTTTGTTTTGCCTCTGTAGTTTGTCCTGGTTTTTGGTGTAGATTAGATCTTTATGTGGCCCTTTTCATTGCTATTTGTGCCTTCTTTTTAACCAGTTGCATGCCTTGGTTTTTTTCTGGGTCTGCTGAACAAGTGAACTATAAAAGGGCTTGGGACATTGTTCTGAAATGTCATAGCTCTCCTGCTGTCTGGATTGTGCCATTTGGAAGGATTAAGTCTTCATCGTAATTTGATATGGTAAAAGTGCTCATCAACAGAGTAGTTGGGATTAGGGAAGAGATGGAAGGGAGAATGACTGGGCAGTAAACTGCAAGTGGACTGTTTCTTTTAGAGAACCTTTCTGAAATCAGTGCACCTACAATTTTACATTGCATAGCAAAGCTTTGTGGAGCATGGCATTTCAGTATGCACTCGGGGAGTTCTGGGCTTTTTTCAAAGGCAGCTGTATAAGCTGCAAAAAGCTTTGGTTTTTCTAGTTTGGAAAGGCAATGTATTAATATTATGCAAAATATGATTTCATGAAGTTTATACATAGACAGCATAAACAATTGTAGGTTACAGATTCTGTATCAGCGTGAGAGCTTACAGATTATGCTTAGCTGCAAGAGAAATATAGAGCTCGTTACTCTAATTTACCCTGGCGTCAAAAGTACCTATGTGTGCGGAGCAGGAGCTGACAGAAGTAACTGTCTGTGGCAGAGCTTCCTACAGGAGCTGTAGGTTCTGATAGACCATGTTCCTCTGCAGCACAGAGTTCAGTTTATGTCTTCTTGAGGTAGTCTTTTTTTTGCCTGTGGTCCTCTTCTTGCAGGGAGGATATGGCACAGCCAGAAAAATGAAAGCTCACACAGTGAGGGCACTGATATGTCAGGGGGCTATGAATAGAGTAGGATGTGTTGTAAGTTGCTAAATTGGAACCTAACCCCAGCTTCCAGGGCAAGACTGGAAGCCATGAGATCTATACAGACAGGAATGCCTGCAGGATCAATAGTGGGATCAGTGGCTGTGGTGTTTGCCTGCTGCTCACAGTGGTGTCAGAGGGATTGCTCCCAGCACAGGAGGTGACCTGTGGGGGTGCCACTTACGGGCTTGCTAACAGCGACTCTGGGTGTGGTGTGCAAGGGCCTGTCCTGGTGTACACAACGGGTGATAAGCAAAATACCTGCTTACTCCTGAGGGAGAACAGGTGTACAGCACAGTTACAGGTTGTGTCTTGCTCTTAGAGAGGTTCTGACTAGAAGCCACTGCCAGCGTGGCATTTAATGGTGATCGTTGGCAATGTATTGTTTCCGTGGTCAGCAAACCAGCTCTAAATCCTTATTTGTCTTTGATCTATAGAGGTGGATGTTTAGAGAACTTTCAGGGATTTCAGGCTGTGTTCAGGGTGTTTCAGGACTTTGAGGCTGTGTGCTGTAAGGATCAGTGTACTATGGAGAGCATGGGGTTGGGATTCTGCTCCCAACCCCATGCCTGACATGCAGTGTAAGTTTGGGTAGCTCACCTGTTCTCTTCTGTTTAAAGTAGACAACTGTGATATCATTCCCCTTTCCTGAGCTTCTTGAGAGTTATAAGTGAGGAGGGGTGTGTGTTTAAATGCAAGAGGACGAGCTGCTATTTTTCTCAAGACCTTTGCTTTAAGTAGTGATGTATTTGAGTCTAAAGGAATCTGCACTTGTTTGTGAGGCACAGCACTTCATCAATTTCCAGTTCCTAAATTGGACTTGGTGTGCTTTTGGAAAGTCAAAACTTCCAATAAAAACATTTGCAGCATGACAGTGTATTAAAAAAAAAAAAAAAAAAAAAAACAAAAAAACTGCAAGTTGATAACCTCCTTCATTTATACTTTATATTCTAATTCAGAATACAAGACCAGTGGGGAGCTCTGTTGATTCCTTTGCAGAACTGTGCATCAGAGGGATCTGAGCTTTGGTGATCTCTTCTGCTCTAACTGCTGAAGTGACTGAGAGAATAGAGCTGCTCTGCAGACTTGGGAGATGTGTTTGTGGTGTTCAGATTTTGTTTGAAGCTCAGTGTTTCGGTTTGATGAGTGAAGAGCTTTAGTGTAGCCTTTTTATAAATACTACTAGGTAGAGTTATTCCATACGGATGTGGGGAAATTGTCTTCTCAAGTAATGCTGTATGTTACCATTGATGGGGTGACTTGGCACTAGTAAACTCTGCTTTCATGTAAACTTGCCATAAATCTAAATAAAGGTTTCATCTTGTAGTAGTTCTGTTTCTTAAGTATGTGGTTCAAATATTGTATTTGCCGGAATCTCGTATTAATCTGTTTCCTTGGAGGTCATGCTCCATTTTGATTTTAATATACTATTGTCATTGTTGCAGAGTGAATGATCTACATGCATGGGAAGGAGCATTAATCCAGAGTTTATCAGAATCATTCATGTGATTAAAGTTACACTTAAGGCTTTTGAGCTATGCAGAGGATGCAGTGCAATGCACTTATAAGCACAGCCCAGTGTGTAAACAGGAGAGAACTCTTTTTTTCTCGTCCTCATCTTCTTTCTCCCTTTCCTCTTGGTAACAGAGGTAATACAAAGATTGTATGTTGGGTATATATACAACTCCAGATTGAAATCCATCCCTATGGCCCAAAACTTTTTGCCTTGCAAAATGGACTTTTTTTTTTTTTTTTTCCCTTGGGCTCCAACTGCAAAGACTTAATTCTCAGGAGCAGACAGAGATCACATTCTTGGGGAAAAGTAAAGGAGCACTGACCTTAAAATGACAGGAGCTGAACTGGATCTACCTCAATGTAACGGCAAACAGTGTGTGCCCAGGACAGGATTTATTAGTGTACTGTGACAAAGCATATCAGAAGTGACCTGTAATGAGGCCTGCACTATCTTAATTGTGGTAAATCTTAATCATGGCTAAATTATTTCTAGATATGTGTAGATTATTTCCATCTGTGGGTAGAAGCATACTGTGTTAATTCCAGGCATGTGGCTGTGACTATGCTATTGCATGTCCCCCAGACATTGTCCAGAAAGAAGTAAGCAGGACTGTTGGTCTGGAGCATTCACTTTGCACGAATGCATCTGTGCTTAAAATAAAGCAGACTGTGCTTACTTTTAAAGTGTCCAAGCTTTCTTTTCACTCTTATGTGTGTCAAGCCATTTATGGGGAAAATTGGGTTTTGAACTAGCTGTCATTTGCAAAAAATGAGTGCTAAGCCTTCTGAATTTTGGTGGAAAGAGCATTTGTCTGCCAAGCAGCCCATTTTTATCAGTGTGTGTATTGCTACTGTAGTGATTAGGGAGCAAACCAGTTCCGCCTGCCCTTCAAAGGTGTTTGTTTTAAATGGCATTGGCAAACTGCTTTGTGCAAGGGTGGTTGTAAAGCAGCTTTCAGAGACTTGATGAATTCAGCTTAAGGAGGCTTGAGTGCAAGCCACGGGGCAGGATCAAATACAGGGGTCCTTACTTCTGTTACAGGTCACATCTTTAAAAATATTTCTTTTGAAGCTGCAATGTATAGGAGATATGGGGAAGGGAAGAATGAAGGATAAGCAAAATGATTTTTCAGTTTGATTTAAAGGATGATGGCAGCTTCTTCCTTTTAAAATGCTTTTTTTGTGCCCTGCATGGTTAAAATTTGGGTCAGCTGCAACCCAAGGAATCCAGCTAATGAAAATACATCTAGTCAGGGACCTGGCAATCTGGTATCAAAGGAACTGGTAGGGAGGTGTGTGATGGAACTGAAAAAGGCCATGAATGAAAGGATCACATGAAAGGGTTGGTATGGCAACAAACATAAAAAGAAATGGAAAAAAATCTGTAAAAGAACAGTTACAGAGCAGCTTAATGAATAATAGTTATATTGAACTTGGTCTACTGTTGGTTCATGGCCATGGAACAATGTCCTGAGTATCTGGCCTTCTGCATCTTGTTTGTGGTCTTTATTATTTTCACTTCAGTCTACTCTTGCCACACTTGCTCTGATGGTGTGGGTGGTTGTAACACTGAAGCCAGAGTTTTAATCCTTGTTTAGATACAACTAAGATAACAGTGATTGTAATAAAGGATAATGGAGAGAGGGAAGATGTAGAGGCTGTTTTCTCTTCCTGATATGTGATGTCTAATTATCTGCCTTACTACCTGTCCAAGATAATATTATTTATTTTCATTTATTTAGCATAAAAGTTGACGATAAAGAAGGCAATTAAAACTGCAAACCTGAGAGGGGGAATATGGGCTACTGTAAAACTGCTCTGGTTTTGTTTGGGGGATTTTTCAATGTTTTTCCTTTGGTCAGTTATTTTGGGTTATGTTGTTTTGTTTTTTAAATTATTCAACAATGTTTGGGTGTTTAGCAAAGTGCTGATAGTAGAAGTAGTTCCCATAAACTGAAAGAGGCTGTGTTGTCATGCACAGAAAACTTTCAGATATGTTTCTGCTATTTATATGATTAGAAATCTTTTGTTTAAACTTGATCCATCCTGTGTATATGTGTGTGTATGTATGCATGTACATATGTATATCTGAGTAAGGCTTTTCACTGTACAAGCATCTGGAAGAAAGCTCATGGAGTCTGAAGCAGATCTGTGTATCTGTAGGAGCCCACAGTAGCACATGGAAAAGAAAGGGAATGAATGGAAGAATGAATGGTGTTTTTAAAGTAGGACAAATACTTCATTTCTTCTGTTGCTTGTAGTGAAGCTCTTGGTTTCTGTTACTGGCCTCTGATAAGCTGAGTGTCTCGTTGCACTTGCTTAAACCTTCAGTCCAATAACCTGGAATGTTGAAAAGGGAGAAAACACTTGGCAGCCAGTCACTCCAGAGAATGGTGGGTTGTGAGGCTAAGGATTGTTGAACACAGGAGGATCCCAGGCATTGGTTTCGTTTTGCTGTTACAACCGAGCTCTGACTCAGGTGGGATCTCACCTGTACAAGCTCCTCTGCCCCCCATGCAGACCTGGTGTTGAGGATGGCTTGGCTCAAGCTTCCTCATGCTGGAAGGTGTGAGGGTTTTCCAGGGGTTCATTCAACTGTGAGAAGCTTACTAAGCCAAATCTGTGATCCTGCCTATTCTTGGAAAAGGGCTCACGATCAACACTTGTCAGCCGTCTTCAGTCCAGGTTAGAGGCACCCTGACAGCTTGTGTAGACGCCACGGCCTTGTCCATGATCTGTGCCAGCAGTGCCTCACTTTGCTAGCACTAGATAAAGAATCCTCAGGGAGCAAATCAAGTGTGATACAGACTTTGTACTAATTCCACTTGGAACCACTCCCTAAATCTTTCTGATAGAGCTTGCATGTACTGTACTTATTGATTTAGGAGGGTATGAATAGGACTTGTCTAAGGGGGAAAAAATGCTTTGCCTGCTGTCTGTGCTGAGGATTAACACAAGTGTAGTTGTTGGGTACAGTACCAGCCTTCTCAAAAGTATGTGCTCCCTCTGTCTCAGTCTTTGTGTCTCTTGTCCTTGTTTGTGCCTATTGCTTTTTCATTGGGAAAAAAAAAGTGGTAATTTTCCTAATGCTTGGGTTTTTTTTTTTGTTTGTAGTCTTTTACCTTCTTGATTGTGTAGTGTATATTTCATTTAGAATAGCCTGTCCGTTGGCAGCACTGCATAGGAGCATGTCACTGATGCTTCTGAGTTAACAAACCACTTGCCTGGTACCAAGGTGGTTATAGCTGCTGTGCAGAGCAAGTGAGGCTGATAATATGGAAGTCAGAGAGATATTGGTAAGAATTTGCCCAGTGCAATGTCTTGTAGCCAAATCTGTGCAGGGCAATAGGTCCTCTTTGGTTGTTGATATATTTAGCTGTGGAGGGTTGAATGAGTGCTGTGCAATATATGTTATCTACTTGTGGCTGCATTAGCTTCCCTGAAATTTTGTTTAGAGATTTAATTCTTTTAAAACCCACACATTTAGCATATAATAACTGTCACTTCATGACAAGGTCTTTGGCTGGTTTTGGGTGGAAGAAGTGTATAGTTTTACTGCTGTTGATTGGTAAGAATACATGTTAAAAGTGAATTTTTTTGGTGTGTGTGTGTTGTCCAAATCTGTATTGGATTACCTTTTGTTGCCCTTCTTGGGATGGAGGAAATGAACTTTTTTTGCACTCAAGCTTTCCTTGCTGCCAATACTTGTGATCACAAAAGCACTTATTTCTTAATAGTGGCAAACTTTGAATGGTCTCATTTCAGCTGGGACAGTACTGGGTTGTTGGCTGGTTTCTTTGCCTGGCTCTGAATTACAGGGACAGCCTGCATATAAATGGCTTGAGTGAGATCCATGTGGAAATTTCCAGTGTGAAGATGTTGGGGTAGAAAAACACCTCCTGTTGACAGAGTAGATTTCCTTACCTGACAGGCAACTTTTGAGTTTAAAAGTGCATTATGCAATGTTAAAACAAATCATACTGGTTAAACTCAGAGATGCAGGAGTAGCATTTCTTAGAGGTCTGGAGCATATGGGTTGGTCTTGTAATGAGAACCACAGAATAATGACCTAGGTGGGCTTGATTTTTATTTTACAGCTAATCTGTTATGGCCAGATCCATTGTAAGCACTTGACTGTCCTTTTAACAGTGTACTTACAACATGTAAGTGTGACACTTCATGGCTGCAGTGCTTGTTCCTGATCTTCATCACTGATAAAACAGTGGTTGAACAAATATCGCAGTAACTGGGCTTTATCATCATGCATTTGCATAATAATGTCCCTCTGAAGTTCAGCTGTAGTAATCTGTGCTTTTCCTGTGTGATTGCAGCAAAATTGTGTACTTAGACAGAAATTTAGCTTTAGCAGTCCATTCTTCTCCTTCATGACAGGTACAGCAGACATGTTTGAGAGAGGGCTTGTGTTTCCTGAGAAGGTCACTGGATCCAGTTACTTGTGGTGTGCAGCTGGGTGTAATGCCTTGGGTGCTGTTCACTCAGGACCACTTATACCACATCAGTGTATTAACATTTATAGTTGAGTATATGTGCATGTTGACAGGTTATCTTCTCAAAATTAATTGATACCTGTGTACCTACCTAGGAAATAACTTAAATATGTGGCCTTAGACTAGTGCTCTGTACCTGTTGCACTCAGAACATTTTTTTTTCTGTCCAAATCATTAGAGAGACTGCTGTATGGGCAAGGTTGGACCTTAGTCAACATCTTGTTTCAACTACATGTCTCTGTCTTCTGTGTCAGTAAAGATGGGAACATGTGCAACTGAGCTAGTCCTGGAACTGTGACCCTGTCTGTGCTTCAAAGGTCTAGCAGATGAGTGAAATAAGCAGGTGAAAATCTCCCCTGCAAAATGGTTTTGCGTGCCAGCCACTGGGTTTGTTTTCCATGAACTACAGTGATGTAGGAGAGCCAATGTCCTGAGCCTGAGCTTGGTTCTATGCTGAACCAAAGGAGTTGATGGGAATTACTCTTGTCAGACACACTGTGTCCTGTGTCCTGCAGTGCCCAGTTTGTATTTGAAGACACTGAAATTGCACAGGCTGTTAGAAATCTGAGGTGGAACCCCTTGAAAAGCAAGAGGGGCTGATTCAAAAATTCACTGTAGTACAGCACTTTGCAAAAATGCTGTGGTATGTTTGCAAAAATGTTGTGAACGTGCTTAAATTTCCAATTAAAAGCAGCAGAGTGAGCTACAAGTTGGGCATGGGGCAGACTATGGAGCAGGCTACCTTTGGAGGATGGAAAAAACTTAATCATTGGTGTGGGAGTAGAGAAATTTGGCAATGTAAAATGAGCAGGCACAGCTCCAAGGTAGGAATGGAATGTGACAGTGAACTTCATCAGTGCTATCAGGACCTGAGAACATGTTCCAAGGCCTCATAATGATTAAAGGTCAAATGTTAATATTTTTAATCCACTTCTAACATCTGGAAGGAATCAAGACAGTCTTTGCAGTGTTTACTGACATTTACCTGTCTTCGCTTGCCCTGGTCAATTGTAACTTGGATATTTGTATGGAGTCCTGGAAAGCTATCCTAACTCTAGGGAACAGGGACAGTTCTCTTTTCCTGGTAAGATCAGCTGTCACTCAGGCTGCCTGGGTGTTATCTGGGCTGCAGACAAGTTCCCATGGTGGCTGCTTGCCAAAGCAGGAAAAGGTTTGCCCAGGATATGTTGCCAGCTCTTAGGGGACGTGAAACCTGTTGCAAACTTGTTCTTGACATCTTGTCTCACTGTCCCCTTTCTATCTTTCAGCACAGAAAGACATCAGTCATGGCGGGTGATGCCATCATGGTCATGAGGGGCTTGACCAAGCTCAGTAAAGCCATCCTGGAAACGCAAGCAGGGCAGCTTCGGCAGGTGCTCCTCGGGGGAGATGCAGTCACCATTGCAAAGACTCTCCAGGCCACTGCTGAGGAACAGCTCAGTTCTGCCTTGGGGAAGGTGCAGGTAAGCAAAGCTTTTTGTGCACAGTCTAGTCTGATGTTTTGCTTTTTCTCCAGGTACTTTTTTGGTTTTGTTGTGTGAGTGTCTGGGAACTCACATCTTGAATGAGAGCCTAGTTCTGAAGTGTGGGATTGATAATAATAATGTTGCAATGCTCTGGGAATTCTTTGGAATCTGTAGTGTGTGGAAGGTGCTTGGACAGAAATGGGAGGGGAATGTTAGTGTTTTCATTACTGAGTGTTTAAGACATGCTGAATAAGAAAAGTGCTCTGTTCATCTCATCTTGTCAAAGATCAAGCTTTTACTAAGATTGGTCAGCAGCTTTGTTATTTACAGGCATTGATTTACCTCTCTTTTAGAGTGCATTGGATTAATCTCAGTGCTGCTTCCTTTCTTGGCAGAATTGGTACACATGATATTTTTCACTGTGGCTCAGGGTCAGGTGTTTGCATGTTCACCACTTACAGCCCAGGCTGGATTTTTGTAACTGGCCTTCAAATGAGGAACATAAGGAAAGCCAGACAGCAGCTTCTCTTATCAGAGGTGGGGATAGATTTATAAGAGCTTCACATTTGCTGTGCTGCCGTCTTTTGAAAGCAAGGGCCTTATCTGTGGTACTTCTCTCTCATCATCCTTTAGAAGGAGTGTGTAGCTCAGATGATCATTTTTGGAGCAGAAACTAACAAATGAGATTTTGATGGTTTTTATGCAATGAGCAATCTATGACTTCAATCCTAGAATCTGGGCCTACGTTTTCTTGGTTCTATTTAAGCTTGCAGTAGAAGTAACTTGTGTGTTTGTTTATGGGGATAGTGCTTTGTCTTGTCATTGTCCTCCTCTTGCACCCAAAAGGAGAGAGAGATGATGTTCTGTTTCTGTATATGTTTCTCTGCACAAGAGAAGCCCCATGAGCACAACTGTAGAACACTTGCCCTGCATTGTGTAAATGGGTTACAAGAGAAGCTGCTGCCAAAGCGGGGCTCAGTAAAAAATCTAAACAATACAGCATTTTCTGTTTTGAGGAGAGGAAGATCTTTTACATTAAGTGACAGGGATTTAGCTGTCTGGCATGTTTCTAAAAATTCAAGTATGGAAGTAAAGAGGCTTTCTTGCATGGTCAGTATTGTGGGCCACAGTCCCCATCTGTAAATATTTCTCCTCTCCTCGCCTGCTGTGATGTTGAGGTTCAGAATAGCATGAGACCTGCTGAATAACAGGAAAGACCATGTTCTGTTTTTTTTTCCTCTAAGGAAGGGAAATTTAATTAGTGTTTAGGAAAGAGCTTGAAATATGCTGCCTGCTTGTCTGACCACAGCAGGATTTAAAATCCTGTTGATTGCCTGTAATAGTCGTCAGTTATTTTATGGTATTGCCACTGCTGAGATAGGTAACTAGAATATGTCAAAGAATAAGTGAACAGGAGATAATGCTCTGCTGTTGATTTTTTTATTTGTGTATTTATTTTTGACTGAAAAATGTTAACAAATACCTGGACTTCATGGGGCAGCTTTTGCAAGGTTAGGACAGAAAAGAGAAAAGTGTCAGGAGGAGCTTGCCTGGAGTGTTGCTGTACCCAATGCTGTTATCCGTGCTCCAGGCACAGAATTTTATTTATTTTGGGATGACAACACATAGTTTAGTGGTTGAATAATGGAATGTGTTATGCAGTGGTAGTGTCATGGATGAAAGGCTGAGCTTACTCTGCCTGTAAGTAGGTATCTGGTATTCCTTCAGGTGGCTTTAGGCTTGGAAGCGCTCATGCTGTGTGTCTGAAAACAGGATGGGAGGAGGGAAAACAATGTTATTATGTAGTATTGCAGCTCCCATCACCTGTTTTTCTGAGCAGTGCATTGCTTGTAGGAACTCCACATTTAGTGACCCTTTCTGGCAGTGTATGTAAAAACAAGATGTCTCCAGTTATGGATATTTGAGGAACTGTTAAAGAATTTGTCCCACCAGTAGACTTAAAAGGTTGCCAGGGATTCCAGCCATCCTCAGTGTCTCTTCCTTTCATTCTTGTCTCTTACTGTGAATGTCTTCTGTGCCAGAGTCTCTAAGCCTCTACAATTCCTTACTGTGGAGACATGACACCTAGCTGCATGCTCATCTCTGAGGACCACAGGTGGGTAGGGGGCAAGGTTTTAGATCTGTTCTTAAAATATTTCAATTATTGTTTGCAGGAACTAGGCAAACAGCAGGAGAACTTCACTGACTTTGGTGAGGATTTTGGGAAAGACTATGACTTCTCAGCCCGAGAGCCATCTGAGGCTCCAATGGACTTCTCCACTGCCTCTGGCAAGCCTTGGGAACACAGCGCTGAAGGCCCTGCTTACTCCTACACATCAAATGGACCCTTTAGAAATGTTGATGAGACTGGAGATTCTGGCATGAGTCAGAAGCCTTTCCCTCCCAAAATGGATGCAAGGTTGTTTGGAGGCATTAGGGACCCTGGAAATCCTTTTGCTACTGCCTTTGGACAAAACAGAGCTTTTCACCAAGACCATTCCTCTGTTGGTGGATTAACAGCTGAAGATATTGATAAAGCCAGACAGGCCAAAACAGGTTCAGGACAGAAACCCTACAAACAGATGGTATGTTGTTTTAATTAAGGATTCTCAAGTACTGTGGTGTCTGTACTAGATTGCTCTTACTCACCTTCTTCTGTGTTTCTCCCATTTCTTCCTCTTTTGCTATTCCCATTTTGGGAGGCAAAAGAGTGAAGTGTCAGTGCTCATTTACCCTGTGATCTTTGTTCTGTCAACAGCTTTTCAGTCTCTTTTCACACTTGCTCCCTCTGTCAGATAATCTGATGTGAGAGGATGTTTAAAAAGTGTACAAAGGCTTAGAATTGGACCCAAGCTCCTCGCAGTGGAGTCTGTGGCTTCCTGTGTGGCACCTTGCAGTTGTAGAGGTGAAAGCAATGCTGCCCTGAAGCATAGGTATATTGGAGAGTAGCACAGCTCACAATTGTTGCTTTAGTTCTTCATGCCCCTGTGTGAGAGTGCAGAACCTACAGCAGAACTCCCAAGTGCAGATGCTTGTCATCTGCTCTGACCTTGTGCCTCCTTTCCCACATCCAGTATCAGATGCCACTGTGGGCTCACTCACTCAGGATATTTGATGAAACTGTATACTTAGCTGCTCCTGCAATTGTGTGTGGAGGAACTGTCTACAATCCTGTGAATCTGACAACCTTCCATGTGTGGAAGGGAGTTCAGGTTAGCACTGTGCAGCTTCTCCAAGTTCAAAATACAAGGGCTGCTGAGTTGAAAGCGAAATTGGGGTTTCCAAATAGGGTTATCAGCTCCTCTGCTCAGTGTGTGTTTCAGTTTATGATGTGTCCATTATGTATCAGATTTCCTTGAAAATCTCCCAATAGATACAAAGCTCAGGTTCGACGAAAGCTTTCTGCAGCATGGAGTTGTTCAGGTGCTCTGGCTTGTGCTCTGACTTTGCAGATGTCTGACCACGTGCCCAGCTAATTTGTGGATTTCTTGTCTTGTTTTCCCCCTCTCTCCACCACAGCTCAGTGAGCGGGCCCGGGAGAGGAAGGTTCCGGTCACCAGGATTGGCCGACTCGCCAACTTTGGAGGTCAGTTTGCACTCCCATGTTTGCCTGGCGTGTGCTGGTTAGTGGCTGGCTCTGACAGGGCTCCTGCTCTGCAGCATTGGGTGGTGCCATCTGCCAGTTCAGCTTGCTAACAGTGCTTTCCCACAAACAGCTTAGTTAGCTCACAGCTGCATTTGAGCTTTCTCATTGCTCTTAAGAGTTTGGGCAGATGACTTGGGGGTGCATAGCAGGGCTGCACATCCTCATGGTGACACGTACCATGTGGGTTGTGCTGCTTAAATGGGAGGCTGAAGTGCAGATTGTTCCCCAGCTTGTGCAAATACCCCAGTCCTGCACATGTGATGGCAATTCAAGGAAACTCTCCCAGTTCTTACAGTGTGCTGTTACTGTTGAGCAGAGACAGCTAGAGCAGCTGTTATTTTAAGTAATCTTTTCCCAATTTTATCCTTGCTACTTCTCTGAACAGTGTTTAGATATAAAACATATCCTCCTGGTATTTCATTTTTGAGCACGGGGAGCTGATAATAGTCAAGGTTTGATATACTTAGCCATTGCTTGTAGACCATTTTCTCCCAGGAAGGATGTAAATTCTGAGCTTGTAACATCAAGCTAGCTGAAACCTAAATGAATTTTACATGCAGAATGGGATATCGAATTACTGTATCAAAAAGCAGCTAAATGCTTATTTAATGTCTTGTATCCAAAGCCATCAAAGGATTTAACATTTTGGTGAGGAAAAAGGGATCACAGTATTGCAGGTGGAGAGACGAACACAGCTAGTGCTACTTAGGTATTCATTGGATGAGGAGTCTATCTGTTGCTGTGGTTGGGTTTTTTGTCTGTACTGTTTTGAGATAGTGGCCTATCTAGGCTGTGAACAGTGTCTTGTGGCTCTTGTGATTCTCTTCCACAAAATTTGATAGAGAAGCACATGTACAAAGTAGACATCCTTGTGTTACAGATCCCAGAGGAAAGAAAAATAACCTGTCAAATGTAATTCAAATCAACAATTCAAAACAATTGTTCTTTCTCTGTGTGTCCTTTTGTTGGGCTAATAAGCACACTAGGAGGAGCTGGGGCAGGGGCTGATCCTATGCAGTGCAGGAATAAACAGCAAGTGAATTTTGTGATAAGTTTTTCATGCCTGTCAGATCTCTTTAACCCTGTAGTCTATTGCAGGCACTCTGGCTTTGCAGCATGCTTAGTATTCCTTAAGGGGAAGCAGGGTTCATGATCTGCTTTTTGGAGTAACAAGATGTAACTTTGAAACTCACTTGACTATGTTCTTAAACTCTAGTAGCACACTGGTCTCCATTCTAATCTAGCCTTGAATGTTATGAGAAGTATCACAGCACTTTTATTTGTTACCTTCTGAGTTCATCTGTTACTGCTTGCTGACAGCTGGTGGATCTGAAGTGGCAGATGACCAAATTTTCTGTGAACTTTGGGTTCCAGTGCCGTTGCTTTATGTGGCAGCTTTTGGTACCCAAGGCTGTTGTGTGAGGGAAGGCTAACTCATGCTTCTAGGGGAAGTATAACCTGTCTTCTTCTAACCTCAAGGTAAAAACAAAAACAAATAGCCCCATCAGACCCAAACCACTAAGGGAGAGTAGGAAAGAGATTGTTTATAAGCAGCATCTCCAGACATCTGTGTGTCATTTATTTTTATTGGTCTTGCTACTCTCTTCCAGTTGTCTGCTTTATATGATTAAAATGGCTGGCAAGACAGAGTGCTTGCTTTTAGAGGGCTTCTGAGGGGGAAATTCTTTTGCAGAAATTGTTTAGATTCTCTGGTCTCTGCAATCTCTTGTTACCATTCATTGCTTATCTTTCCCTCTGAATTTTAATTTGCAACAGCAAAGAGAAACAGTACTGTCAGTACAGTGGCTTAGCAAACAACAGATGTGGTATACAGGTAGTTTATTTCAGTTTAAGATATCTCTTGGTAATATTTTGGGATTTTTTACAAGGGCCTGTGGTAACAGGAGGAGGGATATTGGCTTTGAACTGACAGAGGGCAGGCTTAGATTAGTTGTTAGGAAGAAATCCTTTATTTAGAGGGTGGTGAGATACTGGCATAGCCTGCCCAGAGAAGATGGGGATGTCCCGTCTCTGGAAGTGTTCAAGGCCAGGTTGAATGGGGGAGGATGACAAAATAGTGCAGGAAATATCACTGTTAACCTGTGCAATATTACTGAGCCACCTATGTCCTTCCTTCCTAGGACATTCAAATGATTAGAACAAACAGGGAATGGCAGGTGGGGGTGATCATTTCCTGCTCTACTGCCTGGCTCTTTACATTGCCTTAAAAATAATTAAGGGCAGGAGGCTGTTCCATATCCGTGAGGGAATGTACCTTAAAGCAAGTACACTTTTTGTGCAGGAATTTTCTTGTGTACTTTGGGATGCCATCTTCATTTGAACACTCCAAGAAATCATTCTGGGAAATAAAGTGGTTGAGGTGGATTCTTCTCCTACAATCTCCACACCAATCAAACTAGCATTTGAGTCTTCTTTTTTTTTAACACTTAAAGAAAAAAAAAAAAAAACAACACCTCACTTTCACCCTTTATTTCCATATTAGAACAGTATTATTTTAGGGTTGGATAAGATGGAATGATGTTGAGTAGGTAAAAGACAGAGTTCATGTAACTATTCCTGGGGTTCAGATAGTTGAATTCCCATGCTATTGGCATGATCCCATTCCTCCTCCTGTCTTTGCATGTTTTCTTTTGTCCCCTCCAGTGTTACAGGGGGTGTTCAGCTGTGTCTCAGTCATGATGTCAGGACACTCTGGTGGGTGATGGACAAATTAGCAACAGGAGGTAAAAATATTTGGACTGCTGAGTTTGCCTGGCTTCTCACCTCTTCTGTGGGCAAAGAACATTTTAGTGGAAAGATTGAAGATCATGTTTTCCAACACTTGCATGTAATACTGAGCTAATACTGCTCTGTGATCAGCACAAGATCCTCTACTGAACTTCTTAGTCATTTATATGTATTTTTGTATGCTTCTTGCAGCAGCTGGAGTGACTGCTGGTAGGTGTATTTATAGTACTAAATAGCATCCTTGACTTTTATTTATTTCTTCTTCCCAGGATTGCAATTGACAAAACAAAATTTTCTGCAGCTTTTTTGTTCCACCCTTGTTTTGTAGCCTGATGGGTCATCAGTTCCACCTACTCAGTTCTTGATCTTTTTTTAATTTCCATTCTCCCTTCCTTGCCTTATTTGACTTTTCTGAGCTGTTCCTGTCTCCCTTAATCATATTCCTGGTTTCTAAGTTTGTTATTTTAATGATATAATAAGATTCTTTTGCAATAAAGAAAATTCAGGAAGCTTGTGGTGAAGTCTAGATTTAATATGATTTTAACAATTTTGGAAACAAAGAAAGCAAAACCCTAGTCTGTTGAGGTATGTTAGTAAAGTATCATACAGGCCTGATAACTGCAGGATTCAGAATGTCGTGTGAGTGGCAAGTGAGTGTCTTGGGTTTCATTGCCAAGGATTTGGCTGCAGGGTGGCTTTTGTGAGAAGCTGCCAGAAGCTTCCCCTGTGTCCAGCTCCAAGATGGATCCAAGCCAAGGCCATCAGCAATGGTGGCAGCGCCTCTGGGATAAGAGTTAAGAAGGGGAAAAATCCTGCACAATTGCAGCTGGAGAGAGCAGTGAGAGAAACAGCCCTGCAGACACCAAGGTCAGGGAAGAAGCAGGTGGAGAAGGTGCTCCAGATGCTGGAGCTGGGATTCTGTGGCAGCCTGTGGCAAAGGCCGTGGTGAGGCAGCTGTGCCCCTGCAGCCCATGGAGAGCCACAATGGAGCAGAGTTCCACCTGCAGCCCGTGGAGGAGCCCACAGTGGAAGAGATGGATGCTTGAAGAAAGCTGTGTGAAGCCCACACTGGAACAGGTTTGCTGGCAGGACTTGTGACCCTATAGTGGGCCTGTGCTGGAGCAGCCTGTTCCTGAAGAATTGCACCCAGTGGAAGGGGCCTGTGCTGGGGCAGTCTGTGAAGAACTGTAGCCCATGGAAAGGAGTCACATTGGAGAAGTTTGTGGAGAACTGTCTCCTGTGGGAGCAACCCCATGCTGGAGCAGGAGAAGAGCATGAGGAGTCCTGTGAGGAGGAAGGAGCAGCAGAAACAACATATTGTGGACTGACTGTGACCACCATCCCCTTCCCCCTGTGTTGCTGGGGAGGGGAAGGAGGTAAAGTCAGGAATAAGGAAGGAGTAGGAGAAATATCTTTTATGATTTAGTATTAATTTCTCATTATCCTACTCTGATTGGATTGGTAATAAATTGAACTAATTTCCCCAGGTCGAGTCTGTTTTGCCTGTGATGGTGATTGCTGAGTGATCTCCCTGTCCTTATCTTGACCCATGGGTCTTTCATTATATTTTTCACTCTCAGCTGTCCAGCTAAGGAGCTTTCAGTGTGTGCAGTGTGGTGATTGTGGTGTTTTATGTGACCAAAATCAGGGCACAGGCTGCTCCAGGGGAGGGTCTTGCCCTCCCCCCGCCCTGTGCTTGGCAGGCTGAGCAGAGTGGTAAGAGCCCATTTGTTTTGGGCTCTTACCAAAGGCTCCTGTTTGTTTTGTTGTGTCAGTTGCTGAGCAAGAGGTTTAATCCTGAACACAACTGGTTCCACATCATCTCTTGATAGGCTTGGTTTGAAGTGTACCAGATGCTGCAGATGCCTGAAAAATACTCTAAGAGCCACTCTGCTGGTATAGAACCAAGTGGCATTTTCCAAGGCTGAAATAATCTGCATGAAGTGCAAAATGCAGGAGAATGACCTTTTTAGAAGTACTTTTTTCAAGGTGCTGAACAATTGCTGTTGAACAATGCTGAGAACTGTCCCAAAATGTTTAATCCTGGCGGAAATACACACCTTGCAGACAAGGAAAGTGAAGGACATCAGGAGTGACCTGTGCAAGTAGATTAGTGGCCTAGAGGAGGAGAGTGCTTTTGTAGCACTGCAGGTTCTTTGGAGGGGTAACTTGTTCCTGGTGAACAGCAGCAGCTAAGCCCCACATAGCTGCCTACTGATTTCCTCCCACTGCTGGAAGGAATAGGAAAGGGCAAAAGGGAGAAAACTTGGGAGTTGAGATAAAGATGGTTTAAGAGGGGAAGCAAAGAAAGCTCCATGTTCAAGCAAAGCAGCAGGAAGAGTTCATTCACAAGTCCCTGCTGGCAGGCAGATGTCCAGGTACTTCCTGGGAAGCAGGACCTCACCATCTGTAGTGGTTACTTGGGAAGGCAAACAGCTTAACTTCAAACATCCACCCTTACATCCTCCTTTTTTGCAAGCTGTGATTACAGTTTGAAGATGCTTGAGGCCTTTGCTGAAACTTCAGATCTTTAAAATTTAGTAGCTGTTTAATCATGCCCTTGTTTTTGCCTGACTTCAGTTTGTTTAAAACTGTTGCTGATTGGTAATTTGGGTTCAATTTTTGGAAATTGGATGGAGTGAGTAGTGAGGAAACTGTAAGAGCACCTATAGAAAAAGCAGCTCTTTTTCTAGTGCAGTCTACAGAATCAGTACAGATACTCACCTGTGCACATCCATGAGAGGGAAGGTAGAAAACACTTTCATTTGTGGTCTGATCTTGCCCACACTGATGTAAACACAAGCTACAACCTCTCCAGCTTTGTTCTGCAAGACAGAGTAGAATCTGGTTCCTAGTCTTTCATTTACCTTTCAAGTGTCTTAATGATGAAGAGATTAGAAACTTCAGATATGTTTAATTTTTTGTCCAGGCAGTAAATCTGATAATTTTTAATTTTAGACATTGAACATAGAGCCTTTAGAAGACAATGTGATGTTTTTAATTGGAAACCAATTACTGCCAGTCAGTTCAATCTAGCTCTGATAATTACCAAGCTAATTTATGGTTGGGAGCATTGTTTTGGAGGTGGTGAAAGTGGGATCAAGGCAAACAGAAATGTTCTGTGAGTGGCATTTAGTCTTGAAAAATCACATCTTGTCAATGAGATATGTCTTCACTGGCTTCCTGCGTGACTCTTGGTACTGCCTGCTCCAAGTTACTGTCTTACATGTAGGATCTGATTGGAAATGATCATGTATCAGCATTTTAGTAGGTGTTGTTTATGTTGTGCTTGAAAAGCCTTTTTGCTTGTTTTCTGTGAAGCCTAGGGGTATTTTTCTCACTTTGTTTAGCTAATAAAATATCTGTATTTCTGGTACAAAACACTTGCTCATTGGTGATGCATGGTTTGGCACAACTGAAGGCTTTTAACAAGTTAGTTACTTACACCAGACTTCCTTCAGTGCTGCAAGTCCATAGAAAAACTTGCAGAAAATATAGAAAAATTAAAACAAAAACAAAAAACCAAACCCCAAACAAACACCATCCCACAAAACCCCCCACCAAACCAAGCAAAAAACCCAACCCCCAACCACCTTGTCATGTCACTGATGCCTCTGATGCTTCACCTTATGCAGGATTCTCTGGCCTCAGTGCATGTAGGCTGTAAGATTGAAAGTGGAGCTGTTCGTGAAGCAGACAAACTATGCAAGCCTGAAATTGTACTGGTGGGGGTGGGGCTGTAATTGCCTAACGGGAGAGAGGAAAAACTCCAGTGCAGGATGAGGGTCACCTTCTTTGTGGCCAGGTTTTCTTACTTGAAAAACTTGTGATTCTTCCTGCACACGTGCAAAATGCCATGTGCTGGAAGCTCTGCTTCCTTCATTGTGCTGACTTTGTTCCCTGCTTGTTTTACCTGGGACGTTTTCCAGTAGTGCCTTGAGGAGGGCTTGGGGTGCTTGGAAAGCAGGTGTACATAGTACTGTCAGTGTAGGAGTGAGTACAGCACAGCAGGATGCACCACTGCTGAGGACATGTGGAGCAGCACCATCTGTTCTGGTTGCTCATGTCATTTATTATTCAGAAAAATAAATATTTTGATATTGGGAAGGCAGTCAGACCTTTGGTAGTATGGATTGCTGCATGATTAGGTCTGTGCCTCATTTATCTTCGGTGCCTTTGCTCAGGTTAGCAGAGACAGATAACGCTGCCTTTGTAGTCGTAGCTTAACCTATGGCTGTGAAACAGCACCCTGGAATTCACTGCTTGCAGGGTGATGAGGCATGTGGAGTGCTGGTGTTTTGTCTCCTGGTCTTACTGTTGCTGTGTGGGATTACTCCCCAGCTCCTTGGGACTGCAGGTTGTAACACTGCTGGTATAAGGTGAGCCTCGGGGAAAGTATGTTTCTGTTCATCACAGTAAATGAGCATGTGGAAGGAAGAGGCAGCTAATGAGCACAATTAAACCTAATGCTTAGACAGCAGGCTTGCAAAACTTTATGCTCTATTGGCAGTGGCTTCATCTTAAATATGGTTTTTCCTCCTGCTGTTGTGGCATGGTGGGGAGTAGAGGGATTCTGTTCCTTCTTGAGAATTGTACTTTGAGAACCATGTTTGTGAGAGTTTTGGCTTCTGTTTTTCCCCCTTTTTTAAACTCCATAATTTGAGTCTACAGCAGGACATTAGCCAGAACACAAAGCTCTGAGTAACACTTGTGACATGCTTTAAAAAAGCCAGATGTCCCAGACTGGCCTAGCCTATGATTCCTGGCTGGCATGCTGGGCTGAAGAAATACAGGAGAAAACTCTTCAGTGTTGAGTGAAGATGACTCCATTGCAAAAGCCAGGATGCTCTATTAGAGCTGTTGTGCATTTGAAAGTGTGACTTAAAGTTAATTACCAAAAATGCATCCGTAAGTAGCTTGGAAGGTTTTTTCATTCTGACTTACATGTTTTTCTTCTTATTTTAAAGGACTAGCTGTTGGTCTTGGCATTGGGGCACTGGCAGAAGTGGCAAAGAAGAGCCTTAGACCTGAGGAACGCAGTGGTAAGTCCTTTCAATGTCTTTGCATTTTCTTTCTTTCCTCCTCTTTATTTTGTCCCCAGACACAGTTTACCTGCAAGTGCAAGATTTGTATTCTTTTGAAGACTTGGTAGTGTGTCAGAGTAACAGGGGATATGGATTGTTCTTTTATTTTCAAGATTATTCTTCACC
>VZSR01001479.1:3964919-4056700 GCA_013398615.1 Brachypodius melanocephalos | reverse complement strand
GTGATCTCTTGGCTCTTCTCCCATCTCAGCACACCACAGCCTCATTACATAGACAGAGGTCAGAGGAATATTCCAGAGGATGTGTTTGTGCCAGCACAATTTGTACAGCTTTACTTTCCCATAGCCAACTCAGAGGTTGAATACTATCCCTGTGCCCACTCTTGGATTGTGTTGACTTAACAATTCTTTTTAAACTGCTCAGGGAAACTGTGCATTTCTATCAGTACAGAAACTTTAGATGAACCTGCCTGAAAATTTTGTTAGTAGTTACAGCCTGTTTGAAGCTAAAGGATGTTCTGCCTAGGAGGAACTTGGAGGATGGCTGCTCTCTTGTAAGAGAGAGACAGCACTTTATGCTCCTGTTAAATGGAAATTATCTATTTCCAGTATCTGTTTTTTTCTGCCTTCTAAAGGATTCTCATAACCTGCAAAAGGCTGTGCTGTGCAAATTGACCTGATCCTCCTTCCTTACCACCTTATTTGAAGCTGGATGTAAAATGTTCCTAAGTTGTACCCAGTCGTGTCGTGGTGGCTTTTTTCTAAGTGAATGTATTGGTAAAATATTGGGGGATGTGTGTGGGTGAATGGTTTAGGGCATAGAAAATTCAGGTGGTCTTCTCCAGAAAACATGAGATTACTCTAAAGTTTATGGTTCCATTCACTTGTTTGTTATCCAGGAAAAACCTTGGTGGATACTGCAAAATTCAAGGTCTCTTACAGTTCCTGTGGGCTCTTTGGTCTTCATCTGGTCTCTCTGGTTTGGCTGGTGTGGTTGTGTTTAGGTTACTGCCAGTGACTGGAGGGAGCTGATGAAATGTTGAAGTGCTTGTAGCTAGAATTAAAAATGAAATCAAATTGTTCCTGGTTCAGAAGCATTATTTTCAGATAATGGCAACTGCTGAGTCCTTGTAATTCTACTCTGTGGCTGGTAGTATTCTACTACAGAGCCAGTTCCTGTCTTCACCCTGGTCATCTTTGAGCAGAGAAGAAGGGTGGAAACCAAACCTCTGTTTCAGGAGGTACTAGAGTGTAAAATGAAGAAATTTGGAGCAGGGGAAAACACTAAAAAACCAAAGCAACTGAATAAAAAAAATCCTAACCGAAAGAAATTCCCAAACCATAAAACAGCACTTCAGGATATGAAACACATTTCCATTAGTGGGGGGCAGGGGTTGTGGACAATTCAGGACTCTGCTTGTATGTGGAATACCAAGATGCAAATATTAACAGCAAGGCAATACAGAGCAGCCCAGCAGAGAAAAAGGATCCTTGGCAAAGAGTTCTTGCTTCTCTCTAAGGCCTGAGGTGTTTGAAGATGGGTGGGTTCTTTTGCTTTGATTTAAAAACATGCACTCATGCAAACACAGCTCATCCTGTAGAGAATCCTTGAAGGCTTTTTGCTTTCAGCACTTGGGATGTTTGACAGGTTGTTGATACCTGTTGGAAGCTGATGATTTGTGTTGCTTTTAACAGGGGCGGAATTGCACAACTGTTGGTATTTCTCTGCTTGCCAGAGTATTTTCTAATTGGGCACACCCCATGTGAAAACATGAGCTTGCAGAGCTATGAAGTATGAGGGAATAACATGAGCTTTATTCGTCTCTTACAGCATGAGAAGGGTTACTGGGGTTTTTTTGTTTGTTTTTTGGTTTTTATTTTTTTATTTAGAGGGCCAAAGACACTTTCTCCTTCCAATAGAGCAATTGTACCTCTAAACTTTCATCTTCTTGATGGGGAAACTACTATTTTTCTCTGTCAGAAGCCTGGTTTACAGTCTTGAATCCTGCTTTGGGAAGAGTGGTTTTCTTGAACAAACCTTGATTAAAAAATAAGGCAATGAGAACTGCCAACTTCAGTTCTAGGCAGGGAATTAGAAAATGACCTGGCTTTTATTTTTAGGTGTTTGTTTGTCTTTCCTTGTTGCTTCCCCTCTTGCTGTCAAGTCTGCTTAGATAAGATCTTGGAGCAGTGGTTGTGCTGTAAAGGAGAGTAATATCAACAGTGGAACTGAGCATGGGCCAAGAGCAGCAAGTGTGGAGGTGATGCAAAAGTGAAAGTCTTCCAGCGTTTGTACTCCTCTGGAGCTTCTCAGGCTAAAGACACAGGAAGGTTTCCAGGTGACTCAGCTGCAGCCCCTAGCTAGTGTCCTTGGATGTGTGTTTTCCACAGTATTTTAGAGTGGTGGGTAGGGCTCCGTGAATGAGAGCTCTCTCCATGGGCTCTGCTCCTGCAGAAATGCACAGCAGAGGATAAGGACACAGTAGGAGTCCAAGATTCCATTTTCTTACTCTTTTTCTGGCAGTACCAGCCTGAGCTGTCCTTGGGGGAAATCTCAGGACATAAGTACCTCTATATTTCTTTAAAAATACCTTTCCTGATTTCAGCTTGAGGCATTGGTTCCCAAGTTTTGTGGCTGCCAGCACCATGAGTTTGGGCTGCGACCTGTCTCTTTTGAGAATGACATATTGTCCTGTTCCTGGGAAGCTGCTGGAGGATGTAATTTCTCTCCCTACTGCTGCAATATTAACAGGAACTTCTTGGCACTCCAGACTTAAACAAGTGGGATGTATATGTATGCCCAAAGGCATGCCTAAGAATTTCATACTCTCATTGGCATCCAGGAGTAATGAGGGAGAGCTTTCTCTTGGTTACCCTTGTCTTGCCTAGTTAGTACAAACTGAAGTGTCCCACACCTTTAAAATGGAGTTAGCAACACTGGTCCTTTAGTCCCAACCCCTCAGCCAGACACTTCTGAGCTACAAATGATCCTGATAGCACAGCTTGTACTTCTTCTTTCCATTGCTGTTATCAGAGGGACTGCAAATTCCTACTCTCCTGCACGTTCTCTAGCAATTGTGCTAGTGCTGATCTGTTTTTTCCTGCTCAGCTTCCCCATCCTTGTTTAGTAGTCACAGGACCCTTCTTTCCTCCTGCTTTGGATTGTCTCTTATTTCCATAAACAATTCATTTCTTCAGGGACTTAGTCTAGACCAAATATGTCTGGTGCAAGAGTTGGTGAATTTCTTCCTTTTCCATCCAAGCCTGACGTTCTTGGCATAAATTCATTCTGCTGCCAAATTCTTGTAAGTAGATGCAGCTTTCTTTGTTTTTTTCTAGATTTTTTTTAAAAGAGCTTAAGGCTCTAATGTTGCCACCTTTAAGAGGTTTGGCTCATCTTATTTTGTTAAAAAGAGGATTACTGACTTGATTTCCAGTTTGAATTTTCCTGGTAGGCTGATAACCTCCTCTGTCACTGGTGACCTTGATGGCAGCCTCAGTATTTAAAGTGTGTATGTAAATACAGTATAAGGCCCACACAGGGTGGGAATGGAAAAGTAGAACAAATTCCCAGGAATTAAAATGAGAGTGCCCAAATAAACAGCTGCTGATACAAATATAGAGACTCTGAGTTCAAGGACAACTTTGTCACTTATTAATGATCTGTCCCAGGCAGTTCTTTGGGCACTGCACAAATGCCAGGCTGGACAGAGCCCTGACAGGCTGGCACTTGGCCTGGATTTGAACACAGAGGGATTTTCTTATGAAATATCCTTGGGCTGTCAGTCTCAGGTGCTTAGGCCATGTTCTTGAGTATTCCCTTGCCCCAAAGTTTCTGTGGCAGATGGTCCAAAAACAAAGTCATGTCACTAGTTCTCCATTTGACAGTGGCAAAGAAGGTGGAAAAGGAGTGATGCAGCAGTGAGTTGCACACAGGTTTGGAAAGGTTCATGCTGATTCTGGATTTGGAAAGGAAAAAAAAAAGGCAGGTCAAGCACTAGTGAGGGTGTGCTTGCTGCCTGTTCTGTGGAAGAACTCACAGGCCCAGGCACTGTGGCTGCAGGAGCCTTAATTTCTGAGGTGTCCATGTTGCCACAGCTTGTATGTGACTTCTGTTTGCCTTTTTTTCTTTCCCTGCGGAAATAGTTGAAACCAGCTTTGTGATCTGAAGATGGGGAGGAAATAATGTGAGGCACCAAAAGGTGCCAGCCATCTTTGGGTAAAATGTTAACTCACTGAAAATTGGTATATTGTTTCATGAACTTGTGGTGGGTTTTATCCCCACTCTCTTTCCACCCAGCCTTGGAAGCCTGTGTCTGTTTTCTCTCTGCTTGCCATTGACCTAGTATTGCTTTCCCTTCTCACTTCCAGGTCACCTTCTGTTCATGAATACACTTGTAGCAAAGTACATAAGCAAGAGCTGCTCCTGTGCTGTTGGGCTGCCTGGTGATCAGGTATTGCCCCTGGAGGCTTGACTTCAATGAGAAGCCTGCCAGAAGAGGATTTGGGACTGCCTGTGTTTGGCTCTTTCCCTGATAAGAGTTAAAATTGTCAGGGTTCACTGGCTTCTGGATTTGGCTTTAATCATTAACTAACCTCTTTATTCTGCTGCTGACTCAAAGGTGGATGTTTTTGTGAGCACTGGTGTGAAGGAAGATATGGCTTTGATTCAGTACTTTCCCTAGGTCCTGTGTGTCATCTCATACAGGGATTTGCCTCATCATGGCTAAGGACACAGTTTTCCTGATAGGACACTTGAGAGTCAGCTTTTCAAGTGTGCAAAGCCAGATCCTTCTGCCTTGGGTAGCTCTACCTGTTCAGTCTCTAGGTCTCCTTACATCCATTATCCAGAGCAAAATGTGCACTGAGGATTGCAATGTGCTGGAAATGGTGAATTCTGGACCTGTCCTACTTTCCCATACCTTGCTCTCAAGAGCAGTATGGCTGTCCTGTGTACTCCTGGTGTTTTTATTTCTCTTTTTCCTGTACATTCTTGACTTGGGACAGGGATTTGTAGAAAGAGATGTCCCACATGCAGTGCCATCTTGCTGCTATCCCACAAAACAGATGAAGGAAAGAGTGGTGATGAAGGGCAGGAGAGCAGCCTGTACCTGACACATCTGTGCTCTGCCAGTGGAGAGTCCTGTGTAATCGCTTCTGCAGGGAAGGTCTGTAAGCAATCCAGCTGCTTGCAGGGACTGAAGGGTGTCTGTCAGATCAGTAACATGCATGGCACCTCAAGAATTTGGTACCAAGTTGTGGGAGCTACCAGAATTTAGACAGCAGCTTCTCCAATCTGTCTCTGTTATTTCTCCTGTCCCCTGGCCAGTCTAAGTCCCTCTATACCTTCCTGAGAGCTGCCAGGAGATGGAGAGGATCTCTGGCTGCTCTAGTCGGCACATGACATACCCGTAATTTCCATCTGCTGCCTGAGATCTCCAGGGCTGTTTTCATCTGCTGTGCCTTTTTGGGTGCTGCTTATTGTTTATGGGGGTTTCAGCTGTTCTGTCCTTTGTTCTTCTAAGTATTCTAAAAACAATATAGCTGCAAGATGAGCATATTAGCTGTGAGCTCTGCAGCCTGGCTGCAAGGCCTGACCTTCCTCCTGCTTGGCTCTGCCAGCAGGAGCTGATCTGTAGCCCCAGCAGAAGAGGTGGGTGTGTGTCTGCCTGCCCCCTCTGTCCCTGCTCTGCTGGGCATTGCCCTGGAAGGTAGTTCTGGGTTGCTTCTCCCAAAGGGGCCACAAAATAGAATCTGGGTCTCCTTCCCCTCTCTCTTAATTTAAAAAAAAAATATTAAGTGGAGGGGCCACCCAGTCCCTCTGTTGCATCCTTGGAACATTGGCACTGGAGTGTACATGGCTGTGTGACCTCTCTGAGCCTGTCAGGCATCAGGCTTTACACATGCTTGGGGACAGGAAAGTGTGTGTTTGAGTGTGTATATTTGGGCCTTGTTCAGTGCAAGCTTCCACATTAAGAGGTTGGAAGAGGCCTGTTGGTTTGTGCCAGTGTGCTTCCAAGGCTTTTGAGGATTCTCCCTTGCTGCGGCTCACTCCTGCTGCCTTCTGAGGCTGTGGCTGTGCAGCAGCTCGTGGTGTGGGACTCAAGACACCTTTGCACAGTGTTTTAGGCTGTGCTGGCTGGCTCAATGTCTACCCAAGATCCCAGACAGTTTGCAGAGCAGCACAGACAGTCTTGGAGGCTGTGCCTTGCTGCTCCTGGCCCTCAAGCCAACGATGTCAAAGTTGATGTCTCAAGGCACTTGTACAACTTCAGTCCATGCCCCTGGGTTGCAGTGAAGGCACTTAATGTAGCCCTAGTTTGATTTCCTAGGGATGGGCAAATCTCCTGTTAAATGTGAGCTAACACAGTGGAGTGTGCTTGCCAAGATAAGGGTGCTCTTCATTCATACTCTCTCCTTGCCCTCAGGGAAGAAAGCAGTGATGGATTCTAGCCCGTTCCTGTCAGAGGCCAATGCAGAGAGGATCGTGAGGACCTTGTGCAAAGTCCGGGGAGCAGCACTGAAGCTGGGACAGATGCTAAGCATTCAAGGTAAGTGGCAGCACAGCTGTCTTTAGTGCTGCCAGGTGGGACACAGGGTCAGCTGTCTGCAATCACGCAGTGTCAAGTAAATGTGGAGACTGAACAAATGGCTTTCTCCTGTGAGAGCAGTGATGGAAATGTCTGAGTTCCATCTAATCCCTGTATGAAATAAGTAGATGCATGCACTTAAACACCACCACTCTCTCAATGTCCTTATTGTGTGGAACTGAAATTGGTTGACAGTAGGGTGAAATTGAGAGTTTTAGTGTCTGTGTTGCAAACAATTGTTAAGAAGCAGAGCTGTATTGCACTTTAATTGCAGATGTCCTGCTAGAAAGGAGGAGAGTCACAACAAGAATGTGATCCTTGTTCTTTGTTCACCAAAAGTGGTCAAGGTTATATCCACAATACTCTCCCATTACAGCAATCTGTTTGTGATTTACTTGCTCTGTGGGCACTGAAGCTTTACTGGGAAGCTGATCAACTTAATCAGGTATAAAAGATTTGTTTCCATCCTGAGAAGACTTCAAACTGCTATTTAACTCATTGAGCTGTGAGGCCAGTGACCAGGAGTGAAGGCATGAGTGACATCGGTGTCTCCATTGAACCGTTAGGTTACCCCTGGGAGATGGCAGGTGTGCTCAGTTCAAACCTTATCTGGATCTTTCCAACTTGCCTTCCTGCCCAGCCTGATAGGGAAGGAAAGCACCAGCCAAAAGTAGCTGTAAGACTTGTCTGGAAATAGCTTTCAATATGTTTCTGAAACTGAATAAGTGTCTGAATGTTTGAAGTACTCACTTTGCTTGGCTTATGCTTCTACTTGAATTTTTGTAGGTATTAGCTGATAAGACTGGATCTAGTAGAGTATTAAACACTCTGGGCTCACTAACGAAACAAGATCAGTCCACTGTCCCAGAGAACTCTGACTGGCATTTCATTTGCTAATCAATTGGTTTAGCTGGGTGCCAGGCTGATGGCCACCTGGCAGAGCCTGGTGGGAGGCATCAGCTGCTGTGTCAAAGGCTGCCACCCACATGCTGTTTTCTCACCCTGTAGAAACTGCCAGGTGCCACTGATGGCTCACAGTGCAGATTCAGGAGGATCCTGTGCTCCTTGCTTTCCAATGCCTCTAGTATGTGGGCTGAGCAAGCCATGCCTGGAAATTAGCTCTGTAGTTTAAACTCATCTACCATAGGTGGGATTAATTTCAGATTCTTGGGACACCACTGAGTTGTGCCTGCTGTGTGCCCAAGCCTGGTCACAGCAGTCCTAGGCCTGGATGTGCATGCAGAGGGGCGAGTTGTGAAAGGCTGGCTCTAAGGAGCAGAAATGCTCTGGATTTTTTTAACTTGCCTGCTGTCTCCTAATGTTACAGTGCTTTAGCAGGAGGGTCAGATCCTTGCTGATTGACTTCACTCTGGTGTCAGGAACAGGCCTTCAGCAACCTCTGTGGTTGTATCCAGCCCTCATTTGGACTCTGGCTATAAGTGTGGGGACTCTGCTGTGCCTGACAGGCTCGTGGTGACCTTGCTGGGGGACAGCTGTGGTGAAATGAATTGGACACCGTCAACAATGCAGACTGTTTCTTGGGGTTGGCTGTTTGGACAGTAGGGTTTAATGCAGGTGCTGCCACTTCATGGGCTTCTCTGTGGCCTGGTGAGTTTGAATTCACTGCTTCTGTCAGCAGGTCTGGGTGCTAACTTGGGGCAGGGACTCCCTGTAGCTGAGCACAAGTCACAAACCAGTGTCTTTAAAACCCCTGATGTCTGTTGTGTCTCCCTGATGTGGGAGTCAGTGGATTTGTCAGGGACCCGCATCCCTTAAAGGTCATGCACAAAAAAGATGCCAGAGGCCCCCAGTCATCCTGTGTTCTGGGAGATGTTGGAAAGGCAGCTGCATTTGCCAGCTCAGAGTGCCCTACCTTGGCTCCTGCTTTGTGTTATGTTCCAGTAAGGCCTCACCAGTTGACCACAAAGACGTAAAATCTTATTCATCAGCATGTTGTAAGCCTGGTTTTGGCAGAGTTGCTTCCACAGCTGATTTTTTCCGAGACTGATTTTTGACATTGCTGCTGAGTTTCTGTACAGTCAGCCTGGACTTGCAGGTTTCTTGGCTATTTGACGTGCTCATGAACAAAGGATGAGGGTGGTCAAGCACCCCGGCTAAGGATGAATGCCCTCTCAGAGGTTAAAACCCCCTGAGAGGTTTATGGATGCCAGCAGTAAGCAGAATAAAGGAAGGTCATCCTGAATGTCTGTGGCAGGTGCTGATGATTTGACACAAACAGCCTTTGGGAACGGGAGATGCTCTTAGTGAGATCCATTCTCCTTCTGCCCAGTCACTTTTGGCAGTGGAGGTGACGTGCTGGAACATGATGGTTAATACCTTCACACAGCCCTGAGAATATTTTTCAGAGTGTTCAGAGGCTGGGCAGTGATGCACCATCAGTGACGGGGCAGGTGTTTCTTTCAGTGTTTGCAGTGCACACGCAAATGCAATGTCTCACCTTCTTGCGGGTTTGTAACGTCACAGCAGGAGTTCTACTCACTGTTCCTGCAAAGCCTGCTCCTCTGCAGCTTCCAGTGATGGAATGGGAGCTCCTCTTAAAAACTCCTGTTGGTTCCACAGTGGCGTTTTGTTAGTACTCCTGAATGCTGCTATGGCTTCAGTGGGAATTTGTAAACAATGCTGAGTGTTAATGTCACATCTCTGCATTATTTATCTTTTTCTCTCTGTTTCTTTCCACCCTTCTTCCCAGGACAGTCCTCTTAAGGTCACTGTTTATTTCTTGTTTCCTGGGATAGACATAAGGTGGTTCATGCATGTGTATTTGGAGAGGAACAATAAATTTTTGTTTGAATGTCACAACTGTGTGTGCAGGTTCAGTTCTCAGGATCAAGGCCTGTAGCCTGGACTTTTCCAGTGTTGGGAGTGCAGCAGATAAATCTGATTCCTCTATAATCATTTATGAAATGAAAAGTTTGCCAGCAGTGGTAGTTTTTCTCTGAGTTGTTGTGGAAGCCTTTGCTCAAGCAGAGGACTAATCTTTCAAGATGCCCCAGCCCCTCCTCTTATAAGTATAAATATTTGCTTGCTAAATCCTTCTGACTTAAAAGTTTTGTCTCAGCTGTGTTCTCTTCTGCCCACTTGTAGTTGCTCTGCCTTTGGGCAGCTGTTTACAGTAGCAAATGCCAACAGTTTTTAAGATTTCTCCAAGAGTTCAATACTTGTTTAAGTGATGTTTTACCATTGCACAGCGTTCTAGAGGAGCTGCTGCCCCTTAAAATGAACTGGATTAAACCATGTCAGGAACCTTGGGATGGCTCTCCAGGGGACCCTTCTGTGCTCTGTTTCCATGAGGCAGTGGACTCTCCTAGACCTGGATGTTCCACTGCTGCCACCCAGAAGATGGGCTGCTGTGTGGCAGAGGCAGAGCACTCTGCTCTTGGGTTTGTGCACCCTGTCACCACACCAAAAGACCTAAAGAATTACTTCTAAAACCTTCACTGGGGTGTGCCTGGTGCAGGACAGCCTGACTTGTCTGAATGCAGGAGAGTGTTTCTTTGTGTGTTGAAGAATGCAATGCCTGCACTGACTGCCGTGTGCTTTCCCTTGGCAGATGATGCCTTCATCAACCCCCATCTCCAGAGGATTTTTGAGCGTGTACGTCAGAGTGCTGACTTCATGCCTATAAAGCAGATGATGGTGAGGAATATTCCTGAGTGTTTATCAGAGAAAGGGACAATGGAAAGAAAAAATGTCACCTGTGACATACTCCAGTAAGGGAGGTGGATGGGGATTTAAAAAAAAATTTCAATAATGTTACATATTTTCAGTTGTGGGTAACGTGTGATTCCTTCTCTCAATTATGTGCAGTCTTTTCTCTCAAAAAAAAGTGGGAGTTTTTCATGTCCTGAGAATAATGTTGATGGAGCAGGATGCTCCACACAAGTATGGTTAGAGGGTCTTGTTGAGCGTAGTCTCCTCTTGTGCTTCCTCTTCTCTTTCTCGTGGGTCTTAAGCTGGTGCCTAAATACATCTACATCCCATTTTAGAAACAGACTCTCAAGCCTTACCCTGCTGGAAAATTAACAGCAGCTTTGTCCTCACCATTTTGGTTAACTTGCCTCAAGAAGACTGAGAGTGAAGCCAACTAAGTTTGCTTTCCCAAGTGTATATATTCCCTGTAAATTCCCTTGTAAAGGGTGACGCAAAAGGAACTGCCAGCACTACTTACCTTCTGAAAGACACTAAGCAGAGCTAGAACTTATATACTGCAGTCTGGCAGGGCAGCAAAAAAGATGTTAAAGCAGGCTGTGATGTTTCATTGTCAATATTGCCTTACAGAGAGTCATGCTTGGGTTGCTTCTGTTCAGCTTGGCAGCATGAAGAAAGAGGAGAAATAGCTAACTCATTTTCCTTGCTCATTTTCTGGAAGATAGCAAGTGGCACCTAAAAGGAGATGTTTGTATTGCCAAGGCAGTGGTGTTTGTGTTCAAGATTAGGGCAGAGCCCCACAGAAATCTGATCAGCAGTGCTGTGCCAGCATTGCTGGCTGGACCACTCCTTGCCTTGGTGTGCAATGACAAGGCACAGAGGATGATCTAGAAAGGAGGTTATAGGTACTCAGAACTCAGTCACCTTAGAGGAACATGATTTCCAAGACTGAAAGTCTTAAATCTTTGCTTCTCATACTCTGATCCTTTCTATTTATTTGTAGAAAACTCTGAACAATGATCTCGGCCCCCACTGGAGGGATAAACTGGAGTCTTTTGAAGAACGCCCCTTTGCTGCTGCTTCAATTGGTCAGGTTCATCTGGCACGCTTGAAAAATGGGAAGGAAGTTGCCATGAAAATCCAGGTGGGCTTTACAGACCAGCCATGTCGTGTTTGTGCTCATGGAAGGGCAGGGGAACCACATGTGTACTGCTAGACAAATGAGAAACATTTTAATGCAAGTGAAGATGTGATGTCTTACCTAATGCAAGCTAAGTGGAAAAGACAGGAAAGGTTTTGCAGCTGGAGCCAGTCTGAGTCCAGATGAGCAGGAGACATCTCATGGATATTTCACTGCAGTATAGGATAATGGTGCTGAGGGACTGCTTGTACTTTTAGGGCTGTATGGGAGGGTCCCACCTGCTCCATAGGTCAGTCCACTTCATGGGATGTGCACAAGCCCCAGGCCCCTTTCTGGGTGTCAACAACCTCAGGTGGCTGTTTCCAACAAAACTTAAGTTCTAGCTAAAGCTCTCTCTGCAGCATTTATAATCCCAAGTAGTGAGGTCCCTTGCTGACTGAGCAGTATCCCAGGCAAAGCTGATGAACCCATTGGTGGGTTTTTGTAGGATGGGGAGACTTTAGAAATAGTATCAATGGGAGCTTCTTGGGATCCCATCAATGGGATGTCTTCTCAAGCTGTTTGTGTCCCAAGTACTCTCTGAAGTCAGGCCAAGGTAACAGCAGCAGAAACTCAGCCCTCTGGCATCAGCACACATTCTCCTCAGCAGTGCAGGCTCCTTCCCTTCTTGACAGACAAGAGGAGGTGCCTTTGCCAGGACTGGGCTGGGGCCTCACCACTTGCCCTACTGCTGGGAATGACACACTGGGGCTTCCAGGGGTGTGTGCTTTCAGCTGTGGGAGAGAAATGACTGACTGCCATGGCTGCTGTGAGATTTGTGTGTCTGAGAACCCATCATGTGTTGGAAGAATTCCCACCACAGGATCTGAACAAGCCCTTCTGATTGCAAGGAGCTGCATCTTAGCCTTTCTCTCTGTCCCCTGGTTTAGATGCTGGGCTTTGAATAAGCTTTTAGAAGAGATGTGTGGCTCAGGAATGCCCTGGCTCATTGCCAGGCTGTAGGTGGCTGTGATGTGGGGGCAGTGGATGCTGAGCCAGGTGTTCTTTGTCATGCCCTGTACAACCAGGTCATCTAATCTCCACACTGCCCTCTCCCATTCTGTCCCACAGTACCCTGGAGTTGCTCAGAGCATCAACAGTGATGTCAACAACCTGATGGCTGTCCTGAGCATGAGCAATATTCTCCCTGAAGGTAAAAAGACAGAGACCCTGGCAGTTCCTGTGTTCCCACTGGTGCAGGTTGAGTTCTGCCAACCCCTTTCAGGCGGCGTATTTCATGTGTCCCTCCGAAGACTGGGGAAAAGGACTTAAGGATACTAAGTCTGCCCAGGAGCAGATTTCCTGCAGAAAGCAGGAGAGGGAGCAGATGTGGGCAGAGGGTGCAAGGCCAGTTTGGGGAGCCATGCTCTGTTCCCCTGTTCTGCTGCAGAGCTGCTGCTGCCTTTGCTGGATATGTGTCTGCTCCAGTGCCCGCTTGGTGGGGTGGGAAGTGCACCAGTGTGTTTTCTGGCCAGGTGTATGCACACATCCACCAGAGTAACCTGCACTTGTCTCTGTGTGCTCTCTGTAGAGACAGACCCACAGGAATTCTTAGCAAAGTATAAAGTGCCTGGGAATACTCACTTTTGATGGCTTTCTAGGCTTGGAGTGTGGGCAGTGTTCAGGTGAGGTAGTCTTGCTTTGTCCCATTACTTTCTGGTACATTTGACAGAACTCATTCTTCATGCTTCCTTGTAGCCCTCCATGCCTGCCATTCTGTGCTCTTCTCAGATGTTCTCTATTCTTTCCAATCAGAGTTGTGGAGAACTGTCAGACTTTTGAACTTTCTCAGTGTCCCAGCACATGGATAAGTCCCTTTTCCCACAGGGGAATGCAGGACTTACTACTCCTTTTTCCAAATACCTACCTGCAGCAACTCTAAATATTAGTGGGACTGTACAAATGCTGCTCTAAAATCAGGCTTGGTGCTGACAAAATCTGGGACTGTTCTGTCTGGTGGCTGGGCAGGGCCCTGCAGAGGTTGCTGCAGCCCCAGCTGTGTCCACCCCAAGAAGTAGATTGTTTCTCCAGCTTCAAGACTAAGAAGAGTGGGCTTGGCATCTCAGGCCTTGGCTACGTGTTGCTGCTGCAGTGCACTGTATTAGTCATGCTGACTGTTTCTACCTGGCAGTGCCTGCTGCCACTTGGAGGCAGATAACTGTTTGGAGCCTGGATTTGCCCAGTGTTTGGGTGCTTGTCTTTGGTGTGTGTCCCTGCACAGCCATGCCAATAGCAGGAACAGACAGCTTGGGCTGTGGGGTGGGAGCTGGGAGAGGACAGAGCTCTGCTGCATAGAGCAGTGGATGTACCTTGACTTAAGGGCACTTATGTAGCCTGGGCCTGGGATTACTGCACAACCTGCATCTAGCTGGAAATACACCTTGGCTCTCTGAGGCCTCCTGTGCTCCTCAGCTCAGAGTTGGCTGGATAGCCAGCTGCTCCTCAGCTGCAGCTCTGGAAAGCTTAGCCTGAGGAGATCCTTTTTTCTCAGCCTGCTCTCTCCTGTGCTGTTTGACTTTCAGGTTTGTTCCCAGAGCACTTGATTGAAGTCGTGAGCAGAGAGCTGGCCCTGGAGTGTGACTACCTGAGAGAAGCTGCCTGTGCAAGGAAATTCCAGTATGTTCCCACTATTGCCTTCAGCCCCTTCTGTCTCAGCTGGGCATGGCTTCAGTCAGCTGAAGTGTGATCACCTATCCTCCCTTCTCCCACGCAAATCTGTCTGTTCTGCCACACCTGAAGGTGCTGCAGTAACTCCTGAGGCCGGGTTGCAGTGCTCTTCCATGTGCTCTTTTCTCAGCCTGTTGTTAACTTCTCCCATCCTTCAGCCCAGGAAGTTTTCAGTTCAGCTCTCTCAAAGCAGTTACCACCAGCAGTGCTGCCTGCTCCCTTGGTTTGCCATAGCATCCAGATTATTTTTACATGGTGGCTGGATGCTCTTCCTGTCCTGCTGCAGAACTGCCCCTGTGGCACTGCTCCCTTTGGCAAAGTAATTCTTCCATGTGTGCAGTCTGGCCCTGAAGCCAAGTGGTGTGAGCAAAAGAGCCCAGTGCCCATTGATGCACCTGCCTGGAGCCTTCCTAGTATCACTGCTCTGGCAGGAGATGTGACCTCAGGAGCTGGCAGAAGCTGTAAGTCACTGGCAGGGTTTCTGCTGGCTTAATCCCTACTGTAATTGCTGAGGAAAACATCCTGGCAGCCCCAGCCAGGGTGTGGGAAGAGGCTGGTGAAGGGTTGTGTGAGGTGTTGCTGGTGGGTCCCTTTGCTCTCAGAGCTCCTAAACCTTTTCCTCTACTTTCTCCATCTGTAGGGAGCTGCTGAAAGACCACCCCTTCTTTTATGTCCCAAGAGTGATAGATGAGCTGTGCAGCAAGCATGTGCTGACCACAGAGCTGGTGTCTGGTTTTCCCTTGGATCAAGCTGAAGGGCTGAGCCAGGAGATTCGAAATGAGGTAAATTGGGGAGTTTGTGCTTCTGCCCTTGCTCAGAGCCCTGTGCTTGGCCTGCCTGTGACTGCCAGACTGGGGGATGCCTTGTGGCACAGCAAACCCTGAGCAGGGCTGGAGTCAGGGCCTTTCTGGAGCCTCTAGGAAGGCTTGTTTAGAGAAGGTGGCAGTGACACTGGCATCTCTCCTGGCTTGTTTGGACCTTGCAGGCACCAGCATTCAGCAAGGAGGGGTTGGAGAGGGTGAATGGCAAGGGCCGCTGAACGGGAGGTAGCCTTGCTGTGTGACGCCATTTCTGATAACTTTAAGTTTGGGAGGGACTGTCAGCAAGGGAAAAGGGGTCTTATGCAGCTGCTGTCCTGGGCAGAATCATCCCAGTGCAAGCAGTTGGGTGTCATTCCTGCAGGACTGACCTGTGCTGCACAGGGCTGCTGGAAAAATACCTGTCAGTAAACACGAGTAGGGATGTGGGGATAGGTGGGCGTTGGTGCTGAATATAGCCAGGGATTGGAGTGCTGTGGTGGGACAAGCAGCTGTTCTAGTAGCAGAAATAACTGTCCTGGTATTTGGATGTGTGTGTGTTTCTTGGTGTGAGCTGTCAGCTGTTGGCAGGTCACTGGGGAAGAGGGCAGTCTGTTCCTCTAGATAAACAGATTTCAGTGTCACATTAGATTTGAAGCTGTGCCAGAGCTGGCTGCCTACTCTTAGGGACTGTCCCCAGCAATGAGCTGCTCTGTCACCAGGACTCATTTTGAAAGGCTGTGAGCTGGGGTGTTGCTGCAGGAGCAGCCCTTCTTTGCTATAAGCAACTGGCCTGGCTGACCCTCTGCCTTCTGATGCAAATAACAGGGTCCTGTAGCAGGGTTGAGCTTGCATTTGGTGCTCTCCTCCTTCCACCTTGGATATGGTGTTTCACTCAGCTTTGCAGAAACTGTAGAGGGGCAGAGTGAGGCTGGCAGTCCTGCTGAACAGGCTCCAGCTTAGCAATTCTCACAGAAAAGCTCCGCTGGAGTATGTAATTCAGCAGGGGGTTCTTCAGGGACTACTCTTGCTTCTCTGTGCCTGTGGGTCCTGAGGTGTGGCTGTGCTGCTCCTCCCTCAAGCTGGGTCAGTGCTGAGCCCACACGAGTGCATGGTGGGTCTGTGTATCATGCAAGATTCCTATTCTTGCAGCCACCCAGTGTGTAGTCAATGCTGGAAAGTTAAAAGGCAGGATCATAATGCAGTTGGATGAGCATTGGAACATGTGTACCATCTGCTAAGGATGTCCCCTGGCACATGTGGGCTGGGAGTGGCTGAGAGGTGCTGTGTCAGCTCTGCAGAATAGAGCAGATGGTTCCTGCTGCTGTAGTGATGTTTGCTGATGCCTGCTCTAAGTTACAGGTGTGAGTAGGGCTTGTTGCCCTACTCCTGACTTGTTTCTTGTCTCCTTGTTCTGGAAGATCTGTCACAACATCCTGGTGCTGTGCCTGCGGGAGCTGTTTGAGTTCCGGTACATGCAGACTGACCCCAACTGGTCAAACTTCTTCTATGACCCACAGCTGCACAAGGTAAGCCTGAGCAGCCACTGTTTTTCCTATACAAACATCGGTTTTCACCAGCTTTTGATTATTCCCCCCTCCCAGAGTTTAATGAGCTCTTACTGAGATTGTTTCAGATTCCTGTCCTCGAGGCATGGGCAGGTAGCAGACAGAAACCTCCCTTTACCCATGTCCTCACTAGGGCTCGGCAGGAAAGCAGAGCTGCTGTAACCCTGACCCTTGATCAGTCACAGCTGCTTTCTCAGCCTCGGGATCTGTTTTGAAGGTGGTCAGTGGGAAGCTGCAGCTGGCAGTGCTCTACCAGGACACACCTGAGCCCAGGAGTCTTCAGTTAAATGCTCTTGTGCTGTGCTGAACAGAAGAGTAGCACTTCCTGCTCATTAGTTTGGCTGCTTGTTTGTGCCCTGTAGGGCAGATGGAATTGCTTTTTATTCCTGATGTCTGTGCTGCTCTGTCCCTGTACATGCAGCCTGAGTTGAGCTGAGCATGTGTGGCAGTGTGGGCACTGGGCATGGGCCATTCCTCCGCAGCCCTTTACGGGTGCAGCTGTTGGGACTGCAGACTGGGAATAAAGGAGTCAGGGGCAGTTGGAATGCAGAGGAGAGCTGGGAAAGCCAGCTGAGCTTCCTGAAGAAACCAGGAGCATTCTTAAGATCAGGTTCTACCAGAAAGATTGATTCTCCAATACAGACGGCTTCATCCATTTCCAGGTGGCCCTGCTGGACTTCGGAGCAACGCGAGGGTTTGATGAGAAGTTCACAGATGTCTACATAGAGGTGAGGACTTGCACTGTGTCCTAGAAAGCTGCACTTGATTTTGCAAATACTCTCATCTCTTAACTGTTATCACTTTGTACTGGAATACATGTTTGGGTGTGGAGGGAAGCAGGGCTGGAGGCAAGAGAGCGATCTCTGTTCCTGTTTCATCCCTTGCCATGGCTGTCTGCACATGTGCTGCAAGCTGCTGGCTGTCTGAGTTGGGACGTTCACAAAAGTGAGCTGCAGTGATGCTTGCTGGGGGGCCTGGACAACAGGGTGTATCAGAACACTCACAATTCTGTGATTTTTATATGAAGATGTGCAGGAGTTGCTTGTTCCCCATCTCTTCCTGAGATTTCTAGCTTTTCCACAGATAGATAAATTGATATGAAGTCAAATGTGCTTCCTGTGTGATCACTATGTTCTGCACATAGTAACTGAGCTGCCAGGGCCAGCAGCTGCCACCTAAAGCTGCTCACAGTCGGCTTTGCCATTTCTTTGGGGGAATGGCTATTTGTGAAGGGTTTTTTTGCTGTCCCTTCCATTCTCTGGGCCGTGTGTAGCCCTGTTGGGAAGAGCTGGATCTTTTAGCCAGTAGCTCTTAACCTGCTCAGCATGTTCTGAAGAGAGGACAGAGGCAAGGAAGTGGGCAGGTGGGTGGTGTTGATGTGTGCTCCTGTGGCCTGTGCAGCAGTCCTGTGCTCAAAACATTGTTCAGTCATCTCTTGGCTCTCCTGAAAGTATTCCTTCTACTCAGGTAATCAAAGCAGCTGCTGACATGGACAGAGAGAGAGTACTGAAGAAGTCCATTGAAATGAAATTCCTCACCGGCTATGAAATCAAGGTATGGAGCAGAAGGATCCGATTCTGGTGTTGGCCACAGATAAGGTGGTTGCAAGTGAACTTCTGTGAACTTCTCCAGATTTCTTGATGTGGTAAAAGTGTCAGTCCAAAAGCCATTTTGATAAGCATGAGGAAGGAGGATAAAAAAGATTTTGGCTTTTGTTCTCACTTCTGGGAGCAGGAAAAGTAATGAGGATACAGCTAGCCCCAAAACCACTGTTCTCCTTTCTTTCCCCCTGCCAGACTGTGCAGGTGATGACAATTCCTGAGATTTCATGACTGGGAAGATGGTCTTCTGGAAGGTCTAGTCGCTCAAAACTGTATGAACTAAATGTTCCTCAGTCTTGCTGGGGGCTGGAGGTTCTCTTTGTCATGGACAGGGCTGTTTTTCCTGAGCTCTGCTATTAACACTAGCATTTCTTTTCCTCCTTGGTGGTTGTCATGGCTAGTGGGGTTACTTATCCCTCTTTCCTTTTGGTCAGGAAATGGAAGATGCCCACTTAAATGCTGTCCTCATCCTGGGAGAGGCTTTTGCATCTGAGGAGCCTTTTGATTTTGGCAACCAAAGCACCACTGAAAAGATCCATGGTTTAATCCCAATCATGCTGAAGCATCGGCTCATCCCCCCGCCAGAGGAGACCTACTCTCTTCATCGGAAGATGGGTGGCTCTTTCCTGATCTGCACCAAACTGAAGGCCAAAATTCCCTGCAAAAACATGTTCCAAGAGGCATATAGCAAATACTGGAGCAGTAGGGGCAAGAAGCCAGAGGAGTAGTAAGGATGAACTTGTCTTGTTCTGAGGCCCCAGTTCAGCTGAGCCTTGCAGAGCGCGTTCTAAGCCTCCCCTGCGTTGCTCCCCAGCTCTCCATCCTCTTGAGATGCAGCAGCCCCGTGCCCTGGAAGCCAAGTGTGCATTCCATGAGGACAAAGCTGCTCTTTCCTGCAGTGTCTGTCCTAGCTCCACTGCCAGCACAGCCTGCAGCTTGCAGGAAACTCTGAGTGCTTCTGTGCTGCTTCAAGGCACCAGCTGACTACCTTGAATGCATTGGTAACATTGTGATGGTGGCTGCATATTGAGAGGGTTTTATAACAAGTAGGGGAAGGAAGATGAGAGCAGAATTTAATATTGAAAACTATTTGTAATTGTCCACAAATTGTTTTTTAAAAACTTTCCCTCTTTCGAGCTGAGGTGGAATTCAAGTAGTTTTAATACTGTGAATTTATAGATTGAAATACCAAGGTGTTCCCTACCACAGACACATCCAGCACCTCCCCCACGTTTTTGTAAGTCAAGTGGTGGCAGTCTGAGAACCCTCCTGGATGCTGCTGACATTGGTTTAATGTAAGGGGCGTGTAAGTAGAAGTTTTATGCTTTCTGCCTCTTTTTGGCTTGCAAGCTAAACATAGGAAATATTTTAAAAGTCTGAGAATTGAGTGCCAGTCTTTTAAACACACACACTCTCACAACCCATCTCAGTTCTGGGAGTCAAACATGTACTCAGCAGAGCTATATCTGAGCACAAATAGTGGGATTCTGCACTGTCTGGTAGGTATCGGCTTTCCTGAGGGTGAGTTAGATAAGCTACAACTCTGACACAAACTGCTTGCTGCACTCCTGACTAAGACCCTCCTCTGTGTGCTTCCATGAAAGGCAGAACTTGCAGCAAGGCAGACAAATGTCCTGCCTCTGGTGAGCAGCTGCAGCTCCAGCTGAAATGTCACACAGTTCAAATCAGACGCACAGTTTTCAAGTTAGAAAATTGACTTTTGTAGGTTTTTGTACAAAGCCTGTACCTATACGACTTCCTGATGTCAATAAACAAGTGCTTGTGCAGTGGGCCTGCTGCCTGTGCCTGTGTCATCTTCTGATGTGAGAGTGGACACTCAGGGGAGCAGTGTCCTGTTCTGGGGGATAAACAGCAGCTGAGCAGAAGCAGCAGCTCCCAGGTCTCCTCTTGTTGCAGTTTGCTCAAGGAATTGCTACTATCCTTGCCTGGCCATCCACCTGTGGCCTGTTCATGCCTTCATCCTTGCAGCTGTGACACTAGTGCTAACTGTGACACATTTACCAGGAGCCACGACATCAGCCTGAACATTGTCTTGCCATGAAAATCCCTGGTAATTTACTTGCTTTTTAATCTTCCTTTCTTTTAATTGCTCTGTTAGCATTCTGCTGAACACAAGGGTCTCTGCCTTTCCTCCACTTGTGAAGGGGAGAGAGGCTGCTGGAGTTGAAGCTTACTAGGAGCTTGTAAGGCAGGTGTCCTTGTCTGGGAAGTGCCAGGTATTTACCAGCAGGCTCAGCTGGTCCTCTTCAGTTAGCAGAGCCCAGGAATGCCCAGGTGGTGTGATCTTACACTTCAGCATGTGTGAAATCCTGACAGCTGACACTTTAGAGGAAAAAACAGGTAAGTGAATAAATGGTCTCAGGAAGGACCTCTGAGAAGCAGGAAAACAGATTACGGTATTGCCTTTATTCCAAAGCCATAAACATAAAAGCCACTTCATTTAAGACTTTGTTGAACAAGATGCAGTGCAGTTTAAATCAAAATACTGGTCAGGTTATTCTCAACCTTTTGAGAAGAGGTAACTCTGCTGTTCAGTGAAGTAATAGTTTTGCATTGAGCAGTTTATCAGTGTACAAAGTTCCAGTAACTTTCCTTGTTTTGAGTTCTGATAGACATTGTTTAGTTTTTCTCCTTTGGATCTAGACCTTGCAGCTGTAAAAACACTGGAGTTGTTTGAGCTGTTAAATGCTTATGTTAAAGGGAATTCGATTAGGTGAGCTTCAGAGCAGGTTTTCTGAAACTGAAGATTCAAGGCCAGCATGTTCAGAGGACTTGCAAAGGTGGCAGAGTCAGCTGGAGCATTACAGTTCACTTTTCCAGTAAGCACTTGTTCATGTGAGCCCAGATCTTGTGTATACCATGCTGGGGCAAGTGTTCGGCTCCTGGCAAACATTCCCCTTCCTGAGAGTGTTTAGCAATGACATCCAGCTGAACAGGAGAGTTGTTTTGCATTGCAAGAGGGTAGCAACTTGCAGAAGCTGAGATGTTGCTTTATTAGGAGAGCTAATTAGAGCTCTCAGTCCCTAATTCTCCTGGCCTTTTGTGTATGCTCTGAAAGCATTCACAATGGCTGTAGCTTTGTCCAGAGAGATTTGTGACAGGAGCAATTGCATGTCAGAGGAACAGCAGTGTAGAAAATGTGAGCTAGAAACTCTGGCTTCAAGTCAGTTGTGACATTGTACAGTGAGCAGGAGAACTTGATCTGTGCCAGGCACTGCCTCTGCTTGAACTGTGCTTGGAGGGTTGAGGATGTGACTGTTTCTATGCTGCAGGAAACTTCTATGGTTCAGAAAAATCTCTTGTGAAAACATTTCTTCTTTGCACAAGGCAAGCTGGAGATTAAAGCTGCCTCTCTAATGACAGTTATTTTCCATTCTAAAGGACCAAGATTCAGGCTACCTCTGGTAGCAGTGATTTTCCTAACTTCTTTCTTTAGTCAACTTGGCTGCTGCATCGAAACAGAAAATGAATGCTGAAGAAGTGAACATGCAGTTCAGTTTGTGCTTTTCTAATGCCCAAATCCATGACACTACAAGGCCCATTTCCCAAGACCTTTACAGCTGTGATGTGCAACTGAACCCCTGGGAAATCAGAAATAAAGCACTGATTGGAAAGTCAGAGCACAGGAACCAGGATATGTCCCAGAGGTACTGCAGCTGCCTCAATGGGACTAGCCATGGGCTTAAATCCACGTGAACTGGAGTGAAAGGCTGAGAAAGTAAACATTTTGACTGAAGGAGAGAACAGGAGTTAGGCAGCCTAAGGCCTTGGAAGGAGTGGGAATCACAGTGCCTGTTCCTGGAGGGGATTGCTGGTAGGCTTTGGTAATGGAAGAATGCCCAGGCTGGCACTGGTGGCAGTGGGGGATGAGTAACAGTCCAGTTGTGTATTCCTGCTGCAGGGGGGCGGTGACTGAAGCAGGTACCGAAGCCAGGACTAACCCCAGAATCACTAAGGTTGGAAAATACCTCTGGGATCATCAAACCGAACCCTGAGCCCAGCACCGCCTTGCTCACCATTAAACCATATCCTCAAGTGTCATATCCACACAGCCTTTTGTACATTTCCAGGGATGGTGACTCCACCACTTCCCTGGGCAGCCTGTTCCCAGATTTCACATGCCTACCTGTGAAGAAATTTTTACTAATATCTGAACTTCCCCAGGCCCAATGAAGCCATTTCCAACATTACACCAAAAGGGGCATGAATGAAGAGGAAGATGTACCAGCACTCTCGAGTATGGGGAAAATTCCAGGCTGACTTGTGAGGAAGGGGTGGATGACAGGAAAGAGTCAAGGCACGTACAAAACTTCACAGGTATTCCAAGATCTACTTAAAAGTGCATGAAGGTCAATGTGAAGGCTGAAACAGTTGATATTTCAAATGAGGGAGGAACACCAAAAACACTGACTACAACTACATAACTACCCATTTCTTAGGTCATCACAGCATAGCTGACCTAAGAAAAAGGTCAGGAAAACTGCAGTTCGATACAGAAAAGTATCCAGTGCCTTTGACTTTGTATTTTCAAAAGTATCTGGTTATTTTTTCTGAAAGCTGTTAAAGGGAAATAGAATTTCACACATACTCCTTTTCTTCCCACTGAGCACTTGTGCAGATGTGTTAGAACCAGCATATTGTATCTTCAAGAATACCATCATTTCTCTTTCCATGTGCTCCTCAAAGCTTACTGTGGGGGAGGTGGGAAAAAAAGACAAACATCTGCATTTCTAACAGTTCCCTGTTTTATTGCAGTACATCAAAGTAGGTTAATATTAAGTGTGTTACCAACATAAAATATTGGTGGTAAGTCATTTTTACATTGTTGACTGTTCCACCTTAAATATTTCTGTGCAAAAGAATCTACATCATTGTTCTGTAGCAGAGAATCTCTTACAATGTCCCCTACAACACTGAGGGCATTAAACAAAAGAGTGAGAAGAGGCAAAAAGCAGAATCTTTCCCCCACACGCACACTTGTCAGCTTTTATACTCTAAAACAAAAAAGTGATTACATCTATGCCATGCAAAACTGTACAATAATATTACAATGAAAAACCTAAAAAACATATTTTAAAAATAAATGATATGAAACTGTCATACATAAAAAGGCAGGTATAGCAACACTGGTTTGTTTGTGGATTTCTTCCCTGTAGATGTGACTGTCTTAAATGGAGAATGAAAACAGGTTGTACTGAGCTGCGGCTGGAATGAGAGGAGTTGGAATTCAGACTGGAAAGCCTGCAGCAGAGCAGCTTCTGGGGATGTTTATCAAATAAACTGTGAACAGCAAGTGCACAGAAGAGTGCACTTTGTGTTAGTGCAGAAAAGTTGTCCCATTTCCTCCATGGAATGGACTCATATTAACAAAAGAACCCACAGCAGGAGTTGCTATGTGCCACTTTGATTCTCAGACTAAGGCTCAGGAGCTGTGGGTACTTGCACTGCAATAAGTTTTACCCTTAATGCATTCATTTAAAATTAAACAGCATTCATAAAATGGAAAAGAAACCCTTTTTGCACCCAAGAGCATGTTTGTCTTGTCATTCAGGGTCTGGCCATGCAAGACAACACAGGGCTAGAATCTGTTGTGTGTTAATAATCCAACTGTCCTGTTTGGAAAGGCTGACACTGAACCAGTTAGGTGCAGTTAAACTACATTTCTATAAATAAACTATGCTTTGGACTTTTATGGTATGGCAAGACCCTTAACTTCCCTCTGCCATATACCTGAGAATAACACACCTGGGTTGTAACTTATCAGAATCAAATCAAAGAACATTCCTGACTCAGTTTTGAAACTCATTTAAATGGCCAAAATGCACATTCATAGGAAGCCACAGCAATTAATGGAGGGGAAAAGAAGCAACTATTTCACCACAGTCTCAGGAATGTTTTTTTGATACCACCAGCTGTCTTCTACAGGCCAAAGGGAAGACAGAAGAGAGTACTGTAACCCTGCTTTTGGGTTTATGAAATGTGGGAGGAAGCCACATACCTGTGTGTGCACACGTGCAGGGGAAAACTATTTACCAAACCTATTCCATCCTATAACCTGGAATCCTTAGTAGCTGCCTGAATCTGTTCAGATCCTTGTTGCCATCAAAAGAGAGAAAAAAAAAAAAGGCAAAACCCCAACAACCCATCTGTTCAAGCACTGTCAAAAATGCAAACACCTTCAGTCTCAGCCAAAAGGAAAAAACCCAGCTAGATATACATCCTGTGTACAGAGAACGTGTGTCACAGTCAGGAACTCGAGGAGATTTTAAGCTCCCAGAACAAAATGCAGCCCTCGACCTGTCAAGTTGAAGCAGTGCTACAGTGCAAAGGAGCAAATGTCCAACCTCAGGAGACAACTGCCTTGAAGATACCAGTCAAGAGTCTTACAGTTCAAATGACCAAATTACTTTTCCTAGCCGAATGAGTCTTTAGAAAGCTCAGCTGCAGTATCCATACCAACAAAAAGAGATGAGTGTGATTTCAAATTGAATCTGTAACCAAATGGTCCCCAAATATATAAAACTATTTAAGTCCTAGGACAATTTTTCTCTTTTCAAATAAGTGATGTGGTCATTTGCTTTTCAACTGAGAGAACAGTTGCTGTATCTCTTCTGAACAGACACATATAAAAATGCACAGGACCAAACTAATGATTAAATAAATCCTAGAGAAGACTGCTGAGGCTTGGACATCGTAGTGTACAGTGTGGGCCTGTGGAGCTCTCATCCTCTGAGCTTAGTGTTGTAACACAGCTGACCTATGCTCTGCCTGAAAATGCCAGGGGTTGGTATCAACAGATTGCAGGCACTGGAACAGAGTAAACACAGGGGTTTACTCCATTTAATTGTTTTCTGTGTGGTGGCTCTTTGGGTTCCATTTTCAGATAGAGCTTTAGCACAACTGTGGGAAAAAAAAGTCCATGGAAAACGATCCTGTGACCCTCTCTCAGGGGACTGCCATGCAGGCTGCTCTGTCTTTAATGACTACTGTTTAAATGCCTTCTCTCAACATCAAAATAAGATTATTATTTAAATACAACATACAGTAAATACAAAACTAGTCTGCAAAGGCTTTGAAAAGTGTGTGGACATGCTTCACCAAAACAAGGGAATTGTGGGGAAAAAGCAGTGGCTATACTTGAAGCAATATGCAGCCTTTAAAAAGAAGCTGATGTGGAATTTCAATAATGCCAATAACGCCCTGCTATCTGTCCCTCAGAAATACATAAACTTTTCTGGGAGGAATTACTTTCAGATACTTTGCTGTTTGCTAAAGCTTTTAATTTCAAATGCCAGGCTTGCCTAAGTAGTAGGTTTGAAGTGAAAACAAACAACACAACCAGCTTGCTACTCTGAAATAGCCAAAGAGGAGAGAGACAGGCTTTGATATGATGGTTTCTACAATAATTTCTTGAATTCCGGTCCCAAAATAACAGTGAATGAGCTTAAACTTGGATAAGCCTCTTGATTCAGAGTGAAAGAGAAATCTTACCTAGGAGACCCAGCATGATTAAATGGATTAGATGATCTGTGTCTTGTTCCCTATGTCAGATTTAGATCACACCTGGAAATTACTGTACATGGTTTGAACTTACCTACAACTTCTATTAGGAAAGACAGAAACTGCAAAACTACAAACACCTCTGTGTGGGTGAAGCTCTACATAACTGCTGACTGCAAGAATACAGAATGGTTTAATGAGAGCCATAACAAGTTTCTGAAACCCACAAACCCCAATATTCTAAATACAAAAAGCCCTTATGTGTTTGAGTATGGTCATAGTATGAAGTCAACAACAATACTGCTGGGAAGAGAGGCTCATCCCAAATGAAAAGCACAATCTGCCTTGCTAACTAAAGAGAAGAGACATCTTCCTCTTACCATACATCTGTGCACCAGTTTTTCATTTTCATTCTGTCAGCTGGGTGACCACTTCAGCTTTTTATTTATTTTTCCAACTTCAGCGGGCTCTGCCTTCCACTGCAATACTTCCTGCCCTCCAACCTGTCCTGCTTTTGGAACCAAACAGCACATGAGCACATAGAAACAACTGCAAATTGCACAAACCCACACCACAGGTAGGGGGCAGAGGACAATCAACCTTGCCAGTGCAGCAGTTGTGGGTCACCAGGCATTTTTGATTACCACAGTGTGAACAGTGTGAGGTCAGTCTTCAAGGTTCTTAGTTGCTACAGTGACAGCAAAGCCAGCCAGGGCCAGCTTTGAGCTAAGGGCACTCATTTGGCTGATGTCTATTAGCAACCAGTATCTGCTAATGACAGTAAGAGTTTGCTGCTTAAGGATGGTCAAGGAGATGTGGAAGACTGCTCCCTTCTGAGTTAAACCTGTTCAAAGGCTGTGACCCAGGGAAACAATCCTGCTGAATGCAGCTGCACTGAGCTCCCTTGCTGCCTGAAGGACCTCTCCTGTAGCTGCTGCAAGGCTCCAGCACACAGGTGGCACACACAGAACCAGCGCAGCCGCTGGGCTGACCGGCACCCGTGGCTGTTGGGACAGGGCCTCGCTGCCAGTTGTGGTTTTTGAAAAGGATGGGGACTATGAGGAAAGTAGGAATTACAGCTTCAGTTCTGCTACAGCCAGAAGGAGAGAAGTGTTGTGAGAGCACTGCAGGGGCTGTCCCGGCAGTGCAGCGAGCGCTGCGCACACGGAATCTCTGTCCTGTGGGAGGTTTTAGCCAGGCCTCCGAGTCTGTAAATCACCGAGCATGAAAACAGGGACAACACAAATCTTAAATTAAAGGCTCTCTTAAATAAGCATCCATCTTCTGCTGCATACACAATGCTTTTTTTCTTTGAATATATACATACGTATTTTACTCTAACATCTGCGTATTTATTTAAACTCTGTACTGTAGTAAAATATGCATCATTTTAATTAATAAGGATTTGCTGGCGACAATCAGATTGACATTCAAACGTGGTGGCTGAAAGCTTTTATGTGCCTCTGACATACTGATCATTCCCCATGGAGGGGAAGGGGTCTCTGTGCTACTTTTGTACAGTACAATGAGCTATTGTATGAAAACAAAATCCCTCTGAATTTTCTCTTGTTGATACTGGTCTGGTCTACTTATGCTACCTTTTGGGAAGTGGAAGGGGAGTGGGATAAATATGTCTTTAAAAATGAAGCAGCTGTAACCACAAAAATGAAACCAATACTAATACAAATCTACAGCATTTGATATTTACCAACACCCTAGCTTTGCTCATTTGCTGCTGTCAGATCTGGGGAGGTGAGGCAATGCCGAACAGTGCTGAAGGCAACCAGCTTTTACCTTCCTGTGTACCCCCCTCCCAGATCCTTTTCAGATAGGGAATGGGGAGGGTTAGGAGGATGAAGGTGAGAACTGGAGCAAGTGAAGGGGACAGCCATGGGGACAGCAAGCTGATGTGATGCCAAATCTGAATGCTGAAGCAGTTCATGAGTCCCAACTCACGTGGTCAGAGCTCTCCAGGGAGAGGCTCTTGGTCTTGTGAGGAGAAACTGGGCTGGGAGGGCTGCTGAGGTTGGAGCTGTTTGATGCCGTCGAGTGTCTTGGAGAGTCAGAGTCCTGCAGCCCAGAGACACACAAGAACACCAGTAAGTAACAGGATAGCAAGTTTGGGGGTGACTGAGTGTGTGTCAGCAACAGTGGCTGAGATTTTGCTTGTGTCCAAAAATACTGAGAGATCTTTTTTGCTTACAATTTCCAAGGAGACCCAAGACTGAGTGGTCAGGTCACTCTGCTTTCAGCAGGCATAAGTGATACTGACATAAGGACACAGCACCAGTGGAATTCTGGCAGTCTGTGTGTTGCCAAGGGCTGCTTGGTCAGCAGAGTGTGCAGCTTTAGGCTGCCTGTGAAGCTACAACAGCTCCTGCCTTTTCACAGGTTATGACTGAGATGCTCTTGCACTAAAATGAGAAATCTTTGTGGCTTCATCTCAGCTCCCTCTTCTATGTCAGCCCCAGGGTATCAATTCAAACATCCTATCGAGTTACTTGGACCTCCCAGAGAACAGCAGAATGCAACTCTGAGCCTGAATTTGGGCCGACAGCTGCCTTTCAGCTTCCACTGGCAGGATATACTCAGTACCATGAAAAGCCTTATGTGATCTCTCATTTTCACACTCCTTGGTAAGAAAATGGGTTGGGGAAGTTTTTCAGGCCACCTCCAGACTGAACCCTCCCTCCATAAAACATTCTTGGCTGGAGGGACTGAGTTTAGCACTAGGCAGGATTTCAGTCCTATCATAATGATAGTCTTGACTGTACAGAATAAAAATTATTAAATCCAGTTCTTGCTCTAAATGAAATTATAATTCTTAAGTTACCTTCTGAGTACCAAGAATACAAAGTGTCTCCTGTGAAACGGTTGCTAAGATAGCTTATGAATCTTGGCCCATAAAGGTCAAAAGGAGTATCAGCACTTCCAGCTGTGATATGTCATTATCAAGCTGTCACTCTACTGGGTCGGTACTGGGGGAGCCTCGCTACTCACACATCTCCAGGTAAGGAATGCAGAGAGCTTTTCCTACATCTTAAATACCAGGACCAGAGTTGACACTTCAACCAAAGTCTTCTGTAGCTTAAAATACAAGAAATCCTTCACTGTCAATGACTCCCAAACTTGTAGCAAACCCCATGACAGGATTGAACTGCCTCATCTTTATCAACACCCTTGAGGTTTCCTCTCCTCCTGCTGTCACTCACCTCTCGCTCGTAGTCCCTTGTGGGTGCATCACTGCCCTGGTCCAGGCCCCCTGAGGACAGGGACCCGTCTGAGGGTGATGCCATGGGCTGGCGCTTTGCTCCGTAGCTCCCTCCCGAGAATTCCCTCCGCAAAGCGCTGCCGTTCTGCGCAGACGATCCTACAACAGAGGATTGAACCTGTGTTACAGACCCCACTCCACACACCAGGAACTTGTTTAGCTGTTTCTCTGGCTAGTTCTGCTTTCCTGCAGCATGTCCCAAGGTCCCAAGCCCATGGCTTGCAGGCTATGAGGGCTTTTCTCTTGTCTGCTGCAGTTCTTGTGGATTATCCAGTCCATCCCTTGGCATGTTAGTGTAAGAACACTTCACACAGTCACTGTGTTCCCAACAAAGGTGGCAGCTGTATAAACGCTGCCTAATTCCAGCGGCCTCTTTCAACGCAATGCCACTCTTCCATTCCAGCAGCCAGTTCTCTACTGTTTTATCTTTGCACTAGTGGCAAGAGAGGCATCAAGAGCTACACACAGCTCAGCAACAAAATTAATAACCATGGAGCTTGTAAACAACTTGTTACTGATTTAAAACACTTGAGCAGGAGCAAAACAGCCCCAGGACTAAGAATGTAATTTGAATTCTAACATCAATTTTAAAAAAATTGACAAATTACAAATGTGGAACTCTCAAAAGCACTACCTGCTTATTCACGTACTCCTTTGAAAGCAAGACTACAATATTCTGCTGGCCCTTGGCACCAGCGCAGTCAGCCATCACTTTGGAAAATCCTTATCCAGCATGGACAGAAGCAACTGCAGGCACCCGTTCCCCTGAAACACTTGTGCCCAGCCCCCAAAGCAACAGAGCTCTGTTTGCTTACGTGCTGCTAACCCGCTGCTTGCGCTCATGGATCGTCCTGGCTCCGTGCGGGATTTTGTGATTGATGGGATGCTGACAGAGCCGCTGAACACCGTCCGGCTCTCCTGGGGCCGAAGGTTCTGAAATGCACACACACACACACGACATGTTCACTTATCCACTGCTGGCACAACCTTGCAATTTTGTGTTGTAAGGCCCCAAAACACATTAAACCCCCGGCCTTACCAGAGCTGAATATCTGGGCAGCAAGTCAGCAAAAATTGCAAAATAATATTCTGCAGTTTAGTGCAGAGACTGGCAGCACACGCAACGCGGCAGTGAAGTGCTGAATTACATGGACATATGCAGACAACTGAAAGAATACATGGAATAATTCCAGAATTTCCCTGAAAGGATGGTTTGCAAGTCTAATTAAGCTGCTGGAGATATATTCAAGTTACACTGCGTAACGCCTTCTTTCTGAACACAAGCTTCCAAGTATCTCATTACAATTTCTCTTTGATGCCATTGTTTGTGCCACAATTGTATAAACTGATACAATATCCAGGTTAATTCCTAATGCTTGCAGAATTATGAACAGATAGTGGATCAGTCTGTATAGCAATTACTTATGAAATTCCAACGGTGTTAACAGCATCCCTCCAAACCTACACTAGTTGAGCCAAAGTGAGAAGCAGCCTCCTGTTTCCAGCCTGCACAAAGAGGAGGACCAGAGCACATGCCACTGTTTTTGATTATTGCTCCTATTTTGAATCTTGAGAGTTCCAGTGTGATTTTCTAAATTAATCAGCTACTGGACTGAAGTGATCCTTTACTGAGGAGATAAACCACAGTTTCCCTGCTTGGTTTTGGCATTCCTCAAACTTAAGTTGTCTTTAAAAGGTGAAAGAGTACTTTGAAGTGAGTTCTGGGAGATTTTATTAAACCTTCTGCTTCTGTTAACCTACAGCTGACTTTAGGGCAGAAGACTTCTCAGATTATTTAGCCCCTCTCTCTGTGTATGAGCTGGCTTCCTAGCCTAGAGGGACTTGTCCATGTGTGTCATTTCAGCTCTGGCTGAACATGAGACCTCATCCTGCTCATCAACAGGGTGTGATTTGCATTATTAAGTCAATACCATTAACTGGAATTAGGTTCAGGGAACCTTCATAGATGCACAATGTGAAAGAACTGCAGGCAGCTCTAAGAATTACTTCCTTTACCCTTTACAGTCCCCCTCCCCTGCAATAACTGTTTGTTTCTTCCTATTTATATTTCATTATTTCCCCATTCTCACACTGAGATGAAGTAGCCTTATATAAAACAAGAGTAGCAATCGCAGTGCTTCTTTAAACTAGGGTGTTATGAAAATTTCAGACCAAAGATTCCACCCCTACAAAGGATATTCTCAGAGAACCTTGGTACTACCCATGTCTCTATCTGTATTCTAAAATGGGTAATTAAATTGAGGCTTTGTAAGGAACGGATTTTATACAGGTCAGACTTCATCAGATAAATTTTACCAACCTGCTGCCAAATCCAGTCTTACAATGATCCTTGGAATCATTGCTCTGACAGGCCCCTTTGATCTTACAGTAAACCCTTGGCTTTTCATTCTCCCACGGTGCCAGAAATGGATGATTTTTAGTGTGCAGCAAATAAGAATTAAAATCTCTCATCTGTTCCCAGATCTCTCACAAACACCAGCAAAAGAGAATCAGAGACCTTACCAGTGAAAAAGCCCTTTTTACTTCTCCCTTCTTCCACTGCTGCACCATGAGAATTTATACCTAAAGGCTTAAAACAGTCTCTTAAATTATTTGTGCGATTATATTGCTGTCTCTTGCTTAGCTTCTCCCCCCTCTCTTTTATTTTTTTTTTAATGTGAATAACCAACCTATTTTGTAGTACAAAATACTGAGCTCCTGCTTTTTCCCCATGCAATAAACTGAGATGCAGAGTTTGAGCCTGCTGGTTGTACCTAAACCACGGAGGCTTGCTCCTCTGACGATACACAAAGGAACTGAGGGGCTGAGGGATGAGTTACTGCTGTGTTTTGAGAGAGAAAGGAAAGCTAAGTGCAGCACCACGTGTGCACTGGGGTTAGTACACTGGGGTTGCAAGGTTGGTATAAACCTACAGTGGCTCATTTTGCAAAGAACACAATTATGTTTAATGATAAGGTGATTAACCTCCTTCACAGTGACTGAGCAGACAACATACAGGCATCAGGGGAAGGAGGGAATGGGTGGGTGCACAAAAAGAGACTCATTTGTTTTAACAGTGTGTTCCAAAGAAGATTATTTTTCATGACCTCAGTTCGCAACGTCCATGTAATTCTTTGTAGAAAGTCTCTCCACAAAGCAAATCTTTCATCGTTCTTTGTTCTAAAAATAAAATAAGCACATGCCAGGGACGCTGGCATTTTGGATCAAACCTCCTGGAAGTGGTGTACACATGATGCAGGAAGGGGATTCAAAGGAAAATAAACAGCAGTTATTAGCAGTAGTTACAAAGCAGCACAATGCAGCAGGTTAAAAACACAGAAAACAAAAGGAAACCTGAGCTTGCTTTACTTAGAGAGACAAAACCCCCTCATTTCGAGCAACAATTCAAATCCTAGCAGGAAAATTCATCCCCACTGCTGGACCAAATGGAGAAAGATGAAAGAAGTGGGGCCAAAAGCAGCAGCAGAGAAGCTGCTGCTGAGCAAAGGGAATCACTGTGAAATAGGGGGAGAAGCCCAGATTAGTTCAGTGCATCCCATTCCAGCTGGAGAGTGGAGCTATGGGTTATGTAGGTGAAATCACTGCCAGTGTTACAGAGCCTCTGCTCCTGCTCCAGCTGCTCCCTGGGCACCTTCTCCAGCACTGGTATGAGGGACGGGGTCTGACTGGACAGGTACAGGAACTGCTCTGCCTCTGTTCCTCTGTCCATTGTGCTGCTTGTTCTTGTTTTGGGGTTTGTTTTTGTTTTAAAGTAGTGCTCTGTTCATCACACTATAAAACTCAGCTTTCAACTCTTCCATGAAATAACATGACAGACTCTAAAAGCCTACCTTAATAGGTCATTTTTCAACTCCCCTAAGGATTCCACACTGTCCTGGTTCCAATATCCGATCCTACCTGGGACCATGGCATCCTTTTCACACTAAAATCTCCAAACACAAAGGGGGGATGGACAGACATGAAACCAAACTCACAGCCTGGCTTTCCATACAGCTTCCAGCACCTCTACCCTCAAGCCACAAAGCAAACAAACACTTCTCCTCACACAAGACTAAACCTCTAGTGCTCTGAGGAGCTAACAGAGCAGGATCTCAACACTCCAGGTTGCCCACTTCACTTTTTTTTCCTTCAATTTATGCTAGGAGGCTGCAACATTAGGATGAAGGATGCTCCTAAAGAAAAAAATTGAGTTATTGTCTGAAGCACCAGGGGTCATTCCTTACTGATCCCAGGGAGACTACTCACATGAGAAAGGGAAGGTAGAGGGAGGGTCACAGTCCGGTGATACATCGCTGCATATTAAACACAGACAATTTTATAGTACAGTTGGATTAAAATAACCTTGTTAAAACCAGAACTGAAATACAGCTTCAGTGACCCTATAATGATGCTCTAGGACAAAAACAGCTTTCAATTCAACTTAACAGTATTTTTTTTTTTTTTTTTGCATTTCAACAGAACATTCCTCTTGTGTATTAATGGCTGTGACAACTGGGACCTCACAGCAGTGACACATGGCCATGCATGTAACCAGTCAAAGCTCAGCTGTGCAAATTGGTTTTGGAGCCATATGGAAGAGATTTCTTTTTCTGCTGCATTTTCAAATTCTGTCTAGTGTTAGATGCAGGTATGTTTCCAAAACCTTCCCAGTGACAGGGCTCCAGCACAGCAGCCCAGAGGCAGTCGAAGCAGCCTGGCAGTGAAGGTTTGCCATAAACCAAGAGCAATGTTCCCATGATAGCAGTGGGCATGGCCTGGACCCACACAATCCTGAGCAAACAACAGCATCACACACATCTACCTACAGGTTATTCCTGATTTATCTGTCCCAGGCAGAGCTGCAGGCCCCAGCATGGTACATGGCTGTGATACACTGCAGGTACCTGTGTGCCTGCCTCACTTTGGTTTGTATTTCTACAGGATGCAGCAAACCCCAGGTAGGCAGACCTGGATGCACAAGGAAAAAAAAAAAAAGGGAAGACCACTTCTGTCCCTCCAATTTACACTGCAACTCAAAGGATGCCTACAGAACAGCATCCTACCTCAGCCTCTGCCTAAAACTACCAGGGTTAATAGGATCTATGTCAGCAAGTTGCCATCATCTTTAATTTTTATCTTGTTTCTACATGTTCTACCTTCACTTATTTACTTTAACCTAGAGACTGCCCAAGGCACTACCTGTGTCTCTCTCCATCTGTGTACAGTATTGTGCACAAATTCTCACATTCCACATGAATTCATCATAAACAAACAGCTGGAAAGCTTGGCCCAACACAGACAGATCCAGAACCTCTTTCTAATTCAACCTGGTATGCAGCACTCTGACTGCTGGAGGATGAACACTGTGGAACAGAGAACTTATCATTCAAAATTCCCACAGCCTTCCTGATTAAAAATATTGTTAATTAAAATGTTATTAATATGATTAAAAATATTACTATCAGAGCAAAAGGTTCAGCCCAAACTTTTCTTTTTTTCTAAGACCATGAAGTGTCTGTTTCTTGGCATGTCAGAGCTGTGGGAAGACCCCAGCTGACAGTGGAAAGTGAATTGTCTGGGACAAAAGAAAGTGGAGGGTGAAGGAACAGCTTACAAGGGGTTTTCTCCCATGTTAATAGCCAGGCAAAAGGAAAACCACACGGTGTTAGTAGAGTGAACACCTGACTCAGCCGTTCATACCCTCAGAGTGACAAAGTCTGGAGTACCGAGGACAGAGCGTGGAGGCGGGGAAAATGCAGGGTTTATGGAATCGTAAGAGAGGAATTTTTCAGCTGAATTAACAGTCATGTGGTAGATGTGTTCAAAGTTGCTCGGAGAGGAGATCAGACGGGAGTGATGATGAGGGAATTGATAAGGGGAACGCTGCTATCAAAGACAACAGAGAGAGAAAGCAATGAAGGATGGTTGTACAGGTCACACCAGCACCAGCAGTTCCACAAGAGCAGTGAAGCACGGAGCAGGGACAGCAGATAGCAAACCCTGCTGGCTGTCAGCACACAGCGTCTGACACTGCCACCCCCAGTCCTCTGAGCACCTTCCTGACACAGAGTCTGATGGGCCTGCTGCCCTTGCTGCTGCTAAAAGGTTAGAAACAAATAAAACTTTTAACTCATTGGGAATCGATTCTAATATTTATTATTTTTTCGATATTTCAAAGAGCACCACCGTTGTAAAAGGTGCTTTACAGACAGTTGAGAAGCATCAGTTCCCTGCCTTGAGGAGCTTACAATCTAAAATAGACATAACACAAACAAAGGAAGGTGAACACAGGTGAGGTGGTGTGGGGAGAAGAAAAGATGAGCATACACAGCAGTTAGAGATCGTTAAGAGATTTCCTTCTGTTATTCATGCACATCAGCGATTCCATTAAAATTATCAGCCGTACAACAAACACGGAGTATTTCTAACAGGAGGGAACAGTGTTTTGACAAGTGGGGACACAGGCTGTGTGGGGAGGTGAAGGGGTTAGTGCCAGACCACTGGGACAAGATTCTCTCTGCACACAGGTGACCAAGGCCCATGTCCTGCTCCACACTGGCTTAATCCCAACAGTGCCAAGGGGAGCTGGCACTGGCAGCCCTGCACTGCAGAGGATGCGGCCCTTCCTCAGCACATACAGTGTGAGAGCACTGGGAGATTCAAATGTTTTTAACAGGTCAGCTGAGCAGCGTGCTGCCAACGTGTGATGTAAAGAAGGAGAGGGGAGAAACAACCCTGCAAATTAAACAGGAACGGTTTCTAATTCATCCCTATGGAATGTGCTGACACAAGTGCTTGTAAAATTTAAAGTCATCTAAATCCAGAGTTAATGGAAGAGATTTTCAAGGCTCGGTTCCCCTTCGTGTGCCATCTGTACATGCTCAGTCAGCCTGCTGTGGGCTGGTTTCCTATGGACACCAGCAAATCAGAACAGCTTTTCTCCTTTCTAAGTTGCTCTTCCCTTCATCCAACTGATTTCATCTCCTTAAAACAGATATTTCTGAGTAACATTAGAAATGTTAGGACTTAAAATATAAAATGTGGTAAAAATATAGCTTACCCCTCCACTAAACCTAAGGCACTACTTTTTGTATGTGGAACGTATTAAAGTCTGGAAGAACATTAAGTCACATCCCAATACATTATATCAAACATTACTGTTACTGTTCTCTTCATTTCAGCTGGTAAAATCCAACTTTTTTTTTTTTTTTGAACATATGGTTATTATGAGGCTTTGCCTGTTAACCAAAACATCAATTACCACATTATGGCATATAAGACATAATATACATTAAATTGTTCTTAGTTACTTTAGCAGCATCTAAATATCAGTACAAGAAGCCACCATTCCAAAATGGTCCAGGACAGCAGACTTTGCTGAGTTCTCGGCTCACAACAGAGAACTGGCAGCAAAGCCAGCTACATTCCTAAAAGCCAATAAGGGAGATATGCCAGTGTCTAAGACCACAAGCTAAAAAGCAGAGGGTAGGCCAGCTGCAGATCATGAAAATATATAGCCAGCATTCATGAATGTGAGAAAGCCACGATATGGCAACATCTTAAAAATGATACTCCATGGAACTTTCTCCATAGACTCCACCATTAGATGCATGCATGGGGTTCCCATTTTCTTTTAAGAATACCAAATATAGATATGTATTCATTTACTCTAAAAGTTTCTCAATTGAAACAAGCAAAGCTTCACACATCATCTAGAATGGAAGTAGAATGGCTCATGTGTAATGAGGTCAAACTGAAGCATAATGTTCAAATATAATGGCAGTCAAGATCAGCTTTTGTATATAAAAATACTTAGGCATGCAGAATATGAAAGCAAAATCAATCCTGTACATCTGATGTACACAGAGAGGTGGTCTGTGCTGCAGTAAGTGCAGTTCCAGATTTCAGATCTTCACTACAAAGGAGCATCCACGATAAAGTGGCTTCAAGGGACAAGAGGGCAGAAGGGAGGCCAGACTGTACGGCCAGGTTAATTGGTGACAGGCTGCTAGGGAAGAAAAACATGTAAACAAATAAGTTTGGGGGTACACTAACAGGAACGATTCTAAATTGTACAAAACAAGACAAAGACCCAGATCCACAGCAATAAAACACAAACATGTACTGATTCTGCCCTGCTCACAGGAAACAACAACTTCTGGCTTCTGCTGTGTTGCAGCCCACAAACTTGTGTGCCAAAGCCAGACTGTGAGTGCTCACCATGAAGAAAAGAAGGATGCAAGTTTACAGTTGCCTGAAACCCCCTAAATCTGATCTCTCTCTGAGCCTTGGGCATGGTTCTGCCCAAACACCAGGGCTCTGCTGAAGTCAAAGGTGTCTGTTCACGGAGAGAACAAGGTGGGAGTAGGCCAATGGACTGCAACTTCCCACAAACACATCAGTGTCTGCTACAAGACAAGAAAACTGGAAAACACTGGAAAACAACACACAGAGAATGCACCTTTCCCCCTGGTATGGCTGCACCAACAAGGGCAAACAAACAGGTAGATAGATATGTTGAACACAAACAGGCACCTGAGATCAAATAATGCAAAAGAGTTTAAAACACTCCCTTTATTCTGGTTACAACACAAATTAAACTCTCTACAGCTGGTCTTTTAAAAGGCATCATTGAAACAGTGGTGGGCAGACAGCAAGCAGGCTCTGCACCCATCAAGCCAGGCTTAGGGCAGCACAAGTGCAGGTCCTCTCCTGCCCACGGACACAGCCCAGCCCCACCCATCAAGGGATCTCACTACCAATTCTAACTCTGCTTTCTCTCAGTTCTCGCCATTTTCCCTAGAAACAGCACTGGGGCTGAAGAGGTTAGGTTTTTTCTGATTCACATTGCATCTATGAAGTGAATATGTGTATATTAATGAATAAATATAAATGCATACATATACAGAAAATTGTCATTTGCTTTATAAAGTCCACCCATGTGTGCTAGATAAAAGCTGGGCTGTGCTGGCTATTTAGCTTGTGACAATCTCATTCAACACAGAGAATTAAATACCTATTCTCTACTAAAACCTATTTATACCTAGGGACTCTTTTGTCCATACAGCACTATACTGACTTCAGTGAAAGCTCATGCTGGGTGAAAAATTTCTACTGGTAGATCCAGCCAAATTTGAATGTGCTCAAATAAACCAGAAGAAACTTTAAATGAAAAACCCCACTCCAAGGCACTTTCTTGCATTCCAGTACACCATAAAAAAAAGAAGCTGTACTACCTAAAATAGCTGGAGGAAGAAAATTTGAGAAGACTATTAGCCTTGCACTGCTTGCTGCCCCCAGCCTCAGCCCCAAAAATGTATTTTACCATTCACTTCCACAAACAAGAACAGGCATTCCCAAAGCAAAGCGCTGCAATCTTTCCCAAAGTTTGTTAAAAATAAATACATTCTCTTCTTGACTACACTAGTCTGTTAAAAAATACAAAGACGTTCCAGCTGCAAAATCAGGACACACACTTAGCAGCACAGAAATCCATCATCTTTTCACCTTTTGGGAATAAGGTATGACACTGGTCAAATAATTCCATGTCCTGGAAAAGGAACCACCATACAGACGAACTGTACACAGGGATGGATGATTATTCTTTACCTTGTGTACCGATTCTCCAGGAAACATCCTCTGTTTCCATGCCCTCTTCTGATTCTAAATTTCTTTCCAATAAAACGTTAGACTCTATACATAACCTCGAATGCCCACACAACTCCTTTTCTTCTATTTTTGTGCCTGAGAAAAAAAGTTCTTAGTCTGGAATGGATTAAATGAAAACTCAGTCCAGGCAAATACCTTACAGGAAGCCGTTGGAAAAGAAAAAGCTGCCTGGACTGAAGTAGCTCTTGACAGAACATTTATTTCCTAATTTCAAGTAACATTCTCAAATTCACACACTTTCAAGTCACACGTCAAGTGCCTGATGCAATTCTGTACCAATTAAGTTAGGAATACAAAAATAACATGACATTGCAAGGAACCAGTGGAAAAATACACAACAAATTTGCTTTGTCTTGCAGTGACATCTCCCAGCATTAAGATTGATACTTACTTGCAAAAAGGAGGTTTTAATAATAACCTTTTAAAAAGAAGCTGCAGTAGTGGAACAAGTGCAGAAATCAACTGTATATTGTACACATTTCCTAATTCTTTTCATCACTTTTAAATGTGGAACGTGACTCATGAATTTTTTTCAAAGCATCATATTGATTGGTAATAGCACAGTACCAGTCCTACTTGAAACAGGACCTGTGAGCTAATACAAGGCAAGTGCAATTAGAATGGATTCAAAGCTGAAAGCCATTGAGAGATGACACTGTGGAAAATATGATGTAAAAAATCCCCTTCTATAGATAGAATCATTCCTTGTTTTACACTTGTCAGATGTGGGGCTTGATTAAGAGTCCTTGCAGCTTTCGATTCCCATGAACTTTCAACTACTGATGGTGTGACACAGGATGACTTCTGCTCTACCTATAGAGGTAGCAGATTATTTTCTCGGCTTGAGAAGAGCCACAAATATTCGAAAGAACTTACCAGAAATGGAGAAATGAAGAAAGGCTCTGATCTACATCCTGCCCTGAAGCAAATTATCATTCTCTGTCTAACATTAGACACATGCAATCTTGTGTCCAGGTAAGAGAAACATACCTGCCAACATCTCTTGGATTTGTCATGTGTTTTCTAGAAACAGTTCCTTCATTATGTGTTCATTAATAAAAATTATTATCATTTATAAAAATACACACATAAAGCAGTTTTTTTCTCATTATGCCAAATGTATTTGTTATTGAGAGGCTTCTCAGAGTGTGTCTAATACGAGCTTTAAAATAAATCACAGTGCAGACTTTACAGTCAAGTCTAAATAAAAGTACCATTCCCTTCAAAAGTGAGGTAAAATAAGTATCCAAAGGCCAGAGATTAGGCTCCTAAACTAGTGCAACTGTATGTTGCACTTTATTTTCCAGACTTATTCTTGTTTCCTTTGCACTTTTCAGCATCAGAAAATCCCAATTCCAGCATCTACGTCCTGCTTTTTGCACAAACTCCAAGTAATGATGACCGTTTTAGACAGCAGTTGTGTGTTATGCTGGAACAAATTTCATCTGTTTTTATCATAACATCTCATCTTTCTTACAGGGCCAACTAGCATCTTCTGAATCACATCTGTGTCGCTGCAGATGTGCTTAGAAAACAATACAGAACACACAAACACACAAACGATGCTCAAGGTAGCTTGAAGCAAGCAGTATGGTACTTCCTTATGAGCAAAGTATTAATTAGTCTTTAGCTCGTCACAGATTTCAGTAATTTCCAAGGGATTATTTCCTACATGAGCTTTTACATGTGAAATTAACATGTGCTATTACATGTTTTCTTTTTTCATTTTTTCAACTTAAAAGGTTAGTTTTTATGCGAGAAGTTCAGTTTCACTGACACTACTTGATTTGGAGAGAACAGGACAGATAGCATGTTCGGTATCGAAAGAAATTGCAGCAGTACACATTATTGAATTGCTACAGGAAAACAGGCTGTAAAGAAACAGGCTAAGTTGGTGCTAAAGATGGGAGGAGAAAAAAGGAATTGAACTACAGGTCCTGGAGAAAGGAATTTCTCTTTCCATACCCACAAAGAGCACAGGCTCAAATCATGTAAACTTTGCCCCTTCATATGGCTCATAAAAATTATCATCAACACTGCGAGGCCAACCTGTCTTAATACTCCAGAGGCATTAGGCACTTCTCCTCCTCCTCTACTCCATGCCTGTCATGCTCCTTGCTTACATTTTATTACATACAACAAAGCATTTTTAGCTCCATTCCCCTCGTTACACTGTTCCTGATGGAAGTATGTCACTGATTATACATTAAAATTGCACTTGTTTTTCTCTCACTTATTTGCAGCCTTTGCAGCAGTCAGTCACTCTCATATGTCCTTTTGTACTTACCATTGGGAGGTCTTTGAGAATCTGTATGCCATCTCCCGGACCCATATGTGCTATGTGGTTAAAATTAGTTGGGTTAGAAATTAACTTATTTCTCATTTCTGGATCACGTAGCATCTCCCTGGAAGAGAAGATACTTTGTTTAGGTATTTCCTTCGAGGTGAAGATGGGCATTTATTTATAAAACATGTACAGATTTGATTATCAGCTGTTTTCAAATGCAAATTAACTAGTCTTTTCCAATCTAAACAGTTCCATGAGTCTATGACTCTATTTAACCATGTTAACAGTGACAAACTCCTGCTATCAGTACTGGTGTGGAGAAGGTTCCAGCTTGAAGAGAGGGCAAGGGGTCAGGATAAAAAAATGCTGTTTGCAGCCTAAAACCCCTGCCCAGTAGTTACAAATATTCACAGAATGAGCTGATAAAAAGCTCTGTAAGATGAGTAAAAGCCAAACTTACTTGTGATATATTACAAAGTGGAGATGAAAATGAAGTATAAAATATGAAAATAGAATTAAAATAATACTGCGGTACCTTTCTCAGTCTGTGGTCAGAATTAAAAGCTCTTCAAAATGGCAAGGATGCATTTCAGAACTCAGAATAAATAAAATTTTAAGAGACCAAGTGTCAATCAACTCAGAAAAGGCAAGAACAAGAAATGGAATTTTATCTCCACTGCATACAGTTGTTACTTTCCTTGGAGTCAAAAAGAAAGACAAACTGGGAGTCAACCAACAGGGCAAGATGTTGGAAATTAGAAAAGTGAAATAGTCAGTTCTTGGAGTGTGGCTTAGCACAGCAGCAGGTCACTTCTAGTGACTGACAGCAAATGGTCAATAACATCCTCTGTGAACACTGCCAGTAGTGCAGACCTGGTTTTGTTGCCATTTAGGAAAGTATTTGTAACCTGCTAAACACTCTCATTAGAAATACACCCTGAAGTCCTATGTGCCCTAAAGAGGTGACTTTTGTGAGCTGTATAGAAACTTTATATAGTTAAACCTATAAATCAAAGAAACAGATGTCCTGGAATATTGCTGAGAGGAGAATCTCCTTCAGAAAGCAAAGCAGAACCAGAGTCTGAGAGTGATTAATCCATCCATATGCACAGTTAGCAAAGTAATCTCCTTTTGCAAAGTGTTTATTGGAGAACTTTATATATACACAGTGTATGTGCACACCTATGCACCTGCATACAGTATGTGGAGACATGCATTCCAAATTACAGCTGTTTCACATAATTAATCTGAACTAATTGTGCATCCAGTGCATATCCATATCCAAACCAGTATTGACACAAGTTCAGCATTGAGGATTAACAGGGTAGAGAAGAGACAGGAACACTCGAATGGGCATTCCAGAAAGCCACATGCGAAGCACGACCCTGGCATCAGTCAGTGTCCATCAGGGCCTACAGGCATGGACAGAAGACAAGTACAGGTGGAATACCGACCTCCTCTGCTGCATCCTCTCCTCCTCAGGCACGCGGAAGGAGTAGCGCCGCTTGTTGTTGATGTTCCGAACCATCTGCTTCCGGCTGTTGTCTGATGTCTCAGGCACCACCAGCTCATCCCCCTCTGAAAGCAGCACAGAGATGGGGATGCAGTGGGGCAGTTCCTTAGGCATTCATGGCATCTGAGTTTCAACACTCTGTCTACCTCTGCCCTGCTAGTGTTGGACACTACTCCCTTCCCATCAAACATGAACATTCTTTGGTTTTTGGGTTTCCTTGGCCACTATCTACTACTCTGTTATGTAGCAACAGACTTCACCCTTCTTCACACATGAGCTGTCACACCTGTGTTCTCAAAATATCACTGATACATTCTTTGAAATAAACATTTCAGTGGGCAGGAAGGGAATCTGAGTCTTGTCTCAAAATTCCCTTGGTGGATCTCACTGAAAATCACTAGAACAGTCTTGTTCTGCCGACTGTCTGGAAACTGAATGCAAGATTCTCTTTCATTGCTCCAAAGAGAATACTGCTTTTGAAATGTTTGAATATTGATGTATTTTGATGCAACTGTGGGAAAAGGGAAGATTTTTTTTTCCACATCTGGCCAAAGGATCTTTATTAAAGACATGAAAAAGAAAACAGTGATAATCACACACAAACAGCTGTGTGACTTTGAACGAACGTTGCAACTGCTGCATCTTGTTTTCTATATATGGAGACTAAAGTGACACTCTTAACAAGCTACTGTTCACTGAAAAAACAGTTTTTGTGTATGGAACTCAAATCTCTTCTTTCCTTAAGATCAACTCTAATGTTCAGTCTTTATTAGACTTGAAAATTCTCTATACATACTTCCATATTTCTCCTCTTGACCACTGCCATTCCTTTCGTACTAATTTGCTGGCAATTTAAATAAGCGCTAAAACAGTGCCAGCAGCAGTACATTTATCTGGAGTGTTTATTTCTACTGTTTTCAGAAAGTTGTTAACAAAAATTTATAGCTTTTGGTTGTTGAAACAGACCATGTCCTCTCTCCACCTAAGAGGTTAAACAAAAGTTTAAGGAAATTCCTCAGGAGCATGCTTTTGAAATGAGCTCTAAAAAGTAAAAAAAGTCAGAAAGACCCCTAACAAAAATAGATTTTTGAAGCTAAAATTGTGGCACACAGTCATAGCTGGCCCTAATAGTAAGTTATAAATATACCATATTACTTTAAAATGCTTGGGAAACATTTATTTAGGTTCAAGGCAGTATTAATTTTAATCTAGTGCTGCCAAAATGACTATTTAAGTCTTTAATTGTCCAGGCTTTTGTAGGCAGCGTTCTGGCAGGTGATGCCACATTTGAAGGAAGCATCCAGTAGTTCTAGTTTCTAGTTCTAGTCTTCACTCAAGTCTTCATTGAACATTCAAAAGGAAAGAAAAAAGTTCAGCAAAGAGACACCATTGCAGTCTCTGCGGAATCCATAAGCTTTGGCTTTTCCCCAAGTTAACAAGCACACAGATGTTTATGAGATCCCTTTCTGCTATGCACAGATGCACACAAAGAAAAGTGCTCTTTCTAAACAAAAATGTGCATGATGAAAATTGGCTTCTCTTTACTTACCTGCCATTTTATTTTTGAAATATATTAATCTGACTGTCTCCAGGCCTAAAAGGTTTAGTGATCCTTCTGTATTCAAGGGTCGTACCTGAAACAAGGAAAAACACTTCTTGTAATACTCTCAAGAGTAAAAATTCCAAGTCACTGAAGCCACAAACAAGAGTTTAAAAGAATTTTAAACCTTTTTTTGGAGAATGAGTACAGAGGGGGTTCCACTAAAATTCCACTTCAAGACACAGTCTTAACACCATTCCTCCCAGCACTTAAAGGAATAGTTGTGTTAGAAATCTACTTCATACATCAACTCAATTTTTTCTATTAAATGTATGAAGCAATAGGCTGAGCTTTGACTTTGTGTTAGCACCATGTCACAATAATGCTCTGCAGCTTGATAAGAGCACACAAAGACTGCTAAAACTTACTGGTATTTTTGATTTCCAACATAAAAATGAAAGATGCATTCCACATTCTGTAAACTCTGCTAGAAACAGATTCTTCATAATAAATGGCCACTTTTGAGACTCCTAAGTGTAGTAATTTTGTTTGCTGAAAGTAGTTTCATCCATTAAAAGGCAAGTCTTGAGCCAAATATTAATCAAAGTACTAAATCACATTCTACTGTGTAGGAAAAAAAATTGCTGCAACTGCTTAATAACTCAAAGTTCGGACACCAGAAAGAACTTTGCCATAAAAGTCCAGATTGGTCTCTCCTTAAGATGGTTAATAGCTGAGCACCTTGATCTTTGTACTGTGTATCCTCACAGCCAGAATATCCTGGTCTGCATCTGACATGTGAGAAATTGATATGCAGAGGCTGAATGACCAACACAAGACCACAGGGGCAATGTCCTGCAGCTCTGTGTCACTGGAATGCCAGCAAAGGAATTGTGTTCACTCTGATACAAAGCTGAAGTCAGTCTAAACCACAGGGGAAAAAAATTCATTTTTCTCTTTTCTTTCCAAATACAGCTGAGCAAACACCTTCTAAATACCAAGGAAGTGTCGGTTTTCAGAAACATTTTCCTTTTGATAAGAGATCCAAACCTGACATCATCCTGCTTTTGGTGTTTCTACTGGTGGAAACAAAATGTTCTAACCTTGTCTGTCTACAGGGTTAGAGCAGCATATGCTCGAGCAGCAGGAGATAGATTTTTTGAAGGCCCATTTAATTATCTTAACATCCACCATCCTCTGGTAATAACACTGACACAATCAGTTCCAATGAAGCCATATGTAATTAATACCAATTAATTCCTCTCATTATTACAAGAGTATCAGTAAATCTAACATCCAGATTAACCATTCATCTAAAACAGTGCAACCACATGAAAAACATATTTTGTATCTTCTGTTTCGAACAGAAATGCCTGAGTTTCTTTGCAGTAGCTCTTCTTTTAACTCAATTATGTTTCCACAAGCCGTTTCAACGATGGCTTCTAAAGCAGTACTGAGTCTGGCCATATTCCTGGCCCCCACTGAAATGGGAAGTTACCTTTTTGAGAGGAATAGTTTGAATCCACTCCATGGAGTTCACGTCAAAGATATCAATTGCATTTTCACTGTACACAGAGAGGTATGGTGCATTGTAACCTAGGAGGGAACAGTGAAGTATTGTGTCATGTGCTCTTAGACAAGGTCCAAAATAGAGAATTCCTTACAGTTTAACCATATTTATTTAGGAAAACAAAACCAGTACTCCACAATCAAACAACGAGCTTTGAAAAATCTGCTTTAACTCAAAAGTTACTAAGAAATTTACTCTGATGGCAAACCAGCACCACCCAAAAACTTACAGCCTCCATGACTTTTCTTTTAACTGTTGAAAACCTAACTACTTTCTGAACTGTAAGACATTAAGGCTTACTCTGTCAAATACTGATGTATTTCAAAGGATTTTTCCTCCTAAAAGCCCCATTTTTAATAAGAGCTCATATATTGTAAATGATGTGGTAGGAAAATACACTGCCCCATTTAGTAACTGTCACTTGAATGAACTGAGCTCTGAGTCTTTGGACTATGCACTAAATGAGCATCACTTGGAAGTAAGCACCATGACACAGTCATAAAACTCTTGTTTCCTTAACTCCCTCTTCTCATTTTCTGGATTGTAAAGGGAAATCTTCTGCTACTTATTTGGCACATTTCCCCAGGATGAAATTTGTTTCACTGGGACCACTTCTAAAGGAGAATTCAGTATTTCCATGCCGGCAACAAGACTGCCATAGTCTGCCAAGACTACAACAGCATCCAAGTTGCGTTTAAATGTAAAAGCTTTTGCTATAAAATACACCTCCATTCTGAGTTGGAGTCACACCAAATCACTTCATTTCAGGGAGTCAAAAAACTGTCACAAGTAACAGTGGCACGTATAGATGAACTATGTGTGAAAACCACACATTTTTCAATCTATCACATAAGCTTCTGTTTTGATTCATTCATTGTCTGAGTCCACTGTAATAATCAATTGTGTAAAACTGCTTGAAATCCAGAAGTGGCAAACACTCTGTAAAAGTTGCTCCCTCCATATTCAGAAGCGCCTTCGCTCAAACAAGGTGAAATACTCCCCCACATTACAGTGTAACTGGACTGCTGCCAGAGCAAGGTAAGAAGGCAGACTATTCTAAAAATCAACACAGAACTGGGCTCATTCACTACTCTGAGTGCAGATTTGACTAATCTTTATCTGCACTCAGAAAGACTTTAAAAAGAAGAAGATAGACATTCAGGTTTGTTTTCTTTTTCCCTTGAAACTGTCACAGAGATAAAGCCCCAGCTTTGAAATAAGGTGCAATAAATGTTTAACACAGACCTTGGTGAAAATGAAAATCTTGAAAAATTACAATATTTTTCCTTAAGGTTATGAAATATATTTTTTATATTGCCTATTCTGCATTGTATTTTGGAAGGGAAGAGAGAGACAGGAGGGAAACTTAGAAAGTGACTTTTTGAGAAAGTAGAGAAGAGATGAATAAGAAGATTGTTGACAAAAACTGCTGAGGAAGAAAAAATGAACAAATAAAGAAAGAAAAGAAGACCAGTAAGTAGGAACAAATACCATTAGAGAAAAGCAAGTCAAACTACCAGATCCTGATGACTCTCAGCATGAAGAAAGCTGGAAACACAATGCTGAGCCAAAGTACAATAACATTCCAAGACTTTAAGTAACAACAGTTCAGCATTTGTGGTAGCAAATACATAAAGTTCCCATTAGCCTCTGTTGAACCTGAAGCTTTTGGCTGTTTTAGAGTTCGAAATCCTGACTCATGATTCCTCTTTGTGTTCCAACAAGCACAGAGCAGTGCCAGAGTTGTTGAAAACAAGCATAAATGAGGATTAAACCCTCTGACTAGATTAAAAATGGTGACAGGGGCCAAGAGCATTCATTAACCTGTCAGGTAATTAGCCCTGAACTTCACCTCCTGTGGATATCAATACAAGCAGAGATCACTTAAGTGGACAGCACCAAAGACACAGACACACACACAGAGCACAACTCACAGCAAGACGATGGAGTTGCAGGCCACATCAACTCTTGTTGCCTGGATCTTCGGCCCTGGCAGTCGACGTAAACCCCGACGCTGCTAAAACACAGCAGGTATTCTTTATTTGAGATCTCGACTGCACAGATGGCATCAGTTGGCTGCTGTGAGATAAATGAGAGCGTGTGGTCGTCTGGGTGGAGCAGGCTGTACGGGCTGCCCTCTCCATGAAGGGGGTATTTTAAGAAACCTGACTGGTAGCCTACACAGAGACGGTCACTGAAGATCGACATCCACTGCACGTTCCCCTGCACCTGGATCTCCTTGAGCTTTTTGTGGCGCGTCTTACTCTGATTTAGTTCGTAACAGAGCACCTGCCTCTTCATGGCTACACACAGGCAGGTGAGAGCTCCGTGGCGTACGTGCCCAGACACTATTGACTGGCAGCCTTTGGTCTCTGCCAGCTTGTAGAAGTCAGTCTCCCGTCCATCCAGGGCGGCCATGGGGAAGAGCCGCACGTGCCGGTTCCGTCCTGAGATGACTGCGATGAGCTGCTCGCTCGGGATGAGCTCAATCTGATGAACCTTCTTATTGTCACCAACACGGATGATCTCTGAAACAAAAATCAAAACAATCCCCCCACAGATTGAAGTAAGTAACAGTGAAGTGTGAATTGATTATAGCATGTATTTGTAAAGATGAGCTAGGAAAGAAACCCAAGAAATCCTCTTTATTGCTTCAGTGCAATATTAAAAAGTACAGAATCAAAACTAGTATTTTAATAACATTATGCGGCAATTCTGGATAAACTTTGGCTTTTCCTCGTCAGAAATGAGAGGAGCAGATCTGGTGCAGTAATAACAACTGTAGTATTTCAGTATTCATTTCAAAAACACTTTATAGCAAAAAACTACTGAATAAAGGAAAAGCCTCAGAGCTGAAACATACAACTAAACGTCATTTGTTGAGTTAACTTGGGCAATCTGTTATTACATCTTGCAGTACTGCACAGAAGTTTTCATTTCCAGTACCAAGGAGGAGGTTAGCCAAAGGATTAAGCCACGATTCTTGCTGAGAAAAGAGAAAATTTCTTGCGCAGCAGGAAATTCAAATGAGGGAGGTTCCTACTGAATATGCAAAGAAAGTGTTTCATTGTGAGAGTAATTTGCAACATGCAGTCCAGAGAGACCATGGAACCTGTGTCTGAACCCCTGAGCAACCTGGTCTGAAATCAGCATTGAGCCAGCTTCCACTGGGGAAAAAACCCCTTCAACTGCATTCCAAAAGCTGTATTTTTGTTATTGGAAAGCCAATACTAGAAAGCACAGAGAACACCTTCTAGTCTCTCATGGAGCTGTCCAGCTCATAACGTAGTAAATAATGAAAAATGAAACCAGAAGATCGTGAATAAGAAAAAGATGATTTAGTATTAGGGAAATTATTAGCAGTTCCTAGTTTCTTACCGTCTTTGGTGACATGCACAACAAACAACCCTTCTTCATTCCCCAGAGCTATTCTTTCGTGGTCTATGACATTAAAGAAAAAAAAAGGTTATTTTTCTTTGGAAGTACTTTATGAATCACTTAAAAAATAGTGATAATTCTCATTAAGAGAGATAATTTTTATCCTATATTGAAATAATTGTATATAAAGCCAAACCTAATATATTAACGTATTTAAAAAAATTGGCAACCTCACGATCTTTCAAATTTCTGAAAAAAGAAGTCTTTTCCCATTTCTCCTGTTAGCTAAAGTAACAGCCAGAAACATAATTTTTAACAAACTGTTCAGAGAACTTAAGTCTAACACCAGCTTTGAAGTAACTATAGTATTATATTGAAATAATTTAAATAATCAGAGTTTAACATATTTCATGTAGTAGTATTTGAAATTACTAAAGTCAATCTCTGACCTTACATCTTCTCTGTGGTCCCACCAGCAGCTTTTAAAATGAGTGATTTACACCTACTCTATAATGCTAATTTTATAGTGCAGATTTTAAAGTGAGTGATTTACACCTGCTCTATAGTGCCCCGTTAGGGAATTATGTTTACACAGTAAAAAAGGAGAAATGTCCAACTGTCAGTCAAAATGATTCATAATTATGAATATTGGTGAATAATTATGAATATGGGTGAATTATTTGTGATTAGGAATATGGGTGAAGAGAGGGAATACACTTAAAAGATCTGACAAAAGTGCTGGGTACTATCGTGCAGTTTTCTCTTAGGCCCATACACATTTCCATATGGGAAAAACTACTACATATTACTCTCTATTCAGTAGATAACCATCTAACACATTTTTTTTCCCTGGAAAAGTCATGCTTTTAGCATACCCATTTTTCTTAGAGCTTTCTTCTTAATAAATCCATACCTATGATTGCTGCTGACTGTGTTGTTTTGATGAGGGGCAAGGTGCTGTCATAAGCTTCTTTGGGAACATAGACTGAGCGGTCTTTGAGTTTGTTCTTCTTCAAGATCCTATGCAACTCATTCAGGACGCCCACCCACTTGCTTTTTTCATTCTCACCGTCTGCTAGAATCAGGATTGAACACTTGTTGCTGGATGCAGAGAGCTGGGAGGCTGTAACCTGCAAAAAAATTAAAACATAGTTTTAAGTCATAAGTGATAAATAATTCCCTCATGATTGTTTTTACAAGGACATCAGATGCCTGTAAGTGCCATTTTAATTAGCTGTCTGAATTAAGGAAGTAAAAATTTCTCTTCAGTTAATAGAAAACACTCTTATCTAAATCAAGAATGCACAGCAGAAAATCAGATACAAATATCTTAAAGAACAGAGAAAATGTTGGCTTTATTTTAAGTGCATTTGCATTTATTTTATAATTCACAAACGTCTGCTCTAAATAAGGTTGTCAATTGTTTCTCACAGCAATTTCATAACAAAGAGGTTTTAATAAAGCTTTCTGTATTTTTAAAAGCTATAGATTTCATTAATAATTTAATGCAATAGGAATGTTTTTTATTGAAAGAATGCTCTGTGATCATTTTCATGCATTTGATACAGCTATTATAGATAAAATGGAAAGCCTCTTTTGTAGGTTTTATCTCCTCTCAGCACACTGAGTGATGAATAGTCTAAAAACTGGAAAAACAAGGAGTGAAATACAAAGGCAGAGTAAAGAAAGGATAGCAGAATTGATAGGACATCAAGGAGATTTCATTGAGGTCAAAGCGTTAATAGAATATCTAATAAAAGTAAGAATATTAGAATAAGCCAGTGATGGCAAAATCCTGATAGCAGACACTAGACATAAATTTTGCACTAAATTTCTATACTGACTATGTAGTGAATGGGAATTTTCAGATATCCAATGCATATGTTAAAAAAAACCAAAAAACAAAAAAACCACCATACAATAAGACTTCAGCAATAACCCAGTCAGTTAAATTGAGAAGCAGAGGGTGACTTGAGGAAATGAATATGTACAAGGTCACGATGAACAGAAGAATTTCAAACTACTAAGAGGAAGTAGAGGAAAATACATCTTATTGTGAAGATTAAAAAATACAACCCACATGGAGATGAATGCTTGTACCAGTGCTATTTTCACCACAGAAATGATGTATGTACAGATCCCTGTGCATTGCTGTTGCCATGGATACCACATGGACAGAACTTGCCAAGGAAATAAAATACTGGCAAGCTGTCAGTGAATGCACACCACACATCACCCCTGTGAAACCTTGCACATCTAGGTTAGTAGGGTCAGGATGTAACACTTACCCTAAAGATACAGGGGATATCTTTCCGATTTGCATGGATGACATCTGAGGCCAAGACAGAACTCACTGAGAATTCTTCATCCCTTATGGAGACCATAAACATAATTGGAGAAGAGTTAATGAGCAAAATCTGTATGTTTGGATTTTACTTTTCCAATAGCCTTGTTTAGTGAAGGACACAACAAGTCAGCACTGAGATCTGATTTTTAAACTTATCCTTTTATCTGTATCTGCAGACAAAATTCACAAATGCAATGCTGAATAATTAATTCCTGGTAAATGCTGATGAAGATAAATCTGTTCAGATATTCTGTAACTGTTTTTAGTATGTATAAATTACAACCTTTAAAGAAAAAAGACCAACTTAAAAAACAAGTGGAACGAAGAAAACCTCTCCAACTCTCATAAAAATCCAAACTCACCTAGAAGCTATAACCTACAGCAGTTTGGACTTCCTGGATAAACTTAGATCAGAGATGAGCTTTACTTAGTTCTATGTTAAATATTCTCAGCCTTCAGTGAGGCTGGTGGTATTTCAGCAATACTGAAGACAGTGGTAACAAACCATTCAGCCCTTGTCAAGCAAAAATTCTAATACATTTACCCTGTAACTAAGTTTTATGTCTTTCAAAACTCTATTCAACCCCAAAATGGTTTTATTTTTAATTCTTTATTCATTCCAGTTCTTCCACACAGCTGAACAGATGCTCTTTGCACATGATGTATTAATGGAAGTTTAAACATCCACATAAGAACAAACAAGTGTAGCTCAGGCTAACTCCAAATAACTGCTAACTGCTGTTTTATTTTTTTATCCCAGAAAATTAGTGGCTTTCAACGTGGATTACAGGGTTTAATAAAAGCTCTGGAGCTTGCTTATTGATTTGACAAAAAGTAAAAGCAGAACAAAACCTCCCAGTGCCTCTGCAAAGCTCCCACCAGCAGCAAACAGCTTACCTCATATCTATGACCTGACTCACTACCACGCTGGGCTGAGATGCTTTTCCTTCTGCTACATCATACAGGAAGAGTTTAAAATCACAGATCACTGCCAGCGCTCTCTGCCAACCTTTCTTTACTCCAGCTGGCTTTGGGACCTTTAGAAAAAGAAATTCTGATCAACTCTGTACATTTAGATGCAATCAAAAAATCAAACAGCATAAAAATCAGTTTGCTCATCTGGGCTGGAAAGTTTTAATTCAGTGGTGATATTAAGCAACACAAAAAGAGCCCAGGAGCAGTAAGACCAACAAATACAGACACACAGACAACATATTGTTTAATAAATTAATAGCACCAGAGATTCTTTTTTTCTCATTTCACGAATTCATTCAGAGCTGTATTAACAAATACGGAGAAAGAAATCTGTCTCTAGTTGGTCACGGAATTATGGCCTAAACTATGTTGAGTAAATCTTTTAATATTTCTATGCAAACATCCACACCAGTGACCACAGACAGTACTAGCAGAAAGACTCAAAAACTCACAGGGCCTGGAAGATTATCTGATCTCTAGAGACAGAAGTATTCAAGACCTGCCCAAAGCACATTGACCAAGAGAGATGGAGAGAGGATCACTGCTGACAATGCTAAGAGCTGCTTTGTGAAAATTTAGGTCCTAGCTTCAAAACAGCTACCCTAAGATGTAATTGAATCTATCCTCCCAATATTCAAAATAATACCAATTCTGGAAAACAATGCATCTAATGTCAGTGCCCCAAATGCAGCTACCTCATACTTACTCGGACATGTCCTTCATAAGCTGTTCCTATGCCTTTCTGGGGATCTATTCCCAAAGGTCCCTTAGTTTGTTCAGGAGGGATTGGACATACTGCAGGAGCCTTGTCTGCACAGGTCACGTGGCAAGAGAACCCACACACTTGTGAGGAGGAGAAGAAACAAAAAGATTTGATGGTTATTTCTTGTGCAATGCAAAACTTGTGATAATGATGATGATATTTACAAAGAAATCCCCTTTCTTTTTCTGAGCAGCATCTGAATAACCTCACTGAACTTTGCTACAGTCAGAAACAAAAGTCTGCACACAGCAGCAGTTCATGTTTTTATCTGCTCTAAATCCCGAATTTCTCTTTTTCCGATAGTTTATTGGTACACCTGGTTTCATCCCAGTAAGAAAGAGCTTAAAATAATCTCTATGATGTCCTTTAGGCCCAACTCTACTAGTAAACAAAAACCCGGAACATCCTTTAAATAATAAGCGTCATTCTGCATACATAAAAACAAGAATAACTGCCATTCAGTACCAATTTTGCTTCTTTCTGGAGTAAGTCAGAATAGATGTCTTAAATTTTGCCCTGCAACATAAAGCAAAGCTGCTGCCAGTATACTTGACCACTCACTGTGGCCCCTTATTGCTATCTTGAGTAAACTGAACTAAGCTCTTCTACCACCAACTGGAATAAGAGTTACCCCAGATAACTGGGCAATCTGTTATGTATGTTCAAAGTTTGGCTTCTACTGTTAAAAGACTGAAGCACGAGAATATACTGTTACTCAAAATATCAAGTAGAAGACTCCTGCATCACACTACATTTTCTGTACCATTTGCACCTGTAAGAACTTCAGTTCACACTTGTTTGTGCTCTCCCAAGTGCTTACCTTCACAGGTACAGCCCTGTCGTATCAGACCAACCATCAGGGATGTGCACTGATTGCATTTTGTTGGTGTGTTAAACGATTTCACTACAAACTGGTGAGCTTTAGGCTGTGAAAGGAGCAGACAAGGATGTTACCACCTATAACACTTCTCAAATACAGTTATTTCTTTCACAGACAAGAGAGCATAGGTGCATTTAATAAGGCAGCTTGTTTGTGTCTGCTGAAATGAGATCTGAGCTGAAAAAATTTCCTTATCACAGTGCTTCTTGTTGATAACTTAAAGCACCCTCTGTAAACAAAGCCATGGAAACTGGACCCTGTCTCAGAACATGAGTTTGCTTCTATGGCAGATAGGAAAGATGCCAAAATCTTTCTGTTACATTTTAGAAGTTTAACATGTATAAAAGCATGTGCTGGGAGGGCACCTGACTGTCAGCCCAGGTCAACTCATAACAGTATTTTTGAAGCTGCAAATTCGGTGCTCCTCTGTCAGGGGTATTGCCTTAGCTAAAAGAAAAACAGCAGACTTTTTCAAAATTTAAAATTTTATGACAGAAAGCCCTGACAGAGCCCCTTTTATGGTGTTTAGCAGTGGCAATTCAGAACTCCCAGTCTAAAGGCGAGAGCTGAAGTTGATAGATGAAGTTGATTTTGAAAGGGTTTCTCTTCCTGTTATTCCTTGGGAACACAGAGTACATGAGTAAGTGCTTTCATTCTCTCCCTCTCCTCAAGGATGGCTGTGCTGATGCTGCTATATAGAGGCTAAATGCCAACGTAATGTGGCAGGATGATTCACAGATGGCCTTTTATAAAATCCAGGAAGCTGCTTTGCTTTTCTATAAAAACTCTCAGTGAAGTAACTACTGGGGGGAAAGGCCAGAGCATAGGGTGAATGCAAAGACTGTCCAAAAAAACCCTGATCAGGTATGTGATCTGAAACAAGACAATTTTGCAGACTACTTTGGAGAGTAGGTATGTTAAAATTTTACTCACTTTCTTGTTTTTCAGAGCATAAGATACCACAGCTAAAGGCTCAAACTTATCCATATTTAATGACAGCTTTACTGTTACAATGGCAGCTTTCTGTCTACAGAATGTTCTGTTTTGAGACTTGCAGAGAAACAACACTCAGCTTTAAACACCGATGCAATCAAAAAGTAAGAAGGTTCTTTAGGGGACATAATAAATTATAAAGCAAGTCATTACTTACTGAGCAAAATGTTTGCAAAACTTAAATTATGTACACAGTAAAGTCCATGTCATGTGATTCCAAGTGCACTTGCAGTGCTTTTTTAATTGATCTACTAAGATACTGCCAACAGAATGCTGTTTGCTCAAAATTTCTAGCTTTCTTTTACACAAATGAATCTTCTGCTACTTTGAAATTTATCAAAGCAGAGAAACAGAACTATAAGAAAGGCTTACTTACTTGATTTTAAGTTGCAGGAAAAACTGTCATTTTTAAATACATGGAAGATTCCTAAACCATTGAGTCATTTTCAAAATTTTCACAAGAAATCTTTTCCTTTAATAGCTTGTATTTATTCTTCATTTGCTTGAATAGACATAATCAACCGGGAATTAGCATACACTGGCTTATTTGGCAACAGCAAAATGATTTCAATAACTGATGGAAAATCAGTATTTATGCAGGTAAAAGCCAAAGGACAAAAGAATTGGAAATCTCTTTCTGTAGTGTTCGCTCTACACTGCTTAAAAACAGGCAAATCTGTGGTTTCATTTTTAGGGTTACACTTTGCCTTTTCTCAAGAATAAGCATCTAATTAGCACATAGACATACTAATCTGACACTTTCTTGTATGCAAAGAGTAGAGAGGCATGTTGGTCAGACACATGTCTGAAAACACTCATTTCCTAGGTTAGCACTCTCCTTTCTCCTGATTCTGGCTCATTTACCTCTTTCTACTACCCAAACTACTGTTTTTCCTACAACCAAGTGTCTGTGGAATTCCTAGTGAAGCTTGTCACAACCCATAATGTAAGAACCAAGGGTTTTAAATTTTAGAGAGCAGCCAGCTTGCACATAAACATTCCTTGTAGGCAGTTCTGGTAAGATCAGTGTGATAACCAGTTTTCCTGAAGCTGTGGCCCAGGAGTGTCATGTTGCCCTCGCTGCACAAGAAGTGTGAATGCTTGACAGGATACCTTTGGTGCAGAGAGCCCTGAGCCAATATACGCTGTCCTCATGGTCGGTGTGTGAATCGAACGGGGAGGATGATCCGTAACCTGGACAGAGCCCCCAGAGGATCAATCAGACATCAAGAAAACACTATCAACAGAAAGCCTGGATAAAGGAACAAGAGTATGTGGTCCCAGCCACCCCATCCCCCCAGCATCTAAGCCATGAAACCAAACTGATTAATGCAGGACTCAGAAAAACAAATCTTATTTCTCTGCAAGATTCATCTCGTAAATGTCAAAACCAACTTCACATTAAACATTTGATCAGATATTTTCTAATATAAAATAACTAGAAAATTATTTCTTTTAACAGGGAAAGAGGATAAATTATTATAGTTGCCGTCTGGCTAACAGTTCATAACAACAAGACTTCCAGCAGGGCTTTAAAGTGTGTTTTTACTAACTACGTTATAATCTTTGTGCCAATATTTCTTACATATTCATGACTGAGGATATGTTAGGAAGAGAGACCATAACTAATAATTGATTCATAGTTCCCAACCCAATTCAATTAACCATATGTGAAAGGAAATATAACATTCCCCAAAACACAGTTCACCACTAGTGCAGAAGACTATTACAAAGTCCTAAACAGTCTTGCAGAAGTAGATTTGCAGTAGTAATTTTTATACAAGTGAAACTGTTACTCCTAAAAAAGAAAAAGACAAATATCTTTCAACACTGAAGTACCTCAATTGGTTCAATCTCACTGGCTGTAGAAGGAGACCTTGATCTTGAATGGAGGTGAGACTTGCTATCTTCATCCCGTGATGGAGTATTAGACAATGTAAAATTCTCAACTGAATCAATCTAGGAGAACAATTCAAGAGGAAAAAAAAAAAAAAGAAAACAACAACCAAAGAAATAAATCAAAGACATCATTAAAAAAGAATTCTCAACTCTTCCCAAAATAAGATATGGGAGCAGTAGAATCCCTAAGAGAGAATTGAGAGGATAAAAATTCAGTTTTAAGCAACTTCCTAATTAAAAGCAACAAAATGGAATGAAAACTGTTGCATGTAAACACGCCAAGGCTTCTGCTGAGAGGTGAGCACATGCATAAGAGCTTCTAGTTCAGGGCCATGATAACCACTTGAAGACACTTGTAATTCAGCATTTTTCAAGGGTGAGTATTTTCTAAATGCTACTGGGTTTTGTCCACTGGTAGCAGGGATTTGTTAGAAGTGAATTTCCACCTAGGCCATGTAAATTCCTGCAAACATGTTCAGGAGAAAACATGGAGAAAAGGCAGAGTAGTGTATATCCTGATAACTATATTCACAGAGAATTGAGGGGGTTTTGCACTCCATTTGAACTATAGAAACATCCTTACCAGGAACACAGTTTCTTCTGGGTAATATTTTCCTAGTCCTGGATATATAGAATGAAACTAAGCCCAACACAGAGCTACACTGAAAAAGGCACATAGGTATCTTGGGTAACAAATCATCTTTTGTTAGTACAGCTGAAAAAATCAGAAAAGGCAGGATTCTTCCTTGAAAACAAGACATCTCCACAAAGTTTTCTGTGTAAAATTATATTAAAAAAAAAAAAAAAAAAGGAAAGGTGAAAATGCCTTTTCCCACTAACTAAAAAAGTAAAAGCTGAAGGCCTGCAGAAGGTTTCAAGGCATGCCTTGATTTTCTGGAGCAATGCTGTCATCAATTCTCCATTGCCAAGGATTTGCCTAGCTTGCAGACAAACTAAAATATGCAGCCATGTTTACAGAAAGCATTTTAACATTCCAGTGTTTCTCATCTCATTTGCCACTGGCAATACTAAGAATTCCACAAACTTTACTGCTTTTTGGGAATCAATTATATTGCCAAGCCAATTTTATACATGCACATATAGTCCTATTCTTCAGGAGCTCAGTCACGGTAGCGAACAGGTGCAGTTGCTAATTCTATATATATTTGTTTTAAAATACTGAGTTAAGTTTGATGGCTTCTAGCTTTCCCATCCCCTTCCAAAAAAATTATCTGATGGGGAATGGTCATCGGCTTAATCAACTTAGGCATATTAACATGCCTGGCAAGCATTTCTGAAATGAAAATGGGAAATTCTCACACTGGGATACACCTGTTTACTACACATATATCATGTGTTTCAAGCACTGAGGCAAAAAGTAGCAGTAAAGCAAACATTTTGTGCTCAGATTTATCAGAAGCAAATAATAATTGACAGCTTTACCCATTATTAGAAACACTCATGCCTTAAGTAGTAAATCCTCAAATGCAACATGTTTCAATTATTTTAAATTTCTTTTTAATCCAGTCTAAATATGTGATAACTTGGAGTCCACCCAAAGACTGTTTAACCTTCAACAATTCTACCTCCTCCTTAAAAATGTTACTGAAGAATAAGCCCAATGAGTAACTACAGTCAAATCTTTTCATAGCAAGAAACAGACAGCCCTTTTCTCCTACAAGTTAAACTCAGAGATCTCATCTATCATTTCATAAATGTTTCCAGACACTCCAAGGGCTTTCCCTTTCAAAGCAGCATCTGCATACCAAAGAATTTTCATGGTGTCTATGAAAAAATGTAGTACAAGCCTGGTATCAGTGATGGAACCTTTCTGGTATGTGCTACAAAGCCTTTGTGGTTGAAGACAACTGCTGAAACAGTAACAAATGCATTTTCACTTTACTTACAAACATAAAAAGCCCACAAACCACACAGAACCTGATCGACCACTGCAGAAGGGAACTTAATCACCACTCTCAATGCAGAAACAAGGGCCTTAAGCTGTATTGCTGCTGTGATCTTGGGTTCCTGGCTTTAATGAGAAAAACTAAGTACAAAAGTAACCTGACTCAACTATGGTCAACAGTTTATGAAAACCATGTTAACGCCTTTCACACTGGTTTTAAACTAATCCACTGGACTACCCAAAGCAGATTTCACTATTTCTGACCAAACTGTAACAGCTTTGCTGTCTTCCACATGGCTGTGCAGGTCTGAGCCAAAGCTGGCCACTGTATAAACACATCTGGAGCAGACAGAACTTCTGAACTGGAGGCACCACCAAACAACCAGTTACTCTAAGTTTGCCTGAGAGACTCAGCAGTGTGCTTCAAACTGCATGGGTAAGGACATCATTAGAACTGTTCAGCATTCCTGCTTATTTATTGAACATTCAACAGAAATGCTTTGTATGCTTACTTATCCCTTCCATCATATCTGTATAAAAGAAACAAAAGTGGCAGTATGAGATTAAAATGGACATAGCATAACTGGTAGGAATTCATGCTCACTGAGTCTGCTTTGATAACGTGTAAACACGTTTTAAAAACCCACCTTGATTTTTGAAACACCATAGACTTTTCCAGCTTAACCACTTACCACACGACCATTTCTGTTTTCTTTGTATGAATTTTTCCTATCCTCCTCGATATTCCATTTACTCAACTCCCCACTTCATGTCTATTTACCTTCGTACTGTGATATTTTATATCATTTGCTGTGATATGACTCACAAATGCCAAACTTTGACCATCTATGGGCAATTCCCATGACTTAACACACGTCCTCTGCTAAGGGCAAGGAAACAAACAGGCCCTCATTCGATGTTTGCTCATCTTCCCAGCCTGCATCTCCCTGGTCAGCTTCCACACTGAACTTCCACATTAAAATGAGAAAGTACCCAAGGCATCTTCTTCAGTTTCAGAGATATTCTGCACATAGGGTTAATTGAAATGAGAAAGCACCCAAAGCATCTTCTCCAGTTACTGTGATATTCTGCTCATAGGATTTCCAAATGAAATAGTCCAAAAGCTTTGAGCCCACGGCTGTAAAACAACAAAAAGCACAGCAGCAGCAGCAGCAAACAGCAGCAGCAGCAGCACAAGACATGCAGTGAGGTAAATACACAATCCATACATTAAACATAGGCATGGACACAACAGGCAAGAAATAAAGGGCCACATAGAGTAAGACAGCCTCTTACACGTCTGCCTTTGTTAGCTGGAATACAGGAAGGAGAGCGCTTTAACAAAGAAAGGAGGAGAATATGTTACAAAACCAAACAGTGACACATACATCACCTCAGAATTCCTCACTGTATCTCCAGAGGTAGTGTTTAGACACATAGAAACATGTTCATTGTCATAAGTATTTTAAAAACAAGCTATTCTGGGCCAACAAGAAGGAAGAAACATTTAAAAAAAAGGAATAGCTATTCCAAGTCCATAGTCTTACACTGTACAATAGCAGTGAAACTGCAGACCACACTGCACCATTAATTTGCAGTTGGCATCTCTGTGCTTTGAACAACATGAATGAAGTCATCTATTGGAGGCACAATATGTCCAATTTAAGGTAACATTATGAACCAGATTTACTGAACTTTATTACAAAAGTGCAGGTAAAGTCAAGGCTCACACCACACATTACTATGACTTATTCTGTTCAAATAATAAGGATTCAGAACACCATTTATTCTGTGGCTACTTACAGAGTTCAGATTTGTTTAGTCTAGCCAAAGCCCATGGGGACTGCATGTGAGGACAGACTGCAGGAGGACTTAAATCTATTTCTAATTCCTAATGTGTTAGCAACAGGTCAAAAATACTGTTTTTGAGAGTGCGGGAAAAATAATTTTGTCAAGGTAAAATGGGATTCCACTTTATAGTTATGAAATAATCACAAATTCATCCTTAAATAAAATGAGTTAATTGTTTCTCGCAGCTAGTGAGATGCACAAAGATCCACCTGGCAAAGAAACAAAAGCCCAACACTTCCACTGTCAGACACTTCTAGTGAACACAGGAGACAACACCTAGACAGTGTTACTGAGACAGCCTGCAACACACAGGAGAAACAGCAGCAAGGGTTTAGTCTCTTTGAGTCACTGGGGGTGACTTCCCTCCCCAGCAAGACTGGAATTCAGGGACTGCAAACACATTCCTGCTCCCCTGTGTGCAGAGGACACACAAGGATTGTTTCTGAACGTGTGGGCTGTCACAGCTATGAGGATTTAGGCACCAGTTCTGCCAACCTGACCCAGCATCTTTTCAAGACAGGAACCAACAGCGAGTGTTACTCATCTGAGTAGTGAGCTACCATTTTCTCCTCAGCATCTGCAGACTACAGAGGCAGCCGGACATCTATTTTTCCTTCTCTCCAGCAGAAATTGCAAAACTACTGTTTTCCTCATCGGAAAAATTAGAATTAACTCCAGTCATTCAGAGAGTGCTATAAATAGTTATGTTATTTGGATGGCAGACACACAAGACATACACACCCTAGGAAACTCAGTGCTCTGTGCACATCTGTGTGCTAAATAGACTTCAGAGATGCTGCAAGGAATGCCTTGCAACTGCTTCTGCACATTATTTCACACACTCTCTGTCCTTCCTTAACGAGCCACAGAGTCTGAAGAAACAATCCAAGCCATTAGAAATATTTACTTGGGGTTCTTGATTACAAGAGAGGCTTTCCTGAACCCCATACAGTATTGCAGCACTGCATGAGCCTGACCTGAGGATTTCTAATTCTTCCTTGGTCTTAATACAAAGAACCCTCACATTTCTCAGGTTTGATTGAGAAGTTAATTATTCTGGAGATGCTGCAAGAAACGCTGCCCTTCAAGGTAACCGCTGCCAATCAGAGTCATTGGGAAGGGAATGGAGGTCACATCCAGTGTTCAGGGACTTTTAATACCCTTATTTTAAGTCCATCTAATATATTGATACTAAACCAACTCAATGAGCTAAATCATAAAAAACCATTCATTTAGGTAATTCAGACTATAAATTATGCTATGAATGAATCAAGTGATTGTCCAATAAATCAAAGATGCAGAACTGACTTTCACAGCACAACTGAATGATACTACTTTTCATCTATTAACACAGATAACACCTTTATCTCTCTTTTCTAACAAAGACAATGTCTTGTATATCTTTGCAAGGTGCTCCTCCCATCTTTGAGCAGTCAACTCTTCTCTTCCTGCAGCTTTGTCAGATGAGAGAGAATTCTGCCTTGGTGTTAGAGACATGAGCCCCGGGCCAGTCCAGCCCAGAGATGCACTTTTACCCAGTGCAACTGAGAAAAAACCACTCCTGTTTGACTCAAATTGAAAATGGAACACGGGAAATTTGAATCTACGTGCAGGAAGCTAACTATATGCAACAATACAAACATTAATACCTGAAACTTTACCCAAGACTAAAAAGTGGGTCTGCCAAGATCTGACCAGGGTGGACCAATCAAGAGTTGTTATTAAAGGGTGTAGGCCAGCAGTTGAAACTTACTTACTTGCATAAAGAAAAAAAACCCAAAAACTGTCAAAATGCTTGTGGAAAAAAGTGCTGCCTTCTTTAAAAAAAAGCAACAAAAACCAAGCAACAATAAATACTGAATAAAGTACTGAAGTCCTTCAAAATTAACAAGACAGCAACCAGGAAAATGTCCATGTCCTAAGTTTCCCCTTGCAAAATAGAACATTATCAGCAACTGCCAATGTGGCCTTTCTATTCTAATAGGTTTTAGGGGAGTGTTTTAGATATTATAAAGGATAAATTTCCGTTCAATAACCTGCTGATACAAACTAAGTGTTCCTAATACTCAGGTAACATAGAACATGTTTTCTTTAATCCAGATAAAGAATATTATTCATTTTCTGTGGATTTACATGACAGGAAATTGTACTTTTTTTCCTTTTTTTTCCTTTTTTTTTTTTCTTTTTGTGTATGTGTGTAAGAAAATTCCAACAGCATTAGCAAGCCAGAAGCTTTCTGTAAGCTATACAAAAAAGCAGGTAAGTGCCTTCTTCAAAAATGAACCATCAGGTTTTGTCTAGGGCATAAATCTGATTTAAAGAGAAAACATCCAGAAGAAAAGCATTTTTCAGAGTACATAAAAGGAAATGAAAGCAGCAGAAAAGGCCCATATACCTCATCCCTTTTGCTACACCCTTCACAGCAGACATTTCTCAAACAATATTAAGTTTATCTAATTTCAATGCAAATAGGATTACACTGTGTTAAACACATATGTATAAATATGTGTGAATGTATGAATGTAAATATGTGTGAAAATATGTATAAACACATGTACGAGCACAGACAGACACACACAAACAATTATTCCTACAGAGCTGTAATGGATGGGGCTCTATACACCTGGATTTCAAAAATTTTATTAATAGTTATCTTTATGGGCCTCCTACTTCAGTTTGAAAGAAATATAATGCAGTCAATTTTCAGCTTTTAGCTCAATTCCCTTAGTATGCAATTAACTAGTGGGAATATTTAAACGAAGTCCTGACAGAAAACCTGCATCTCAAATGGCAATAAAAAGTAGTAAGTTCACTTCAGTCATAATGAAAATGACTTCTCACAGTGCAGGATAAAAAAGAGAAAATATTTTATATGAGCAAACAGAAATTAACTGTCTGCAAGGCAAACATTTTAAGAGAAGTGATTAGAAAACTTACAGAAACAACTCATGATAAAGGAATAAGATGAAGCAAAAGAATTAAATACATAAATGTGCTGATGATTTTAGAACTGTTTTTCACAGGCCATATTAAGAGACAAGGCCTAAAAGCAGCTTTTCCCCATCAGAAAAACTGTTTGCAATTATGAATTCTTCACCTGCACTTAAAGAAAAACATTTATTTCAAAACAAAACACCTATCTACATAAATAGGTATAAGGGTGACATTACAGAAATACTTTGTTCTCCATTGCACTTGCAGATTTTTTAAAGTTGACTGCATTAATGTTTGAATATTCCAAATCAATCAACTGATGTGTTATTGAGGGATTTACTGGGTTGAAAGTCAGACTTACGTCATCCATAAAATCAATCAATGAGGATGAAGAGGAGGAAAAGGAATCCTATTTTAATGAAAACAGCAGTAAAAAAAAGAGAGAGAGAAAGAAAAGGATGAAGAAAACTGTTCAATATAAATAAAAGTGCAAAAATAAAGAACTGTAAATAACCAGTGGCAGTAATAGTTACCTCAGTAAGTTTTCATTAATTGCCTTTCAGAGGCAATTAATTAATGTACTATCTGTAAAGAAACCAGTGTTTTTCCAGCATTTACTCAATAAAGTATTATTGCCATACTCTCAACAGGATTCTTATACTGAAAGTAATTTATAAGATAAACTGTTACAAAGAAAATTTTAAAAGGATGTTAATTGTGAGAACTTCAAGAGAGAACAATGATTTAGTGAATATATAAAGAAAAGAAAAAGAATTTTGGAACATCAGTAACAGCAGAGATTATGCTCTTTCACAGCTAAATGTGATGATCCTGTATTTGCATCAGGAAAAAAATGGGCAAACTTTAGATTACTGTCTAACTGTAAAGGTGGTGCACCATATTCTCTGAATTCAGTTTGACCAATATTTCACCTCAGTTGTTCTTTTAAAAGGAAGACTGTTGATTACAAAAGAAGATAATAAATGTATAGCATTATTTCATTTTTTTCCAGCCCAGCTTTCTACCTATTCTGGTCTTTTGTCTAGAAGTGACAAAGGTATTAAACAGATTCATTTTTTAAATAAAAAGATCTGGGGAGAGGAGAGGAATAGCAATTATCTGGATTTTACAGATCTGAGTGAAATGAACAGATGATGAACACAACCTAATAAACACTAATAATGACTTCATGGGATACAATCAAGGATGATTTAGCATTTTCTTGTTTTTACCAAACCACCACCTGCATTACTCTAGCATTTTTCTGAATACAAAGAACAACTATTTGAACAACTGTGCTTTTCATGTTCACTGCAAAATCAGGCGAAGTTCTGCATTCAAGATTTGAGAGAAAATTCACTGTGATTACAAGTATTCAAGAGAAGACAGCCAGCACTGTAAATGATAAATAATTTTCAGTTATAATTGCACACAAATATTATTGGTACAATACAATTAAAATACAGGAGCAAACTCTCAGCAAATATGCACAGAACCTGCACACAACAACAGTTCCACTGACTAACAGAGTTAAAATAGCTGTGCACTTACTTCAAATTGATCCAGAGCAGAGGTAGGCGCATTCAAAAATGCCAAGAAAGAATTCTGTGAGTCTTGGTGCTTTACACCTAGAAAACAGCAGCAGGTTTTTAAGCTACAGAAAAAAATGACCTTCTCGTGGAGGGCCTTTGCCTTGCTGAATCAGAGTTTTGAGTGTCCACCTGAAACACCTACATGTTTTGAAATAAGCTGCACATTTGGTTTACTTTCCAGAGAAGATGATTTTTTTAATGGACAAGCATGTGTTTAATCAACCTTTCTCAAGTTAGGATGTGTGTGGTGTGAGTTCCACGTGGAAACATGCTCTGTGTCCATGTCTTTTATGCAGAGGGCACTGGTTTCTAAGGTGCTCGTGTCCATCTGCACCACAAACTAATGCAGCAGGTGCCACCCTGCTCTGGTGACATGTGGGATGTCCCACCATGGCAGGACAGCTGGAGCCAACAAAACCACAGCATTTCCAAACAAGATGGGTTCCTGAGCCATGCTCTGTGCCTGCCTGCCACCTCTCCCTGCTGTGTGCCCACAGTAACACAATCCTGGGTGAAGCTTCAGATGTTTCTGTCACACCACACCATTTAACAGATGCTCAGCCAGTGAGTGGAGTGGGAATGCTGTGTCCCCTGGAGCTGCAGAGGCCAGCACACATTGGCTCTTACTTTAACTTGCTCCAACTGGTATTTTTTTATTTCTTTTTGTTTTCTAATTCAAGTTGCTGTGTGGGTGTTTATACTTCAGAGATGTGTACAACCCTATTCTTCTCAATGCTATAAACACATTATATGCACACTCTTGTATATATTTATTATGACCAGAGCCTGCAGGATTATGTGCATCTCAAAACAATGATGCTATCAGAAGTTACCTATTTCTTTCTGAAAACGTCAGTGTCTTGCCCTAATTAGCCATATCACCCTATATGTTCTAAATATAACCAAAAGTGAATGAAGTTACAAATAACCCTTTCCTCTTTAAAATATAAATACACTGAAATCACAGTAAAATACTAAAACCAGTTTTAAATTTACTGACAAACTTCATGGAATACTCTCAGCAATCTTTTCCCCACCTGTTTAAATTTCTGGAATATATTTATAAACAGGAAAGGATCAGATGCTAATCCAAACAATCCTTTCCTAGAAATCAACTTCCACACATTGCAAGTTAATCTACCACTGTACCTTGACTACATTTAAATCTTCTATACAGTTCGTAATTCAAACAGCAATATACTTCTTCTTTTAAGAGAAATCCAAACCAAAGATGGTAACGATTTAGATTAAGGTGTATCTCTATCAGACTATTTGAATAATTGCAGCTGAATATTACTAATATAATTCTGCTAAGAAACATGACTAATGTTTCCTTGGACAGCACTTGTTTTTGCTTGCTTGTTTTCAGCAAAGAGCAAATGTTTACTTCACCAAAACAGTAAGTTTTTAAACACTGGAAAAAATATAGGATAAAATATGAATTATAAATTCATAACATTATTTAACACAAGGGAAGATTTCAGAAGTCAAGTAAACACGCATAATATTTAAGGAAGCTCAAGAACATATAAATGAAAGCTAAACATGACCAAGTATTTTTCTCTCCAGGGAGATGCTATCAAGAGCTTCTCTCCGAGCACTTGGAGCTAAGCATCAAGATGAGGCAGTATCAATTCCCTAAGTCTTATTTGCTAATTGGCATCATTTTTCAATGTTCAGTGTAGGTTTGATTTATTTTTACCAGTCAATCAGCACTGGGAGGCCTATATATAGGAGATGAATGTAAACTGTAATATTTTATTGACTGGACAGCCATTAAGTTGGAAAAGCTAAACAATATTTGACATCCCAATGCAGCAACTGTTGCCAGGGTATTTAAATTCTGGAGTTCACATAGTTCCCTACAGAAAATTAGGTAATTCCATTTGGTCTGAAAAATACTTCTTCCCATGTGACTCATAAGACACAAATATTAGAGCTACTACAGAAACTGCAAAGAATCAGCCAAATCATTTATCAACTCTGAATTTTTTTCATTGCAGAATTACCGAAAAAGTCTCTTCTTCCAGCAACAATGCAAAATAGTGTTGGACAGATGCAAAAGTAATCCCAGAACATACTCTTAATACCACAGCAAAGCACTCATGATCACACTGCTCACTATGTGGCTGGAAAGCCTATCAATGAAGTTATCCCAGAAACAAACAAATGAATTCCTCTGCAGTTGTTCACTCTCTCTGTAGACAAGCCCAAAACACTCATAGATGAACAACACTATGATCAGTATTGATGTCTAAATACCTTCACCCATCACAAAGGAGAAAGGGTTAGAAATACAACTCTATTGTAACAGTTTTCTGGCAGTAAATCACCATACACAGGCCAAATAAAAACCGTGCAGTCTCAACTCAAATAATACCTTATTGGTTCAAAGGTACCAACAAAACTGAGGTGTTTTATCAGCATTAGAAGTGCAAATGCAACTACTGTGGGTACATTTTGACACTCAAGTGTTGTGCACACATGTTGGTAGCATATTTTAGCTTCAAGGTGACACTTGATTGATAAGATGCACCCACCAATGTGACACACTATTTACGTGGATATCAGCTGCCATACCCTTTTCTGATCTAAGCTCTTCTGTCTCCTTTTTCAGCCTTTCGATGTCTGCCAAAAGCTCCATGTTCTTCTTCTCAGATTCTTGCAATTTACTTCAAAAGAACACAAAAACTCTATGTAAGTATTGAGAACCCAAGATACAAGTCACTCTTGTTCCTGATGTCTTCAAATGCCAGAAGAAATCTACTGGGAAGACTTCTTTAGTTTACAGAAAAAAAAAGCCATTTATCTAAGTTATAGGTTCATGTTTTTTATGTTTCCAATTTCTAAGTAATTGCGTAAGCTTGGATCCTGTGAATGAGAAAAAAAGACTGTATGTATTTTTATGTTTTAGAAAGTCCTGTTTTCCATTAAAATTTATATGTTAAGTAAGTACCTGTGAAACTAATATATTCAGCTGAACTATTTTTTTCTCAGTTCCTTTACAGTTAGTTGTTTCAGTGTTTTCTGACTCAGCTGAGAGGTAATACTACCCTGCAATTTGAGCACATTTCTCATTCTTGCCTGTCAAAGCAAACACTGGTTCCCCTGTTCTTACAGGATTTCCAGTGCTGCCTTTCATCACATTACCTGGCCTGAAAAACATTCAAGGTAGGTGAACCAGATGTTCCCATTTTATAGGTAACATACTTGAATCTCAGCTCTGTCCTATTGCTTTCCTAAAGCTGCAAAACACACCAGTGCTCTGAGCCGAAGCTGGACACCCAGAAATAGAATGACTTGCTACCAACCCCTGTTTCAGGCATTCACACAACTCAGCATAAATTCTGTTGTGGGGGTGGTAAGGTAGAAGTGAGAAAGAGACAGGTCTGAGGAAGGAATGAAAGAGTTCATAAAATTCCATTATTCATTATTATTTCTTACTGTGCAAATCAGTATGCAATAATTGATTTTAGTCAGCTAAGCCAGTGCAGCTATCAGCAGAATGGAAAAAAATATATTCTAAGACACAAACCCAAACTACGGATTTGGATTTGTGATCACAACTAGGAGAGATGACATTATTAAAGAGAAAGTGTACCCTCTCAAAGTCTTCAAGATTTCAACTTTCCACAGTAAGTGTTCAGCTGCTCAAACAATGAAGAGAGATGTCGTTTTTTTTCTCATCTGGGTGTATGAAACTGGCATATCATTCATGATCAAATTTCCATAGACAAGGTAGATGTAATAATGATTTGATGACATTTCCTGGGAGATATCAAAGTAAATTTGCATCAGAACAATTCAGTCTTACCACTCTGTAGAGATACAGGAAGCTTTGACTTTGTTCAGCTCATCTTGAATAGCCTGTTTGGCTCGAATTTCAGCATCAAGAGCAGACTGGAGCTCCAGCCTTGCAGACATATCCAGCTTTGCAAAGCGTCGCATCTTCCAGGGCATGTCCTAGGAAAGAATAAAAAAAGGGAGTAGAAAGAGTAAGAGGAAAAGAAGCTGAACATGAGGAATGTAACTAACTTCAACAATTACATTTCTCAGTCTATTCTGTCCTCAAAGTAAAAGCTCATTAATTCAAAAATAATCTAAAATTAAGAGTAGCATTAGTAGTAGTATTTCTGAATTCAAGTAACAAATTTTATGTTTTATGCTGATTTTTGCATTTAAAGGCAAAGAGATTTTGTGAAATCTGGTTTTGATGTGTCTCAATTCAAATGACAGCTATGAAAGACATCCACACTTCACAAGTGAAAGACTTGAAGGTTTTCATGAACAAAAGTGCAATTTCCCTCAACAAATTAATATATGATTATAAAGTAGGTATTTCAACTATAACATAGATAAAATCACATTATAAAGATATTGGTGTTTAATCAATTGATGAACAATAAATTTGGTATTTAGTTAATCAGAAGCTGTAGGAAAGTTTAACTTTCAATTAACATAGACTCTACAGACAGATTATTGCTCCAGCTGAAACTGTCAAATCAGTGGTTTTCTTTAAACAAAAAACCTTCTGACATATGGAAGTAAAGTCTTACTGTAGCTCTTGCACCCAAACTGGAGTTCCTCAGGGCTTCCAGCTCTTCTGTCATTTTAGAGGCCAAGGCTTGAAGATAACCTCGAGCATCTTTTTCATCGCTTACCCTAAACAATTACATAAGAAAAAATAAGGTGTTTTAATCAAAGAATTTAAAGAAAAAATGGAAGTCCCTTCAACAAGCCAAAAAACCAGAAACAGATAAATACAGAATATAAAAAGAGTCATAGAACATAAGGATAAAAACAACAACAACAAGAGCCCAAAGAGAAAACCACACAGAAATAATTCTTTGCTGCTCTGTGGAGTTCCATTAAACAGTATGCATCACTAAGACAAAGAATGAAAACTGAAGAACTACCTATCACTACCTATACCCGAAATTGAGACTGTGAGAAAGAAATCTCTCAACCTATTTTTATGGAGTAAATTAAGACAAAATCCACAATCAATAATTAATGATTCAATTGTCCAGATAATATTGGAAGTCGTGGTTAACTTTACTGTACCAATTGGCTATGAGAACTAGTAGTTAAACAGTGATGTTACTTCAAGAGGTGCTAATTAAACAGGGAAAGTCTACTTTTAATGTTATTAAACAGCATAAGCCAGAAGAGGCTCTCTCATCCACCAAGCTTGTTTTCAGACATGTTTTCTGGGTGTAAAGACAACAAGGAGGAGACATGCCTGTTTTTCAGATTCTTTGATCATCAGTTACAAAGAAAGAATAACAACTTTCTATGATTAATCACAACAGAAGGTTCTTTCTTCACTTTGCCTCAGGTGTTAACATAGAAAAACAAGTTGCTAAAAAAATTAACTCACTGAAAGTAAGTAACTTATGAAAAACCTAAAACAAACAAACAGAAAAAAACCCAACACCATTCCTCCCACCTCATTTCTTTACATGCCTGGCTCTAAACATGTTCATTTTGCCCACAGAGGAGCAATCTCAGTTCTGCAGCACCACGCCTTATGCAAGACCCTGAGCTGCCTCAGAGACCAGCAGGGTAGTACCACAGCTTGATCACAGTTAAGGCTATCAACTCCAAATGCCAAAATGTTTAGGATGTGCTCTAAGTGCTGAACATCAAATAGCTTTAAATAAAATATAGGAAAGTGGGAAAATAGCTTTTCTATTGCATGAGAATTACCTTACCCTCGCTTCCTTTAAAAGTAACTCTAAACCTACGTCTGTTGGACTGGAGGTAAGAGTTCTCCAGACTGTTGATTTTGTCTTGCAGTGACCTTCAGCAGGAAGTGTTTCCCCCTTTGTGCCTATAAGGCAATGCACGTTTTTCTGGTTGATACTAGGGGTTTCATACACACACAGAACATGGAAATGGTGCTACTTGGAAGTTCACCATTAATAATAAAAGTTTCAACACAGATTAATAGATAGTTGCCAGGAGGCAAGGAAGACAAGGACCACATACTCTGAACTGACATGGGCAAAGGACGAACTGAAGAGGTTTCCCACAACGGCCTTAGGGCAAGAACACACCTTGAAAGCCCTAAGGCTAAGTATCTGCAGGCTGTGGTAACTTTTGGGTGTGCAGTTTAAGGTTTCTTTAGGGAAGACAGACTACCGTAATAGAGAGGAGCCAAAAGCAAAATTAGCAACCATTTTTCACCTCACACCCAACATGAAAATGCAAATGTTTATTGGGCTTTCCCTTCTTTGTCTCCTGCTTACAATTTAGTTCAGGTGGTGAGGAGGAATCCAGGAAAACCCTACATGTCCTGACTATTAAGTCAGTGAGAGTTTTTATATTATTGAGTCACTGTTTTTCCCAAGGTACATCAGAACTTGATGGAAGTAGCATATCAACTTCCTTTCCCATAGCATTCTGGATGACACATTTTGACAACCAGATAGAGATTATCTAAGCCTCCACAAACCACTTAGGCTGTAACAGTGGGCAAAAGATGTAAGAAGTAGCTAAAGATGCTTTTCGGAGGTGGTGGGTGCATAATTAAATACATTGTAAAAAGAAAAAAGCTCAAGCAGGAATAAAAAGAATGTAAGGCTCTCAAGGTGAGAGTAAGTTTTCCTGATGTACAAGGAAGGAAAGAGATTTAGGAATCAAACAGCATTTAATTTTCTCTATTTTTAATGACACATAGAATCTTTGCAGGAAAAAAAGGGTCCAATTTCTATGTCCAATTTTATGATGCCACACAGATCCTTCCTGATGGATGGTGAGGAAACACTTCAGTTATTTGGTTTATGTTGTACAGAACCCTCAGGCTCCAAATGCGGAAAAACTGCACATGCAAAAAACCTCAGAGAGATTTGCCACAGCAGAAATCTAGAAAATGAAAATATAAACAAAATTTTTACAAATATCTGTACTGAGTGCAAGGGAACTCTTCTAGCTCTGGAAGACAGCAAATTAAAGCAGTACAATTTGGAACGGAGGTAGTTTTGTTGCCCACTAGATGGCAAAATTCTCTCAATAACGACATAATTATTAAACATTATGTGGACCCAAGAGCACTTGAAGCTTTTTTGTTACTGTTTTGCTGGGGTTGTTCCATTTGGTTGGCTTTAAAACATTAAAATTAAAGAAAAAAAGAGCAAGAATGGCAAATTAACTCTTACTAATGTTGCTCCCCTTGTCCTCATTTTGACAGAGAGCCCTAACAAGCACTGCAAGAACCCTAAGGAAGAAAAGTTCTTCAGGTTCTACCCACTCACTTCTTTCTTTACTGAAAATTTGGATTAACTGTTCTGTTTTCAATACAATTGCCCTTGTGAGCTTAGTTCCTTAATGCAAAGAACTCAGAACAGCAATATGGTACAAATTCCTGTAAAATTAAATTTAACTTTTTGGTTAGAGCCAACATCATGACAACCTTCACATAACCACTGGCTGCTATCTGTATGGTGCTTGTCAGGATGCTCAGGAAGTCAGACTCCCTGGGTCTCCAGTTGGGAAATTTTACAATACAAAACAGACCCAGAGGACTAAAGAATTTTGCTCAACAGAAGTGGTCTTAAAGCTCTGGGGTCTTATACCAAGCTCTGTTTAACCTGATTTAAAAGCCCCAAGGAAATCTGAGAGTCATGACTCCTCTAGTCTCTCAATGCTTTAAAATTTTTGTTGTTGTATCAGTATGCTCGAAGTCTCCAACTTAATTTTTAATTTTTCCCCTGGTGTCTCCAATAAAATTTTTTTTTTTAAAATACTTCTCTAAATTTTTTTAACACTTTCCTCTGCTCCCAAGCCCTGAAATTTCACCCTGCCCTCCAGAATTTCTATTTTAGAGATAATTAACTTCTGACTATTCTTACCTCAAACACAGCACATCTCAGAATTTTGCATGTTTTGAATTTCTTAACAGTTGAACATGCATAGAATTTTTGCTATAATTTGTTCATAATTTGTGTGTGCTTTTTTTGTGAGAGCAGACAGATTTTAAAACAACCAAAAAAAAAAAAAAAAAAAACCCAACCCAAATTTCGAGGCTTTTTTAGGTTTGATTTTGTTTAGAAGTATTGGGAGAGTGTAGCTGATACTTTTTTTTTCTTTTTGTGGTAGTTTTGTGTTGGAGTTTTTTTCAATGAAATAAATTAAGATAAAACCAACAACAGTACAAAAAAAATCTGTCAGATAAGGAAAATATTAACTAGATATTGTGATAAACAACCGTGACAGCTTCTGGGCAGGTGAATCTAAGCCCAACATCCATTCTAGAGGTAAAACAGGTAGGATTCAGCTCATCCACATAAACACACTCAACAAAACAGAATTATTCATTTGATCTAAGTTGTGTAGGCTTCCTTTTCAAACTGTGGTGAGAAAAACAGACTTCTAGAGTCCTAGTCACAGGATTTATTGAGTTGTCTACCTTAGGACTTCTACAACTAGGTTAGATTAATCCCCCCCAAGACAAGATTCTTGCCAAGTACACTGGGAATCACTACCAAGATTTCCAGCGACCTCCTTTCTGCACAGCACAGAACTACAGTACCCCGGCTATTTAAAATATTCCTTTTTAAAGTGACTGCATTAACCTCCAGTGCAATTAATCTCCTTCCCATCTCCCATAGGAAAATTTATAGCCGACTATAAAAGCCTCAATATTTCTTACTCTTGTCAAGGAATGCTGAGTGATTTGGCTAATATAAACTCGTCAATATAATAGCTCCATTAAGGCTGAATGATCCGTGAGGGTTTGTTGAGTCCATGATAGGATTTGCAGTGAAAGTTTGATTCAAGTGTTTATATTAAAATATTGCCTTGTTTATGGTATCTTGAGATAACAACAGCAAGATTAGAAGGTTTTCATACGTTATCCCTAAAGATGCAATAAAGCAGAGTAAGAAAGCAGGGAAAGGCTAAAGGGAATGTGATAACCCATTAAAATTACTCACAAGTTATAAAATCTGAGAAACAGCAATTTAGAAGGGCCCCAGGAATCGTGAAGAAAGTGACAAATCTTAATCATCCAAAGTGTGAATTCAAAGTGATTTCTTGAGAGGCATCCTTTAGATGGCAAAGCACTTAAAAGAAATTAGGGACTTGTTGAACTTGTGTTACTCCAAACAGGGCTAAAATAAGTCCCTAGAACTACTACAGGCCGCTGAGCAAACTGTTTACAAACCCAGTAACGAATTCCATCTACTGCCTCCTATCCCTCCTGGATCATGGTACGAAAAGAACATGACAGTTTTTAGGAGGTGGAAATAGTGCACCCAAAATGCATATTTTAATGTAATATTGTGTGAGAACTGTTTTGAAGAGGAAGCCCACAAATTCTCCCCTACTTTGCTAGCTCCAAGGCATTCCATTGTCACACTGAAGATGTGGACAGGTACAGGCTTGAACTGAATGTTCTTCTGAGGAAAACACAGGCTTGTGACTGATTAAATAAGACTAGTTTTCTCCAAAATCAGGCGTGGGTTTTTTTCTTTTAATATATTTATCATTATCATAGATGCTTAAATACTTCATATAGCACCCATGTTCCCCAGAGAAGGGCCTAGTTTCAGTATGCAGTGCAGAATTCTAAGAACAGCAGATGGACATGACCAGATTATCTGGGTAACACATGGAAAAATCTAAACATAACAAGGAAAAAATGTGACCTAAGATAAGGCCTCACATTGCTGGAAAAAACTTAACATAAGCAAAGAAAAGTATGGAGAGAAAATTGAGATGTGTTTAGTGATGAAAAAGTGAAACCAAGCCAGAGTTTTTAAATTCCCTTAATGTTTGCCCTCAGTATTTCTACTTTTTCCTATTCACATAATTCTTTAATTTTTCATTCTGTACTATTTAGAAGACACTATATTATCATAAGGGATCAGTAAAATAGTGCCTGTCATTCAGAAAGTTAAGTCTTGCATCATCTTTTTTCACTAAGTATCTTCAGAGATAACAAAAAACTCAAGCCCAAACTATTTTACCCTTTACAGTGACATCCCTGTCATCAGAAATGCTTTATCATTTACCTGAACCACATCAGTAATACATCTTAAAATATTAAACACTCTCATAAAAGTAAAGGAGAAGGTACATTCTTAATGGCTGTTGGTACATTTTTACATTGTGTTAAGTGGAACAATCCACAATTAATTGTGATTTGTCTTTTCCTATAACTGCCAAGTTATATGAGTGTTTTCACATGTAAATCTAAAAAATTGTGTTTGATTACCTTGGTGCAGTATGACAGATAGGCACTACCTTAAAGCAATAAGGAATTTGAAATTGTAGACTTGTCTCACTTGTTACCTTGATCTTTTTTCTGAATAAACATTTCCAGTCAGCCAGAAATTAGAAGTTGTTTAAATTACCAGTTAAGTATTTTTTATAAAATTTTTGTGATTCAGGTTGTCCACTACTATCACTGTTAGGAGAGACAAAATTTAAAAGGAACATACACACAGCGGACCTTTTAAAATTTTTAACTTTTGTAACAAATACAATGACTTGAGATAAATTGGACTTCATAAAACAGACCAGAATTGCATACTTTTATGCAACAAACATTGCTTAAGACACACTGGAAACCCAGAGGATGGCCCTTACACCTTGTTAGGTATTCACATGGCACTATTCAAAAGCCAAACTTCTCTATATCTGAACAACAAAGTTGAACTAACATTACAACAATATCAAACTAGGTTTCTCTAAAACAATGTTTCCCATTTTTGCCTGGACACAACAAATTAGATTTTTTCACTAACACAAGACAGGAAAAACTGGGTGAGGGAATAATCAATCAAGTCAATCAAACTAGAAAAATACTAGTATATCATTAGAAGTCTCCCTAGAAGTGGATGATCTGTAACATAAAATGTCTGAAGACAAACTGGTTTTGTAGATGTGAGACACTGCAATGGACCATTAAAGGTGAGGGGAGACAAATAGGCATAAAGAGGAAAAATAAAGACAGATGAAAAACTTAGAATACACAATCTTTTTCTCTTAATAGTTTCAACCTTTTTTCTTCTCTGTAATTTACTAGAATTATACAGAAGACTCTAGAAAGATAACATCATTATTTAGCAAAAGTACCATTACAAACATCACTTGACTGGCTTTGTGGCAGTCTCAAATACTCTCCTTTCAAAAAAGATCACATAAAAGTTGCACTGTATTTGTTTCATTCTGCCACATGCCAAGCAGATGAAGGAAATTAATGCCGAGACACAAACACTCAGCCACTACTTCTCCCAGGCTTGTTCCCTCTCGGAGGCGAGAGCTCAGCACATGATTCCTTTCAGCATTCTTCCATGGCCACAAGCCACACCCAATGGCCACGATTCTCCTGCACTTTGAAAAGCTGTATTTGGTGAGACACTTTCACTCTTAAGGAGGAACACAATTTTCTGGATTTGTATATTATTCAAATCTCAGCCAAAATCCCAGCAGAATCCCAGACGGGTGTGAGGTTTTACTTCAACACTTCCAAGTGCCATGTGCAAAGACAAAAACTCAGCACCAGCCCCACCACATACTGAGGGGTTGCTGTCATACCATGAGAGCAGAGCACTCACCACTGGATGATCTCAGTGATTTGGGCCTCCCAGTGAGCCACCGACTCCTTCTTATCAGCCAGGTCTCTCATCTCTTCCTCCAGCTGCCGATTATTCATACTCAGCCTCTCAAACATGGTGGTGAGCTGAAAGAGAATTTAAACAACTCGTTAAAAGTATAAACTGCTGTGACTCCATCTCTGTGCAGACTCAAAACCACATGTTCCCCTCTCCCACACCTTGCATCTGCTTTAGAAATAGGTACTGGCCACCACAATAAACACCATGTAAGGATAAAAGCCACAATCTCTTCTTATGTATAACCTCAGCTGTACTGAAAAGCCACTTTTAAGGACTTGAACAACATTTTTACTCTACCAATTTAATGAGTTTTCTGAGAATTAGTCTCCAAATATCTCTAAAATTGCTAGAAGGTTTCTGCTTTGCACCATATACGTCTGGAATGTTCTGTATAGAAAAATCTACACTGGAAGAGCAAAGCAAAGGCATAAAAATTGTTATGGCTCTGATAAGATTGCTGAACCTCTCCCTTGTTTAGTAACCATGGAGAGAGAAAGAGACTGAACAGATACAGGCATGAGACAGTCCCGAGATTCTCCAGGTGTCTCACATTCCCTTATTTTTCATCTGACTGACTTGTAGACAGGGAAATTGAAATTAAATGCACATCTCTAAGTACAATATGCTATACCTAGCAATTAACCTCTCTCATTCAAATTGCTGCCATTCATACAGGCACATTCTGCAAGACAAAAGCCACAGCTAACCCAAGCTGCTATTGGGAACTAAACCTTCATTATCTTAAGTAATTATTCAGAAAGTCAAATTGGAATCAGAGACCAGATAGACTTTATAGGTAGGCCTGCTTAGGAAAATGAAATCTCAGGTGAAAGCTTCTTTTAGTACTGAAATATATTAACAATTCAAAATGATAAAAGAATGGCCAATTTAAAATCTATTTTCCTTTTTACTCCAAATACGAATAACTCCACACCCTATTTATCATTTAAATGGGCTTATAATTTAAATATGCCTACTTATTATATGTCATTTGACAAGAAAAATACAAAGGTAATGGGGAAGAGAGAGAGAGCGCAGAAAAACTATCAAAGTGACTAGGCTCTTTCTCAGTTTTCTTGGACTAAGCCTACCTATAGGCATATATATTGTCTGTCTTATACTGGTATGAAAATATACTGTAATTTGAGCACAGACATGCAAACATGTTTCCTTTGAAGAACATTGTACTTTCATCATATTTTTAGAAAATCTAATGCATTACAAAAGGAATAGACAAGTTTAGCAAGACTGGGGATAATGCACAATGAACTTGAATAACCTGTCAAAATGAACAATAAAGAGACAATCCAAATGCACGAATCATAATTATTTCTTGCTCAATGCACTTCAGTTAAAATACCTTATCATTTATATTTTTTTAGTATCTCAAAGTAACACTTAATCTCAAAGGGTAGGAGGAGCCCTGGTATCTCAAACAATTGACATGCAAATGTACTCTAAGTAATCACATCACTAATGGTGTATTTTTATATTTGGGTCATACAATGAAATAATCCCTTTTGTTGGCTTGCAGTGCTGTCTAGAATGAAACTTACCAAAATGTAAGACCATTTAATTCCATTCCCACACATAAATACTCATATATGCAGATATATATATATATATGCACATGCCATCTCAAGTTTAGATGCATGTAGATACTCTAATATTAATCACCAATTTTTTTGTGTAACATCAATTTCTGCTTTCAGTTAAGAGTTAGTAATAATCAATGCAGCAATAATCAATGCATATTGTCCAATCTGTACATAGCATACAATAGTTGTAAATTCAGGGCTCAACTAATCGGCACTTACCTTATCAAGTTCATTCGTAAGTTTTTTGTTTTCCTCTGTCAGCAGAATCTTTTCTCTTTCATACTTTTGTTTGAACTCTGTTTCAAATTCCTCTCTTTCACTTTGGCTAAGAAATAAAGTGAAGCAGAATTAGAAAGTTTTCTCTTCTAACTCACCCCATTATTCATTTGAGCACAAAGAGATCAATGCACACACATGTTGAAGGGAAGTACTACACTGATAATAGCACAGCCTATTAAAATTAGGCAGTTTAATATATGACCATCTTAGGACTGCAAGCCAGCCTGACGAATTTTAGAGTTAGTACAGAATCCTTCAGTGCAGAATTAACAGAGCTCCACCAAGCTAACCTTTATCAACCCACTTATACAAATTGTATTCTTCAGATGTATCCTTCAAACAATGAGCAGCAGTAATCCTGCAGACCAAAGCATGTGTCAACATTGTAAAATGCTCAGGGCACATTCTCAGCTCACATGAACATTATTGTAACACACACATTTCTATAATTCCAAGTTTCACACAGAATGAGAGGCAAAAAATGACCACACATGAAAGCAGAGCATACAGAAGCTAAGTTAGAGCATTTGGGGCTGGGTCTCTGATGAGAAAAGCTTATATGGGGTAGTCTTTGGGCAATTTAGAACAGCACAGAAGTCATATCTGAACTGTTAATTCAGATATCACATACTCACCATGAGCAAAAGTGGATGGATAACTTACACATTCCTAGTATCACCAGATTCTACATCAAGTTTGGACCATTCTATCTGAGAAAGCCTCACAGTAGCTGTTTCCCTCAAACCTTCCCTTCTCCCATGGATGTAATTCACTAGATGAGAACCCCTGGGTGATTCTGCTTAATATCAACTTTAATCTTGCACAATGAATGTGAGAACCTGAAAACAAACGAAGCTGCAGGCCCTCTGCCAAAAAACCCATGGAATTTCCTTCAAGCAATGTTTTAGATGTGTAACTCCCACCTTGTATCTACTGTTTTCAGATTCACTAGCCTTCCATCTTTTATCACCTTTTTACCAATCATTCAGGTCACTGGCAGAAAGTTCATCAGTGGATTGATAGAACTATACAAAAAAAATGCCACAGATACAGAAAATATCCACCCAGCAAATACCACTGTCCAATCTGAAAAGACGTGGAAAAGTGTTCAGTATTAAAGGTTAACTGTAAAAATAAAATCCGGGGGAAACCTCATCTTGAGCACTGCAATTTTTTTTCTAGATACTGGTCAGAATTTTACACAATGCAAACATAAATTAAATTCTTGTTTCTTTTTCTGAGATGTAGAACTACTACAGCTTTGCCTAATTGAGAGAACACCCTCCAAAGACGAGAAATGTCAGTGGTCGCAGTGAACCCAGTTAGGAGCTATGCTGGTTTGAATTTCCTACTCTCAATTTGAAATTCATTTAGTGCTTGAACCACTCTTTGAAATCTAGTACATGTTAGACTTCTGGTGAAATTCTGTGTTGCCAGGCGTCCTTTGAAACATAACACTTCATCCTAGTAAAGTTACATACTATCTCACTGTTTAAATGCCAAGTTTGAAATTCACCACCACTCCTTTTCTGTATCAACAGATTCCATGCATATGATGAGCAGTGTAGGGAAAAGGCAGGAAGAGATTAAAGCATTGGCTGTCATAGGAATTAATAACAGGTCCTGCTTCTGTTTTCAAGGCATAGATTCAAAGCTAATTTTGCAGACAGAAGACCAAACTAACTTTTAATTAATTTCTTTCATGCAGCTTTCATGGATTTGTTTAGGATTTTTCTTTCTGTATTTGTTTAAAATTTATTCCTTTAAGGGTTTAGGGCTCAAAGCAGCCATAAATGGCAGTGGATTAAGGACGCTATGGATTAGTGAAAGAGTCCAACATATTTGTAATTTTCTGTATTTTACATTCTTAATTCAGCTGGTGATTGAGATTGCTTCCTTGCCCAGTAAGTCAGATTGCTACAGTATAATAGAGAAATGAAGATAAATCTGAAACAGAGGAGAATGTGGGTATAATCCAACACGCCCAAGCAGCGACTCAGCAAACAACAGAACTGTGACAGACTCCACAGGTGTACCTTGGACAGGCAGCAAGATCAAAATAATGCTTTTGCTTTGAAGCCTAGCATCCTCCTTTCCCATCAAACTTCTTCTCTCATCTAACATTTAGCTATGTGCCTCTTCTTCAAGTTAAGAAAATATACATGATCCAGCTTTCTTTTTGTCAGTAAAACTGTAGCAAACCACATGCAAGCAATGTGAAATACTGCTTTATGGCTTGACTTTGTCACTCCAGTTCTTTATTGCATCTGTACAAAGTGGCCAAATATTTTATCTTACTGCTTTGAAACCAAGAAAAATAGACCTGAAACCAACACCAGCCCGCAGGCTTCTTTATATCACACAATTTAAAACCAGCAAATGCTGTTCTATAAAACTCTCTGCTTTATAAATCCATCATGAAATGACAGGCCTAAAAGAAGGTTCTACAAATGTGATTTATTTTACACCACATCTTCTTCTGAAATATTTCCTAATGGCAATTCTAAGAAATGGAATCTCATGCTACACAGATCACTGGCCTTATACTGTGTTCCTCTGCTTCCCCCTTTAATAGCATACAGTTACTTTACTTCAGCAAAGTACAATCTTTTTGTACAGGAAGGTAATCTCTTCCTTGAAGACTTATGCTTTTGAAATAGCAAAAGTTAGAAAACTTAAAATTGAAGGAAACAAAGAAAAATATCTATTTAAAAATACAAAACAGAAACCACCAATGTGCAAGTTACACAGAAATCTGCATACAGATTTTGCCAAAGCTCTTAATGATCCTTGCTTAGAATAACCTGTGTAATTCACTCATCTTACACAGTAATACAGCCACATCCTCTTACCAAGATCTTTTTTAATATGCATTGAAGATTATTTTTAGACTACTAAAATATTTTTTGCCAAACTGTACAAGCACATTTCAACTCCATGCCCACCCCAAGCCTATTGTTGGAATAATTCCACTTATTTCAGCACAAAGCCTCCAGGTGCTTCCTTTTCAGTGCTTACATTCAACATCTCTCTACTGGAAGACTCAAAAAAGCTTTTCATGCCAGACTACAAAAGCTAGAAACAATATGGATAAGCAGAAACAGAAAATCTATGTTCTTTTAAGGAAAACTACCAAATATTGAGTAGCAACAGCAATTCCTGCATTCCTAATGCTTAAGCTTCCCTTCTAAATTGCAGAAGTCAAACCACAACGTAACTTGAACAGTGGACTTCTGCCTTTCTGTGGAGTCCTAATGCTTGCATGAGATTTTGCTGACTTGTTTAACAAAAGACAGATAAGATCAGGCCTTCCCCAGTCACTGATCATGTGCTTGGACACCTCACTCAACATGATGCTGCATCCCTTGCCATGAGGAGCCAAGTGTCTGATGCCAGTTATGTGACACATTTCTGCCCACGCTTTAAAATGTTCTCTTACACGATCACTTGAAACACATACAGAAACACATGGTTATGATAGCACCCACTGTAGATCTGTACCCAGTTCTTTTTTTATTTATAGAAAGACCAGACTGAAAGAGAGTTTATGAACTAGCTAGAATGGACATCCAGTTAGAATGCCTGCAGCTGTACAACATTAGAATTGGGAAAGAAGGAGTTTTTGGTGTGGTCACTGCTTGGAGGTATGATCCTTAGAAACAGTTTAACCTGCAGAAAGAAGTATTCACGATTCTTTATTGAATATTCCTCCTTCTGAGACACTGCTGGACTTAAGAGTGTCATACCATCACCTTTATATTTTACAAGACAGAATAGCCTTTTGTGCATTTGTAACTCATTGGTCAGCAAGACCATTAAGTTGTGTCACAATGAAAACATGCTGCTGAGGCAAATTTTACCTCTCCACCTAAAACAAAGCAGCAAACTCCTGTGCTGTTAGTAGGTCCAGTCTATTGAACAGTTGCATGCTAGGAAGAAACAGTTCATGCACTGCATTCTAGGTTGTATGACCTATGAGCCCTGCTGAATACAATTTACCAGAGATACACCGTTTCCACCTCCATTGGCATAAATTTTTGTAAAAATATTGTATTTAATTTACTACTTATATTTTAAGGTCTTGCTATAGTTTGGCTAAGCTCTCAGCAGGGACTTTTCCATGGTTTCTGTCATCTGCCATCTTGCTACAGCAGCAAAAACACTCATCTATATTAAGTGTCTGTGAAGCATTCTCATTTTTTTATGAATGAACATGAGCATGTTCAATTTGTAACTTATTCCAACTACTACACCATCCAACAGAAAAACTTGTTTTTATTGATGAATGCCTCAAGGAACAACCTCAAGGCCAGTTATAAGCTCCACCATGTGGGAAAGAAAAAAGCAGGTCTGACAAATTACCATGTCAGAAGAGATAAAGCAGCTTACACCCACAGTAGTCTGCTGACTGATGTTAACACTGGATGGAACCCAGCATGGATTAGCCTCAGCTCACATAAAGTGACTGTTCCTGTGCTGGCAGAAATGTAAACAATACTTGATCTCTAACACATTAATTTTGCATCAAAAGATGAAAATACCAAATAAAAGACAAATGTCGAAAAACTGTTTTAAAGTGCAACATAAGCTTCAGGGGTCAACTTACTCCGAGCTGCAAGTCTGCAACTCAAGTTACATACCTTGGAATGGTCAGCCAGTAAAACAGTCCTGGTGCAAAATTAACTATTTCAGTACAAGGATGTGGAGTTTTTTGTTCTGTTCTCTTTTTAAAGATGACTGTTTTCAACCCTAACATCAGCTTAGCCAAAATGCAACAGTCTGCATTACATTTAAGGAAGTGACAGTGTGTTTGGAATAATACTAGGAGACTTCCAAGGGTTAAGACAAGGTAGATTTCATACAATACTCACTTTTCTCTTCTGGTTTTCTCTAACTTGTCTTTCAAAACCATGATCTCCTTCTTGAGGGCAAGCTGCTGGCTCTCTGCATCCCGCAGTTCTTTCTTCAGGCTTTTTATTTCATTAGCATGCATTATTTCACGTTTAGATAGTTCCTCTTCATAGAAAACACTCTTCTTTTCCAGGTCTGCCTTTAATTTAGTAATCTCTTGCTGGTGTTCTATACTGCTTACCCCAGGTGAGCGACCAACCTGTTTTTGCTAAAACAAACAGCCCCAAATTAACACTCAAGAATGCTGAGAATGATGCTTAATAACAACTCCAATGTCTTTGTTTAGAAATATCCCATTAGAGCCTTGAGTTAAACACATCTATCTCAATTTTTTTCAAAATTTATTAGGAGTATAAGAGTATAAATCTGAATGACACTCTATTATTTTGTTATTTAAGTGCAGTAATGGTTTTCAAGCCATTGAAAATTTGATCAATCATCACTTTAAATGCCTCTGGTCACATTCTGACTCCCCTTAAATGCAGTCAGAAAATGACCATAGAATTTAAGACTTTTATGCTCCCATTGACACAGTTGACAGCAACAAGCTCAGGTGACTTTTAGAAATGCAGAATAAGGACTAGGATATACAGTTAATATATTCTGAAGGACAAATAATTTCTGTAAAAGCTATACTAAGACAAGCAGAGGCTTAACTGAAGGCTAAAGTCTAGCTACAAAAATGCTGCATGGATTGTATCAGTCAGGAGGGAAACCTGACCTGTTTTACTTAAACTGACCATTTCTATCATAGTGGATTAAAAGGAAAAACAACATTTAAATAATAAGAGCAATTACTTCACTTTTTGCACTTTGACAGTTTTCTTAGTGAGGTCTTCTGGCATTTCAATAGTCTTTACACATTGCTTCAGGGTACAAACACATTTGTACCAAATGCTGCACTCACTAAACTCATTGTCCTGCCATAACATAGAGGAGGAGCAAGATCAGCTTCAAAATGAGATAGTGGCATGAAAAGGAATGAAATCCAAGTATGGAATTAACTTTTTAATGTCAACATATGGACAACTTGGTTTGGAATTTCTTCTGATTTTTAACATACGTAATTAAAGGTTTTCTAAGGAAAGGAAATTCATAAAAACACTGTTTTGGGAAAGTACAGGTAAGTGGAAAACCTACTTCCTTCTGGTGACTGTGTCACACCTTCCAGAGGATTGAAGGTATTTTGTTAATCATACCTCCATTCTTACCATGAGATGTTAAAAACCTCTCAGTCACCCTTAATTTGCCATGGTTTTGGGTAATTTTCTTTCACTGATGTATGAAGAGGCTTTAAGAGCTAGATGTCATTATAGAACATTCCAATGAGCTGAATTTGTACCATGACAAATTCTGTGAGAAAGCTGGGCCTTGCAGTTTGTGTCAGCAAAAAACCGCAAAACTCCCTTCATATATAGATGTGCTGCTACTGCACTGTTTTCTCTAACTCATCAAAACAACCATCTGTTTTGATCTAAGAGTAAAATCCTGCCCACAGGATGCAGAACGATAAACTGGAGAAGGAAGGTGCCATCCTAACAGGAGATGCTTTGGAGAAAGAAAGATTTTTTTTTTTAAAAAAGCAAGCATAGGAATTTTCTTTATGCACAGGCAGGTAACTATGGAACTTGTTTGTTACTGCCCAGCATCCTGAATTGTTCACACATACAGGGTAAGGGAGCACAGAAAAAGTTTAGGCTTTGCAACATCTTCTGTCAGGTACATAGAATGTTTTAGTGGAATTGCACATTTTTTACCACAATGAAATGACACTATTGCAACCATAAGACAGATGGTGCAGTAGAAGAGAATGCCAATTGGTATTGAACAATGGCTTAGAGAACTAGAGAGATATAGTAAACAGAGAATACATTTTTAATTGATGTAAGCACATATTCCAAATAGATGCTTTCATACATGCCTATTTCCAATGGACAAATGGTGCAACTGAGACATAATGCATCTCCTGGCACACTGACAGCTGCTGTTTAATGCACCCCTCTCAGCTAACAGGGCACGCTGCTGACTAATATTGAGTCTGATTTTACTGAAAATCTGAATACATGACATCCACAGGATCCCCTCTGTCCACACACTTCACTGACATGTTTGCAGAACCCCTGCAGGTCAGAGCTGCAGCACTTGGCTGGACAGAAGGCACACTGCCTTCTTCCCAACAGGCTCTTCTACATCCATGAACTCTGACCTTATCCTTTACCACAGCCTCTACTCCTTTCTTGAGGAAGTTGCTCCCAGTCCTCTGCACCTCCCCAGATGATCTGAATGAGAGTCACAGTGGCACAGTGGGCTGCCTGTAATAAGAGGGTTCACATCTTGGCCAGCATTTCTGTTCCTTCAGAACTCCCTCAGGTGCCTTCACATCTGACTCACCTGCCAGCTCTCGTGCTTCCTGCAATCATCCCAGACACATCCAGCTCATCTGCTCAGCCTGCTGCAAAGAACACACTGTGTGGCAACCTCTCCTCCTTCAGCAGTGAAGTCTGACACACCAAGGACTTCTGGAGCATTTTTTTGCCACAGCTATTAGCTCAGAGATTGCCTTTTCCATCCCCAAGCAGCCCCATGAGTTTCCTGAGGTTTTCTGCTTTGGATTTAAAGAACTCTCCACAATCACTCAGAGCATCCTCCGCAAAATGCTTCCTAAATTCTCTTCACTTAGCTCTCAATATCCAGTCTACACTTAACCTTCCATCATTCATGGTCTTTTATATTCTCCTCATTTGGAGGAACCTCCCCTTCTTCTTTAAACACTTGCTTTTGTGCAGGACAGTTCCCTGAATTTAACTAAGGAGCCATGCAGAGCGTTTACTGAATGGACAGTGCAGTATCACAACAGCCATACATGATCCAAAATGTGCTTACTGAATTGTAAAATATTACCAAGAAAGCTAAAATTCCCTTTCCTCTTCTGATAAACCTGCCCTGCTGTTATAAATCAGCCTATCATTTGCTCTCAACAGATCTCCCATAAATTCTTCTCGTCTCTTAAACTGTCATACAAGCTCTTTGCTGATGGGGAAGATTCATGGAAGCAGAAGAAACACATGTTAATTTTCAGATAACAATCTGAATTCACAGCAGTAGAAACTTTATTAACCCAAATTTCATATTGAATGGATTTCTTTATTTTCTTTTAGCAAAAGAAGGCCAAATAGAAGAATGCTTGCAAAAAACCTCCAAATCTTCTGTGCCATAATTTAATGTTCACAAATGTCTCAGAGAATTCTAATGAAGAAAGACTTGGTTGTTCATTTAAATTAAGAGCAGATTAGGACTAATCTCACATTTTGCCCAAAAAGTTTAGGATTACCCTAGTGCATGAAACATTTGGAACGAGATTTTGCTGTAAATGAAGAGCAATCCACATAAGTAAATTAAAAACTTTCTATTCAATTTTTGAGAAAGCCTAACTTCTCTAGAGCACTGCAAAAAAAGCTAAATCACAAAATAAAATAACAGTTAACATTCTTGGCTGCCTTAAATTTCTTATTTTAAAATCACATGCACATGTCAGCAATCTCATCAATATAAACAAAGCCTTCATGCTCAATGCTGTTCTTGAGCAAAAATGCCTCATCTTCTGAGAGGCAGAATGTGCTAAAACTGCTCCTTTATGGCTACATCAGTTGACATCTATTGAGCAGGAAACACGAGGAACAACACAGCAGACAATACACCTATACAGAAACCTGCCTAGATTGCACATTTATCTTCAAATAGTCAATCATCCTAGGCTAAAAAAAAAAAAAAAAGCTTTTAACAGGTAAAGTTAAACAAAATATTAACGGAAGCAATGTGGTAAGACATGGCTGATTATTAAGAAATAGCGTATTAGGTAAATGTTCTTTTTTCTGGACAATAATGCAGTGCATGCCTGTGTTAGCATTCAGCACCAACTGAAGTGACAGACTGACAAAACCCTTTTGTCCAACATCTGAAAGCAATCAAACAGATCCAAGTCCTGATTGACTAGTAAGTTTGCAGGTGTTAATATCAAAACAGACTAACCTTTAGCCCTTCTACTTCACTTTCCAACTGTTTAGAGTACTGTTCACTCCTCTCTCGCAATTTCCTGTCTTTGGATGCCTCAGCAGCTGCAGCTTCAGCTTGGACTTCCAGCTACAAAAGTACAGACGTTTTTAATAGATAGGATTCTGTGGGGGTTTTTTTCCAAAATCTATTGATGGTTTTCAATATAAGAGAGAAATCTTCAGCACCAAACTGAACACTTCAAAGTCTTAGAAAACAAAATTGATACTGTTTGAAACAACAGACAAAAGGTTAGATTTACAAATTAAAAAAAAAAAAAATCAGAAAACCTTACACATAACTTATTCACAGAGTCTAAACAGTCTTCTCACCACTTACTTCTTTTTTAAGTCTCTCTGTTCTGCGTAACTCTTGCCTTAAACTTTCTACTTTTTGCATCACCACTTCCATTTCTTCCTCCTTATCTCGGAGCTGGCGGGCAAGCTTTTGTTTTTGAGAGTGCAAGTCTGTCAGCCGCTCGTTCATCTCTGAGAATTCCTGCATTGCCAATTTCCGCTGGCTGTGTGCATCTTTCAGCTCTTTGGCTTGGGATTTTAATCTGTCACTAGACTCTGCCAGTTCCTACAGTTTAAAAAAAGAATTAAGTAATAAACCTAGAAAGCTACAAGGCCAATTCTGTCTTTGGATGCACATCTAACACCTTCTCCAGAGCAAATAGAAACTACATATTCTTTTTTACTTCATGAATGCATCTACAATACAGATTGCATGCCTCTATAAATAAGGAAAGAAGCATGTTTTATACTACTAGAGTGAGTAGAACTCTATAAATGTAAACCAAGTAGGAATCTACTCCATTATTACAGGTAAACACAATGGTTTCCAAGCACTTGCATTACAATATAAAATAACTTGCTTTCTTAATGCAGAAATGTCATTAGCACTGGTTTTTAAAAATTGCTTAAATAAATTACAAGAATCTCAAGTGCTAAATGATTAAAACTGAATGGGAAACTGCTCTATGAAAATTTTTACTCAAGAAGCTTTTGAAAACTGGCCTGCAATGACAAATATGATTTCCATACACTGTACCTTAATATCAAATCTCAGAGAAAGTTTCAGGCAACAAAACACTGCAGTGAATAAAAGCAATATATGATAACTATTCTTTTCAAAAAACCAGCATGAAATAACACTGCTAGTGCAGTGATAACTCCACACAACAACACCTTCACAAAGCTTGCTGTGCCCTAGATTTGTGCCACCACACTACCAGTGAGGGACCACAACAGTTTAAATAGTTCAATAATGTTCAGGCACACCAGAGCAGAAAAAGGAAGCAAGGAAAAGCAAATTTCAGGATTAAAAAAAAAGACCAACAGGAAAAATTAATATTTGGCACTGCTGACATCTATATAAATCTAAGAACTTTTCTAAGGTTCTTAAAAGGAGGTCCTAATCAGTGTGAGTTGATTTAGAAGGGAGATGGTCTTTCTGGGCCAAGCTGGCAGCTTTTAAAATTTTAAGAGCCTTAAGGGTCAGAAGAAACAGTGTTAAACACAGCTGGCACATCAACTTTAGTGTCTAAATTTTAGGACTCTAAAATACCAATATAATCACAATGAAAAACAGGTTTTCTGTATTTCACACCTGATTCACACAGGTTGATTTAATAATGAATACAAAAAAGAGCCATGAAAGACAGTATGCTATATCCAAGAAAATGGGGGATAAGGGAGATAGAGAAGAAGAAATAAAATCCAGTGTTCTTCTACTGTAGTTAGTTCAAATTACTTTTCAATTTTCATACTTCAGCAATTTTTCACATCTCCCTTCTGGAAACACTTCTGTGACACAGCCTTAATACCAACTTCTTCACATTTTTTCACTGTTAAAGTCTCACTCACACTTCAGATTAAATTGTCCGGAATGGTTCTTCCCTACTCTGTCTTCTAACCCCTATCATTATCACCTAAATGTGAAGCTATAAAACCTTTTGTGCAGCCCCCATGCAATTTGGATCATGGAGTTGTTCACTATCTGGAAGCAATCACTTAGGGAGCACCCAGCAATCATACAGACAACGTGTTAAATAATGTCCTTCTCTCCAACAAAAAAAGGCTGAAAGCTAAGTAGGTCATGCTACACACTCGTTATCTGCTCATTAGTTTCACACTTTAAAGTTATTACAAGCAAAATGAACAAAAATAAAACAGTCTTGAGGGTTTAGAACAGTTGCTGACAAAATGATTTTACCTTATTAAGATCTTCTCTCTCTTGCTTCAGCGTTCTGACTTGCTTCTCAAAAGCCTTTATTTGTCTGGAAGCATCATCCAATTCCCGCCTTGCAGTGCTGGCCTCCTCGAGTTGCTGTTCTAGCTGACCAGATTCTAGAAAAAGCAACAGAACTCTAAATATTCTAAGGGAAAAATCATAATTCTAGAATAGCACAGCCTAGCTGCTTGAAGCCCCTTCAGTATTTTTTTATGGTTTCCATTTAATCACAAAATAAGGCAATTCCTCTCTGGTTTAGAATACGGAGCAGGTTGCTTCAGCTGCCATTATCTGCTTTTAAGGGAGCAGAATGAAAGGTCAAAGCTTGCTGAAATACAACACAAAAATGATAACAACTTGTCTTCTCACATTGTAACAACCATGCTCTATACATAATTCTGTAATGTATGCTTTAACACAACACATACATTTGACTTTTATGTGCTGTGATGTAATACATAATACACCTTTTATTACACTGTAATTATAAACAGTCTCCCTCCTCCTCCCAATTTCCCCCAAAAAGAAACAGTAAAAATAATGGATCACTCAAGAGTTGGCAAGTGTTCTCCTGTCGATACTCTTTAAAATTAACTTCAGCTGATTTTACTTATTTCTAGTGTGAAAACCACTTGTTTTTATGTGATCTGCTTTATTACTACTATAAATAAAGGAGAACTATTGCAGCCAGTTTCTTACCAACAGCCAGTTACACAGTGACAGTATATTTCTATGGCACAGTTAAATAATGTCACATAAATACCCTCAAATTCTACATGAAAAACTGAAATGCATAAAATATGGCAACTGAAATTTTCTAGCTAATGAGTGGGGGCGTTTTTTGCCTTGTAGTCTTTAATTAAAAACAAGACTTTAAAGCAAGATATATAGGAAGGTAAGTTAATTCCAAGTTCTATGAAATCACTGTACATGTTGTCTATTATTTCAGTTGTGGGCAGGTCTTCAGACCACTTGTATTTACCCAAAGAACAGGAACCCATCTATATTTTTAATAACAGTCCTTAACTACATTTTCATAAATGTAACCCTAAGAGACTGGCTCTTGGAGAAATCAAATATAAAAATATATACATTTTTAAGAGGGTTAATTTCTGAAACACAAGAATTTTATAAGCAAATTAATACCATTAGCTTCTACCCAGAAAAATATTTGCTATTGTTTTGATTCATTGACTCTTGTTTAAAAATTTAAAAGAATGCACTTAAATAAGAGATGTAGCTCAAAGCCAGAAATTATTAACTGCCTCGCTTATGTAGTCTACTCTGAAGTCACCAGTGAAAAGAAAGTTTATATATGGCTCTGCTGAGCCAAGATAAATCTTTTTTCTGTGCATGAACTACTTTGTTCCACAGCTCTGTTTTCTTCTTGCATTGCTGCCCTTTACATATTTGGCAATATTAAAGATTCCTCAAAGTTTTCTCCTATGTAACTTAGCGAACAAAAATTATAACTTTGACCTCAAAAATTGAAAGCATATGCTAGCTTGTCATTTCCTGGAAAACCAGATAGACAAGAAAAATGTATTTTTCTAAGCCCTCCTGGTGACACTCCTGAATTTGACACAATTTTGAGTTCATTCTTTATTACCTTTTAAAGCAGGTGTTTACTCTTATAGTTTCAGAAAAGGCAGTAAAACAGGTTAAAGAATATAACAAAAAGCTAAGTGTTGTGTTGTAAATGGTAATTTTTCATTTAACCATCCTAGTTGTAACTAACATTTTAGATAATATATGCAAACACTCACTGTAATATATTACTACATTTAGTCGCACAAGAGATGAGACCAAAGCATAAAATGTTCAGCTCTGCACCTGAAGTGAACCTTCTTAACCTTCATCAGATCTAGCAGAAAAATTAGATCTTTTAAAGGCTTTCATTAAATCTGGAACTAGCTCCCCTACATTTGGAAGCATTGAGACAGGGCCATCACCTGGTTTGTTTCTGTATTCTGCCATTAATACAGTTCTAAAATCTATCTCAAAAGCCTTTAAAATCAAATCAAATAGTACATTTTCTTCTTATTTTATCCAATTTGCTTTTATTAGTTACAGCTTAAGGCACAAATGCGTGTTTTCTAACAAATGGCTGGAGCAGACAAAGCATTCAAGTATATACTGGCAAAGTTGTGTGGTCACTGGGGATGGGTTAGACAACTCTACATCTTCCTCATTTGATTCCATTACTCACTTCCAAACCAAACTCCAAAAATACGGATACTGTCTAGGAATAAATACACAAATATGTATGTGGTGTGAAGCAGAAAATTACTTTAGGGAAATCTTCTCAGTATTGGCCACCTTCACCAGACTTTGACTTCTTTTCC
>VZSR01001479.1:3737734-3964819 GCA_013398615.1 Brachypodius melanocephalos | reverse complement strand
CAAAACAGACTCCTCTCCCTAAAAGAACTTATAAAAGATTATTTTAGTTGTGGTCAACTGAACTAAGTCCTAAAATTCTGTCTCTGTACGTTGTCAGTGGAAAAGAAAAGAAAGTTGTGGGGAGGGAGAAAAGTGTTCTAAAAGTTTTATTCTGATTCCTCTTTTTTCTCTAGTTTGGTTTAAACAAAGTTTTCTTTATACCCTCTAATTTTTTCGGCCTGCTTTGCTCTTCTCCTATCCTGTCTCACAACAGAAAAAGAGTAAATAATTCTAGTAAGTGCAATGATGTTTAGCCAGTGCTCAACCCACCACACTATTTAGTGTATCAGCTGGGAAATCTCAAATTGGCAAACCTATAAAAGGGATAGCAGATATGTTGGGGAATGTTTCCACACCCTTACAATTTTTTTTTCTTTACCAAAGGAAGTGATACTTTCAGTACTGAACTAAGTTTCAGCTTAATAGTAAAGAATAAAACATAATTTAAAGCTGATCCTGATGTTTTTCTGTGAATGACTGGTCTCATTCAAAAGCTCATCTTGTAAATGTTGCTTTTCAGTGGTCCCAAACACTCAACCTGATCTAAGGATTGTTGCAGAGAAGGGGTTTCTGATCATGTCGTCATTATCCTCATTACAGCAGCAAGAAGAGGGACATTTGGCTGGAGCAAAATTCCACAAAACCCTTTGTCCTGATAAAGCGCCAACATGGCATCACTCAAACCAGAGTGATCCTCCCTGAGCTAGTTAAGCCATGTTCCTATCCAAAAATAATGCCTATGGTACAATACAAAACTGCTGCATCACTCCAGAGCAGCTGTCCAACTGTGTATCTCTAACAGGCTTTTTCAGACTACACAATTTTAACAGGCTGTAATCTATGTGCTGTACTCTGCAGCTCACACACAGCTGTTCCTGCCCCATAAGGCAGCTGCAAAGTCTAAACACATCAATTCAAGTGTCTGCAAGTTAAGTTCAAGTTACTCTTTCTGTGGGTGTCGCTGCTGGCATTCCTGACACTTTCAGGAATTGAATGAAGTCTTGTCACAAATACAAACCAGAGCAAACGTTTTTTGTAGCTTCCTTCAACCTTCCTGGACATTTCTTTTTCCCTTGCCTCAGGCAAGACATATAATAGAGATGTATCTGCCACTACTTTTGACTGATTTTTCACACAAAACGCAGTCATTTTCCTATTTCTATAAGATTAATTGGGTTTTTCTCCCTGTTTCTCTGGTTCCAGACCTGATACCTAACAGTCTCTTGTTAATTTTCCTATATAAAAAAAAAAGTCTTGCTGTGCTTCATTTCTTCCTTTTTGTGAGATGTCTCTGCTCACAAGATCATATTTTAAAGACAGCATTATGGAGACAGGTAGCAGGAATCCTATGCTGTGAACCACCATGAGAGAAAAATCCCTTTAACTTAATTCAGAGTATCAAATCTAGAATACTGAATATTAGCCTTTAAAGCAGGCTAAAAAGGTATTAGCTAAACAGACAGCAAATTGGATCATTCATAGCTACATTCAATATAGTGGTGCAATATAAGCCCTCCCACTCAAAGTTCTTAAAATATGAATTGTCCAGAATCTGGGAAAGCAAGGCTGTAAAAAGATGGATCTTTCCCTAAATGTCTCCCACTGCCCCTGTAAAACACACATATTGGCCTGAGTAGATCTTTGCTTTTTGACTAGTTTGAGAGTACCAATAAAATGCAGCATAACATTAATTTTAAAAATTACTCTTTCTAGCTGCACAGATTTCAAAAACACTTTCCAAACATGAAGTACTAAGGTACTTGACAGCCAAACCTTTAGTTTTCATAAAATCTTCAAGAACTCTCAGAAGCAAAGAAAATGTTCAGTTTTGAAACAAATGACAGATCATTGACAGCAGAGCTGAAAGGTGGTTCTTCCTGCTCTCATCTCCCTTTCCTCATATGCTTCTACTGCCCATCTTGTGCTGATTTATCTGATCATAAATTGATTAAATTCCTCTAACAGCATTTTCATTGTTTAATTGAGGTAATTAAAATCATGAGAGAGTGCAGGCAATGCACAGATTGAGAAGGGGCCATGCAGCTGTAGGCAAGACTTATTTTGGTGGCAGTTTTCTTTGGTGAGTTCTGCTGCTGGAAGTGCAGCCTCATGGCCCACTGTATCCTCTCTCATGCACTACTCCTTGCCACTTGGAAAACTCAAACTGAATTTGGAGAAAATATTGAGGTACAGTGGAAGAGTGAGGGGTAAAATGAAAAGTAAAAATAGACTGGAAAATTATTTCATAAAGACAAGGAAAACTAGCATTGCAATTGCAGAGAAAAAAATCCAAACTTGACAAAATACAGTTTTTTGTTACAGCTTTTACATTAGTATTTATAACATACCTGTTACTTGTTTCTTCAACTTTTCAATTTCTTCTTTCAAACTTTTAATTTCTAAATCTTTGCTTGCTGTTATTGGGCCATCCACTGTTGAATACTGCAGAGCCTGCACTGTCTGAGTGGACTCTAGAAAAAGATGGAAGAGAGAAGGACGAGTAACATGTCTGACATCTGAAGAGATCAAAGAGATACTACTGATAAATTAAGACATGCCAAAAGATCCTGCACTGGGCATTCTACAATTTGTACTTTCCAACTATTAAGTGCAAATTTTACAGTAATTGTCAGCTGGACAAACTCAGTTCTTAGAAGTTTTAAGAATGAAATGTTTATGCCAGAGCGACTAAGGTAGAGTTAGAACAAAGTTAGCCTAAGAAGTTGCATACATGGTGTATTTCAGGCATAAAAAGTATCAGAAATTCAATTTGTCAACAGAAATAATGAAGAGAATTCTTTTCTGCTAGAAAGCATTCCAGGAGGTTTATTTCATTTTTTTCCCCACAGTATAAACAGTGCCTTACAAAACTGCAGGTTAACCTAAGTTTAAAAATGATGGAATGACTTCTTTAAATGACTATACCTTGCAGTTTTCTGCTAAGTTCAAGCTTTTCCTGTTCTAGACGTCTTATTCTCCTCTCATAAGCTTCTGTGGCTAAACTATCCTCCAAAGTTCTTTGAATGCTGGCATCAAGATCCATGGAGGGTGGTCCAGCTGTCAGTCTTAGACAGCTGCGGTCTGAAAGCACACTGGGGGAAAAAAATAAATAGCATTGGATTTTACAACAGCCTGGTTTAAAATAGTGTTATAAAAACATCAACCAATAAACAGTTTGTTTAAGTTGTTAATTACTGTGCCATTTATTATAACATCAAAGAATATCTCGTTAGTACGTGCTCACTGGAAACTGAAATCATTTTTACCTAGCATGTCTGATCTCCTCAATGCATTTTTTGTTACACAGAAGTGGATGAACTCCTGATTAAAAATCATTATGGACAGTCTGTGTTAGCCAGATAGCAAAAAAACAGCCTAGACAGTAAGATTACAATAACAGTTCATTTAAGAACGGCTGAATCAAATATCACAAATGCTTCAAAGACAACAATCACCAAAAACAGTGTGAAATTATCCCATAACAACTAGGGCATGGACATGTCAGAAATGTGGCTACTCATGTACACATGCCACTATTTATGCAAATAATCCTTTTGAAGTCTAAGACATTCTAGGACACAGTCACATTCCCAGCAGAAACATAGGCCTGGTTTTTCAATGGTTGTAAAACTTTCTTTATTTTCATAAACAAGGAGCATAAATGGGACTTTCCTGTTCAGTTTAGCAATGGATATGAGTGAAATAAATTCTACATTAATACCAGATGTCAATTAAAGCAATTTTTACAAAATTTCTACTCAGACTTAAGGAAGTGTCAAAGGGCTAGAAATAAAACTGGTTTTAATGTCCAATAAACTAAGTTCTGCCAGGGTCCACATATCTAGTCTTTAGTTTGTCATGTGCAGTTAATTTTATAAATTCTCTAATGACAAGCTTTCTCACCAAACCTCCCCTGAGCACAGGTGCTGACCTTTACATGTATGTAAATTTTACTTGCAGAGAGCTCATTCTTTTGAGCAGACAGCGTTTTAGATAATGGTAATTTCCTCAATAAAACACATTCTTTGATATCTGTTCAATACATTCCAAAGACAGAAAGTTAGAATATGGTGTATCTAGCATACAGGCAATTTTGGAACTCTTAACTTACCAGCTACTTGTGTATGTGAAACCCACAAATGGTAAATGATGGCCAGAAAATGCGGTGTGGGATGGTGGAGGCATTGTCTCCTAGAAAAATAATAGGACAGTTGAGTAAGCAGTATCCTACTGGACTTAAAAGAAACAGATTTTCCAGTTTAACCATATGAGGAGTGTTAGTGACAGTATGACATGAACTATATTCACTGTCATCCTTATCTACAGCCCAAATATGAAACAGCATCAACTTAATCTATTTATAGATTATTCATTTAACATTTACAAAACACAGCATGCTGACATAAAAATGCTTTTCTAATTAAACAGGCTATTGTTGCAGGAAAGCAGAATATTGTATGAGATGCCCATTTATTCCTTCTTTTTTCCAAGAAGCTCTTAGCATAAAGAGCAACACCTTTTATTCCCAGTTATACTCCTCTCTGCTATTCAGTCACAGGGCTTCCTGCCTGTAGAATTACCAGCCCACTTCTGAGTGGGCCATCTCTATTTGGAGAGAACAATCAGCAGGCATTTACTAGAAAGAAGTAATACAACAGAGTGTTCTAATCACATTAGTGCTTTGACCATTCCTTCATTCTTTGCTCCCCTTTCTTGCCAGAAAAAGAACTACAAACCATGACAAATCTTTTGAGTTTCTCTTCAGGCTATAATAACCCTGTTTTTATCTTACTTGGACTATCTGAAGTTCTAATATACTTTATTGTTCTGTTAAAAGCTTCCTGTTTAACTCCAAGATGCAAGGTTTATGTTGCTTTACTAGACATGGCCATAACAGTCACCAAAAGAAAACCCCCAAGAAGACAATTACTGGACTGGAAGTGATAAAAGATTCCAAACTGTCAGAAAAGGTAAACCCAAAGAAAAATGAAGAAAGGAACCAGTTGTACATTTCCTTCATGTAAAACTGAGCAGGAAAGGACATGGAGTATGACTGCATTCAAGAAATCTAAAATTACTTTTCCAGTGGTGGTGTCAGCTATATTACATCACAACCTTGTCCTCTTAGCTGACAAAAACCTTCATATTATAACAGAGTTCCCAAAGAGCACTAATGATTATTGCTAGATTGTGTAAATTCATGAAGTTGAGCATTTTGGAAACTAAGGACAAGATCAAATTACAAAGCCTTAACTTTCCACTAAATAATAATAAAATAACAATTATTACAGATTACTATGGTTAGAAAAAGTAAAATTTTACTTATTCTTTACATTTTGTTTTCACCTTTCACAGATTTGAATTTCAAAATTGTCTTTACAGGTAACTATAAAAATAACAGATGCTTAATTGCATGATTTTAACAGCCCACATGATAATTCTCACATACCACACAGGTTACTTTTCTAAAATATTGTATCTATTGATAAGAAGGTAAGATTCTGTAAAAGAATTTGTTTTGCAGAGGTCAAGATATGTACCTCCCACTGTGCGGGTGAATTTAACTGTATAACCATGCTGAGAAAATTATAACTGAATCTATCATCTCTCTCGATAAGGCTACTAAACCAAACAGTTAAAAGCTAAAACCCAGCACAACTTAGGCTGCCTGAACAGCACAGTTTTGCCCTTTATTCTTGTGTGTATGCTCAACATACTTTTCAAATTTCATTATTATGTACGTAATTTTTCCAAGGGACTATGGTTTCATTCAAAATTCAGGAAGAATAACAATCACGGCTTTTCAACACTGTCTTTTATCTTCAGCATTGGGTTTTCCTCATTTTCTCCATGCAATTCAAATCTTGCCAGGAATTTTTAGGGAAAAAAAGGTCTCATGGGCTTATCTGTGGTGCTGACTTCTATACAAGCAGTGTGAGTATATGTAACTTTGTCAAAAGATATGTATGAAATATGGAGGAGAAAATACCTCCAAGTTATATATAAGGAATTTGAGGCAAAGCAATATGAAATACAATGTCCACCGGTCAAAGCAAAAATGTAAAATATTCTCAGTCATTCAATGCCTTAGGCTAGGTTTTTTCAGCAGTTCTGAGATACTAGGTGTGAAAAGAAATGGCAAGAAAATAACATCCTTATATTAAAACAGAACAAAACCTTCACATGTTTCAAATTAGGAAACCAAAAAAGAAGCTCTGGAAACTGGCATTCATCTCTAACAGTTCTGGTGCATTGCTTTTCACCCCCAAATGTCTTTTCATCCCCAAAAGCAAATTAAGAATTGGACTCGGTTTTCTCAGCTGAGAGTCCAGTAATCCAGTAGAAGAGCATTCTTTCTTCACCTGTAGGTCCCTATTTCTTCACAATGTTAAAGCATTCTCACTGCACAGGCATAGTTTGAGAGCTTCAGGTGGGACACCAGGTTCTAAATAGGAGGAGTGGTGGAATGGATAACACTAAAAGGTGTGAACAACCTCCAAAAAGTATTTCAGTTTCACAAAGACCTGCTATGCACAGCATCCACTCCAGCTTCTCCATCCTCATAGCTGTTGCTGTTGCTGGGCAAAATAATATGCAAACAGGTATCTGAAGACTGTATAAACAAGCTTTAAGATAAAAATACTTCAATTGTGAAAGGGAGTGGATATATCAGAGGCATGTGAGGAAACAAAATGAAAAAAAAATGCAAGTCATTCAATGCAGCTACACTGATTTGCTTAGTTTGCCCATAAGGAAAAGGGCTCTGAGATTTAATCAGAGATCACATTTAATCATTTAGATTGGAAAAGACCTTCAAGATCATTGAGACGAGCCATTAACAGTCAGGTCCATCACTAAATCATTTTCCTAAAGACCACATCTACACGTGTTTTAAAAGCCTCCAGTGATAGTTGACTCCACCACTTTCCTGGACAGCCCTTTGGGTAAAGAAATTTTTCCCATTATCCAAATGACACCTCTCCTGCCTCAACTTGAAGCCATTTCCTCTTGTCCTGTGGCTTATTACTTGGGAGAAGAGACTGACACCCACAAAGTGTTTTAGCCAAAGTGTTTTCCATGTTTTAATGTGCAGCTGGAGAAGAGAAAATGAAAACAATGATCATCTTGTCTATATCAATTCATCTTGCTTCTTATCTCCAGGCCCAGAAAACTGAGTGAAACTGAGATGCACAGGCAGTTCAGAAAACAAAAATAAAAGGGGTGAAAATGCTTTACCTCACACATAAACAGCAGGTTTTTGCATCTTTCAACAGACACACACACAAACACACCCCAAGATATTTCCAAGGAGAGAACACAAGGCATTCCTCCGATGCTAAGACATCTATCATCTGTCAAAGCTCCTTTTCAAAAGCGTAGAAACAGAAAGTCTGATAAAATCAATAGTTGCAGAGCATTTTAAGCAAAGGTAAAAATATTTTCTTGTTCTTTAAGAAATGGCTGTAATATTTCTCCTACATTTCCCAAAACTCAAGCCAGAGAAAAGGCTGGAAAAAGTTGAGTGGAAATGATCTGAATGGATTCCAACACCCACATGAGCAATTAGAGTAGAGCAATAAAATACAGTAAAACGCAATATGCTAACTTATACTAAGTCTTAACAATTCTCTGCTAGAAATATTCTTGCAGACTATCTGTATGTAAATGTATTATTCTTTATAAGACATGGACACTAAACCTGTTACTGCAACAGATGTATATTAGCTAAAGGCATGTAAAGCTACAGTGAATTTACGAAAGTTATCTTTACACCAAGTATGATTTTAAGACCAGCCTATGAAGTATGAAAGTATTCCCCTCTTAGTTCTTCAAAACAGCATCTAACTGTTATTTATGCAGTGAAATAAACTGCCTTTTCCATACATTTTGTTACAAAGCACACTACAAAGGTTGATTCATCAAAATGTTAATTGTATACTTACAGAGTTTTTTAAGCAATCATCATCCACATCAAAGTTCGATGTATCAGTAGGGCTGCTGACTTCTGGGATGTAAGGTGCCTCACAATTCCTAATGTTGTCCCAATCAATCCCAGCAAAAAATGGATGGTTCTTAAAGTCTTCTATTCCATTTTGTCCAAGTCGATGCTCTCTGCTACAAATGAGCCTTCGGATGAGGTCCTTTGCACTTTCAGAGACATCAGTCACTTGAGCAGGAAACTGAAACCTCTCCTTAAAGATTAAAATAAGAGGAAATAGTTTATTACCAAGAAAAAGTTGGAAACATTACCTTCTTAGTGAAAATCATTATGTAGAAAACGAAATGTGCAAATACCCCAGCTCTGAAATACATGCAGCAAGGTTTCAAGGAAAAGACTTCTGCTAAGGATAGAAACTACTGCAATTTTTTGTCTTCTAGTTATTCTCCTTTATTTAAATTTCTTTTACATTACAACTGTTGAATTCTACAGCTAGCTCCATATGGAAGAACATTTTAGAATCTTCTGCATAAGCCAAAGAATGGGTTTACCAGAAGAAAGAAACACAACAGGATCAATGCCATGTAGCCAACACAGACTCCACAGAGTGAATTAACAGCCATGTTTCCAAACCCAGTTTTAGCCTTATCCCAAACCAAAGTCATCTGCAATTCATAACCATTAACTTGCTACATGGAAACTTATTTTTTGTTCTACATTTATGAACACTTAACATAATTAGTACATAAAAACTTATTTTTAAATACATGTTCAAGTTACCCCATTATTACGAATTAGCTTAGAGACAGACAGAAAGTGCACTAACTTTGTGGTTCATTATTTTCCCATAGGTCTCCACCAAGGACTCAGCATAAAAGGGCGTTTCTCCATAAAGCATTTCATACATGCAAACGCCCAGGGACCACCAGTCACACTCGGGCCCATACTTCCCTTTTCCATCTTCCATGGCCTGCAAGATTTCTGGAGAGATGTAGTCTGGTGTTCCAACTGCCACTGAAGATTGGACCTAGAGAAATTACATTTTCAGGATTAAAATCAGTTTTCATCATTACAGTCATTGTGGTACTGTGCCCATGTACAGACAAATTTAGCCCAGACTTCTAGTCATAATAAAAACAACTAAACTCAAGCAAAAGCTTCTAAATTCATAAAGAAATACTTAAGCATCCAAGGCACTGCATTAATAGGCATCCCAATAATATATTTTTGCTAAACTATTATCAGTATTTAAAACCAGAGGACAAAACTGTCAATTGTCAGGATTAGAGCCAGTAAGCAATTACAGATTTGGTAATCACATATATTAGGTCAAATACTTTGTAACCCAGTGGGACATGATTAAACATACTGGAATTACATTTTAGTCACACTTACTATATACTGTGCAAATTTAAATGTACTAGAAGAACGTCATCACATTTCAGTATCTCATCCTGCTCATACTAAAGCTTACATTTTCAATAAAGATTAGAGCTCAGAGCTTAAAAGTGAGAGATTCGTAGTTCATAAACACCTACTTGGCACTGACAGCACAGCTTCTCATTATTTATTCATGAGTTGACTGTATGCTAAAAAGTTTTTAATATGCTGCAGATCCAAGCAGTCTGCAGCTGTATTTTCAAGAAAGTTAGTTATATACCAGTACTATTTACAGTTCCATTTCATTTGCCATAAGGCATCTTTTCCCTTTATCAGCACACACTTTCTGGCTATCAGTGGACTGAAGAAAAATTATTTAGGAATGTATCATCCTTTCTAATTTACCGTTCCATCTTCCATCAGTTTCAGACAAGAACCAAAATCTGCTAATCGAATATGTCCATTCATATCCATCAAGATGTTGTCTGGTTTTATATCCCTGCAATTAAACAAATTCCAGGATTAGTACAAAATGTATTGCATAATATGCATTCCAAGCATTAACTCTGCAACAGACTTTTAATTCAAAACCAGCAACCTGTCAGTACACAGAAGACAGTCACGATATAGTGAAATTTGCACTAGAGACGTTTCATGACAGGGGCTGTAGATCAGTCAAATCCTACAATGCTTCTTAATTTTAGTAAGAATTGTGTAGTTAAATTCCTCTAATGTCTCAAGGGCAGACAGGGGAATCTTACTTGCTTTGAGCTTTTGTATATAAAACTTTTAAATCTGAAGAATTTTAGTGAAATGCTCTCAAGTGGAAGATGCATGCTTACACTGGAGCTGGAAAACAACCCCTCAATTTTACAATGGAATAAAGGCCAATGAAATCCTGAAATAGTTAACATTATAAAATGAGTATCACTGGTTGCTCTGCAGACAAATCTCAAAATATTCACAAGCTAAAATGTTCACATTGCACCTGAGAGCAAATTTTGTTGTTTGGGTTTTTGTTGTTTCGGGGTTTTTTTCCTCTCAACTAGAAATCGAGTTATAGACAAGGCTTATGGATAATTTACAATGGAAAAAAAATTAGAACCACAGCCTGAATAACATTATAGAAGCTATGGCATAAAGGTGTCACAGTGTCACACATGCGGTGACAATTAACACAGTAATGATTTGTTGTTTGGAAGAAAAGTGCTTCCTGAATTTGTAGAACTCAAAGACAAGCAGGCAGCATCCCATGCTGAAAACAAACTTTAGGCACCTTTCGAATACACAGAAATATTTACAAAGTAGAAAGCAAACTCTGCAAGAAATGCAAGTTGCTCTGCAACTGAGCCTAAAGACAATTCTTTACAAAGTAAATCAGAAAAAATAACTGAGTTCATTCTCATAAGACCATTCTTCCACTTGATTTTTGCTGACACTGAATATGCCAAAGAATTGCAGCCTCCAGATTGAGATAGTTTTGTTTGTTTTGCATTCACCCACCAAAAACATTCCTTAAACACACTTCTAAATAAAAACAAACACATGCCATTGAGACTGCTGGAATTATAATTTCAGTTTAAAACACTTTGCAAAAACATGCACCTAAAATCCAGTTCCTCCTAGAAGCTGGACCTAGTTCAAGCTAAACAAAAACATGAGTCACCCTTGAGGCTCCATTTATCCATGTTCTATCTTTTAATATATTCCCAAGAGAAATAATAATAACATTAATAATCATCATCATCATCCTGACCTCTCCCATTCAATCTCTCAAAACAGCAAGAAAATATGAAAAATCTCATTGTGTTGTCAACACTGTGCAAACCCAAAGCTGCAAACAACACTGAATGCAATAGAAGGAACGATTTCTTGCAGAAAATATTCTGCATTTGTAGAAATCTTAAGGTATTTGTAAAGCTCAGTAAGAACTTCATCTGAACAATTTTTACAGTTAAGGATAAAAAGAAAAGACCAACTTAATAAATACAAATTCTTTTCAGCTCTTGTAACAGAAGTTATGGGCTATGAACAATTGTTCTGAATTCTGAACTACATTAACAAAAGACAGTTTGAAAGACAAGAATTGCTGGTACCTGCAGAGTGGAGCAGGCTATAAGCAAAGGGAAGGAAAATTATGAGCCCCAGAGAGGAACAAGGAATGGGAGTAATTATTGCCAGTGTAACTGAAGAGTGTGAAGGTGGTGATTACGGGAAAAAATAGCATCTTAAACCCTGCATCTCTACTGAGCCTGCAGCAGTTAGATGGCATTAGAATGATGAGTTTTGTTCCAGATTTTGTCTTGAATGACATTTGTTTACTCTCCTAAATGATCAGAATTGATCCTGTTCTAAAGAGAATATGGTATTCTCTCTTCACGTTCACTCGACCTTCCTCAGCTTATGCCAGCTTCTTCACTGTATGGACTGGTTCCTTCCACTTCCATCTCAACTGCACTTTTATTCCTATCTCTCCCAGACTCACCTCAAAAGTTGAGATGTCCAATCCTCTACAACCTATCAACCCCAAATTTTCTCCCCTTCTAGTTCCTTCTTTCTCTCTCAGCTTCTTCACTCCCAAGTCCTCATCTCCCTACCTGTTCAAATTTATCTTTTTTTTTTTTTTTTTTTTTTTTTTTTTTTTTTAAAATCCCATTTCAGTTCTCAGCAGTCACTATTTACTCACAGTCTCGCTCCCACTGGCTTCCTATTCCCATAATACAGGACAACTATCCTCTTTCCTCATGGTCAGTTCCTGTCCAATCTGCATAGCAATCTTCTTTGGCACCAAAAGGAAGAGAACTATTAGTAACAGAGACACTCCATGCTGTCTCCAGTGTCTATCAGCATCTCCCCAAATTCCTTCAATATTACAGCTCTGAAGCAATGCAAAGCTACAGCAGAAGAAAACATAAAAGTATTTAGGGATCAAACTCTGCACACAATTCTTTGGAACTCGTAACGACTGGAATATTGAGGGAAAAATTATAATCTGAAAATATCTAGGTGGGGGGCAGAGGAATGAAGATATATCCATGACTCATGGAGGATTCTCTCCTGAATTTCAACTGTCCACATTCCACAGCAGAAGAGTTTCTCACTGGTTTTGTAATAGTTATTTTAGTAATTGAAAATCTATATATGAAAAGCAATCCACATTTCTTGATCTTGTTTCTGGAAAGAGGAACACTTATTGCTTCAGGCGAATACTAAGGAATGAAAATTCCAGACCAAGTAGCTAAAATGTGGCAAAATTAATGAGCAAATAATGAAAAGTTATATGGTTTAGTGAATAGACCACTGAGCTTAATCTCTGTAGACAGAGTTACCAGGTGATTGTGGGCAGACCATTTAAACATCACCCAACAAGAACCATGGTGCTCAGTCAAGCAAGTAATAGCAGCTGGCTAGAAGGCTGTGGAGCCCAAATACCCTACTAACTCTGTAATTAGTTCACTGCAATAAAAGAAAAAGGTCAGCTCACTTGAAATATGAAATAGTAATTCCCTTTCAAGAAATATAAGCATTTGCAAGGTATTTTATGAGCCAGGTTTATAGTGGGAACAAGTATTGAGTCGAGGCAATTGTTCTGACACCATTGTGCTCTCTGGAGACCCCAAGCCTGACCAAGTCCCAGGCAGCTCAGCCCTACTCTGACAGCAGCTTCTGGGGGGAAGCTCAATGGGGAAGGGGTGGAGGTTGCCAGAGCTGGGCCTGGCAAAAGCCAAGCTAGTACAAACTCTTCAAATATGCTCCACAGTGAATTAAGTGAATACAGGAATTCAACATACCCCAAGAAACTTTTTTTCCAATGAGTGATTTAACAGCACCAAAGGAACCAGCAATCTGGATGAAATAAACTTCTCTAGAAACACATATATCCATTTAAACTTTGACTCCAACAGTGTCCAGGAGCAACTTCTGCTTTTCTAAGCTTTGTTGGCCTTGACTGTAGGAGAAAATTAGCGCTGCACAGCAGCTTTGCTGCTGTTTTCTGCAGAATGCAATAGGCATAAACAGTGTGTCATATTGAACACTTCACTTGCATCGAAAATGGGTGTGAAGGCTAATGGGAAAAGAAAAAAAAAATCAAAAAAAAGGAGAAAAATCTCTAACGAATCCTTCCTTATAATGCTTCTTAGTTTAATTTGGGGAGCTGTTCTTCAGATTGGCATGTTTACCCAGATGACTTCACTCACCTCTCTTTAAAACCGTTTACTTTCTTAAGCTGTAATTAAAACCCAAACATTTTACATACTGTGTTAATATAAACAACATTCTGAAATAGGACTACAGCAGATACCTGGATTATTGCCATTTATTTTGATTTCTCTGTTAATGAGCCAGAGTAGAATTTCATTTGTTCAGTAAGACTCAAGAAAAAGTATTCCCTCTGAGACATGCTAAATCCATAGCACATTCCAGCTGTAAAATAAACTAAAAAAGTATTTTTAATACATATGAATATAATTTTTTCCTGGATTCATTTCTGATCCTAAAGGAAACTTGAGGAATTGTGAGGTTTTGCATATTGAAATTTGGACTAGAAAACTCCCTTATATTCCTTACAACTTGAATTATCTGATCATCTTATGGTTGCAAGGCATACAGGTTCCTGAGGTTCATCTATGTCATTTCTTGAATCACTGGATCAATGGAATTCGGTAATTTGCAAGACCTCATGAAGTTCCTCAGGTCTACAGAACAGGGAGCAGCAGATTTAGAAGAGTCTTAATTTAATTTTGATTCGAGGGCAGCTTCATGGAGGAGGGGACCAGACAAACAGAATGGAAGATGCACCAAAAAACAGAGGGACAATTATTTCCAGAACTGTATCAGAATGGAGCAGCGGTCATGTTCAAACACTACTAAAGACTCTGCCAGTGGGTCAACCCACAAGCTTCTGTGTTTATGTGATAAAATCTCTAGTGGCATTAAAGATTTTGTGACCAGTAGGGTTCCCTCTTCTTGGTAGCTCTACAGTTATGATGCAGAATTTACTTGGTTTAGTTATTCAGCTGTATTATTATTTTTTTCGTTCAAAACATAAATGATCAGGCAGAAACGGAAGAAAAAAATTCTCCTCAAGATCAACGGAAGTGGCCAGGTGGTACAAGTGGGAACCTTGATATGTCCACATATCCTCCTTGGAATAAACATATCAGATGCTGATGGACTGTCCTTGCATACACAGCTGAGCTCTTAAAAAACCAGCAGAACTGAAATTACAATAAAGGGACTCACACTGTTCTAAATGCAACAACCATGATGTGAGCTGAGCCTGAATAAAGAAATGGACCAGTCTGAAATCAAAGGAGAAATTTGATAGCTGAGCTACTAGCTTATTTGAGCCCAGTAGATAAGAAAGAGATGATCTGGAGAACAAATTTTTATTCCTAATGCTAACATTAGAAAAACATGGAAATCAATTAATTTTCCCAAACAGGTCACATGCCTCAAGACATGTTATTCTTGAATAGCAAGGAACAAAGTGAATAGCTTACATTAAATTATTTTTTCTGTGAAAAATTCACATGAACAGTATTTTTTAATGCTACCAATGCAAATTAAACCACCAGCACTTGAGAAAAATAAATTAGTTTCAGGTGTAACTGCTGGCACTGAGAAACTGATCCAGAAAAGTTACTACCAATTAAAGATTTCACAGCACATTATTTGCTCATTGTACATGCAAGAGCATTCCCCAAAAGTATAAATCTAAAGGTTAAAAGCAGACATCAATGATTATAATTATTCACTCTTAGAATAAGAAATGCCATTCTCTGCCAAGTTACCTACTTTAAGAAAAAACACAACCAAGACTTCACTGTCAGAATGCCTGGACTTTTTACCCCAAATTCCCTCAGAACACAGGATTATCCTTAGTCAGGAGAGAAGTTTGGCAAATTGCTTATTTCACTCCCTTCTGTTGTTTCAGGCAGACATTCCCTCCATATACCTCTTTCACAAAGAAATGCTACATCCACAATTAAAAACGAAGACATTTGGTTTTGGCAGCACTCCAATTAAATGAGAAAATTTGGTGCCTGTGAAGTTTTTATTAAAGTATTCAGTGATGCTCTACTGACAGCTTCCTTTAGATACACAGAGTGAAACAACTGGTGAACTTCCCTCAAGAACGCTGGTCAAATAATGCTTTTTTTACACAGTCAAATATATGGACATTGATGTCCAGCAGGTTATTTCTATTTTCCATTACAGTGGACTGGGTTATATCAAAGTCAGCACTGCCATACTCTGCCAACTACGGTTTATCTGAATTCTGATGAGCAGAAGTAGAAATAGGCTCCATCTGGCAGAAAGACCAATGTGCACTGAGCCAAATTAGATTTGGACAGTCGGCAGTTATTCTTCAGCAATCCCAACAAGATAGGCTGCAGAAGATAGCAGTATGAGAAAACTGGAATATGTTGTACCTCATTAACTGTGCCTCTTATCAAGACTCTACCGTGCCTTCTCCTAAACAGACACTCCTTCATTTTTGGGTGAAAGCCAAAAAGCATGTATTTTGATTGAAACCAAAATAATTTAAATAACTTTGATCTTAGCCTTATTATTTATATAGCACCCAAACCATTGCAGCATGTATGTATACTAAACAAAACCTGCTTCATGTAAAGCTGACAAACTAAAGCTTGCAAGCAAATACGATGCAGTAGCCTTGCATATAGCCCTGAAGTCAATAGGAACAGCCAAAGACTGAACACTTCAGAACTGAAGCCTTAATAAGGAGAGCAACTACAGGGAAAAAATGAATGCTATAATCAACCTTATTTTACAATTTTTTTTTCTTAAACAGTATCTCAACACTGTAAAACTCCCTTGTTTTCTCTTTAACTCTTGATAATAAATTATTATGTATTTGCTGTTCCAGGAACACCACCCAGTAATACATCTTTGCTAAAAGAATCTCTAAGCAGCAGGAGGTTTCTCTAAATCTCATTACATTCAGTGGACAGATTCTCACCAATTAGTTGGAAGCAACAACCAAACCGTGACAATAAAGGTCCTAGATCTGTGATATAGTCTTTATTTATTGATCAGTGTGGACAATTTTATATTCATAATGTCACACATTCTAACCAAGTTTTATTCTTAGCAATATCAAAAAGCTAAATGAAAAACACTACAAAATTCAAGGTTCCATGTACTGCATGCAGTACATTTAGTGCAGCACTTACAGAATCAGATACTTCCAAACCAACTTAGCTGCAGACCATACTTTCTGCCAAAGTGTACTTTTTTTAATCCCTAATCCAGACTGAGAGAAATATCTCCAGTTTTCACTAAAAATAAGGTAATTACATTACATTCCTCTTTTACTATGAAGAATCTGCACCACAGAAGTGACATATATAATGCAAAACAGATTAAGTTGAATACTCACCCACACTGAGTGTGGTAACACAAAAAAGTCATGGATTTAAGTACCAATGAAAGATACTCAAATTAAACATTAGAAAACACTTCCATAATAATGACATCAGGACACTGGAATAAACTGCTTCAGGAAATGTCACCATCTCCATCACTTTTCTTTTCAAACCAGTCAGACAAATGTCTGTCAAGACTGGTTTAGCTACAGTTTGATCTGCCTTGCAGCCCAAGAAAAAGTACTAGCTGACCTCTCCAAGCCCTCTCCCAGTCCTTTGCTCTACAGTCTTTAATTTCTGCCACTCAGGCAAGTATTCTGGACACAACACAGTGTTTACCTTATGGTATCCAATGTTCTTTATGAATTTCAAATGCTAATAAAGGAAATAATAACAAGCAACAGGGAACGAGTACATCAGCCAACACATATATATCTTGAGTTTGTTCAGGCACTCATATTCATTCCTGAACACTTGAACTGAGTGCAGTTACTGGCTTATAAATATATGCTCCACCACATCATATTATAATATCCTAGAATTAATTTACCTCAGAAAAATGTCTCCCTGTGGGCTTTGTGCATATGTATTTGTTTCCAAGTAATGGATATCTCAAACACGGTAACAGTTGCAAACCAAGAATAATTATTTTTAAAAGCTGCTTAAGTCCATTTTTTCCCTTCTTTTTAAAAAATAAGTAAAAGGGGTGATTTGAAAAATTCTTCTGGATAAATGCTTGGCAGCTACATACTCCCCATAGCTACTGTCTTCATCTAAAATGCCCATCAGCTGACAGAACCAGATATCTATGGAAAAAACCCTCAGATGCAGGTTAGGCCCCTCATGCAGAATTTTAAAGAGATGTCAGGGCAAAGTCACTTGTGATTGCCTAGGGATTATTTCCATTGTCTTGTCAGCTTTACAGACTAAAACCAGGAACATACTGTGCTATTTGATAACCACTGTAAATTTGGTACTTTACAAGGCTCATTTACAGATGTGATTTTAAACACCAATGAAATAAGAATAAAGTGGTAGACATTACCAGCAACACAATTCCTTACGCCAAACAATCCAGCATGTAAGAGAAAGTCCAATGCACGCTGAAACTTGTAAAAGTTCAAATTTTAAAAAATGGAATTTAAGTGAAATCGTTTGACACAGGAACTCTTCAAAACAAATTTAAAAAACTCAAAACCAAGTTAACTGGTGTCTCACAGTGGATCAAGAATACAGAATTTTTTAACTGTCCTCAGGCTTGACTTGTAGCTGAGTTACGGATATTAGACAAAAAAATCTTGTGAGGACTCAAATATAAAATTGGGCACACATAAAGTATTGAACATTTGAATGTTTAATAATGCATTGATCTTGTACAGAATAGTATAACTGAGTAAAATTTCATGCATGAATATATGAGAGCCTTGTACCTTATTTCTTTTGGGGTAATTTTAATAGTTTTTAATAGCTTTTTATGATGGTCTCTCCTGCTGCAAAAGATTGAGGTACAATCATAAAAGTTTTGAAAGAGGCACAAACATAAGATGGGAGAAACAAAACAGAAATATTTTAACCATTTCTTTTTCAGAAACAAAAACCGATTTGGAAAACAAATACTTGGTTTGAGAAGTCTAAAAATCAACACAGGAAATGAGTAAAAATTGTTACTAAATGCAATTTGTAAAAATCAAGGTGACAACACTTTGGAAATGAGGTAAATATTCTTACATGAAACAAGTTGCAAGAGCACAATGTTGTAAAGCTCTGGAGGTGCTGTGCCATTCAGTGATCAAAGCCAATTCAGAATCATAGTTAATCTGAAAGGACTACTCGAAAAAATCCAATGGGAAATGGGTCTTGGGAATCTGCTCTCAGTGATCTTGTTCTGAGCAGGAGGGTTAGATCAGCTGACCTAAAGAGGCCCCTTTCAACCTCACCCATCACACAATTCTGAAATTATTACTAAAGCTGCCATTTTAATTTTATTTCACTAATAACCTTCTGGTTATATTGCACCAAAGCTCCTCAAACCCAATTCTGAAATGCAGTAACAGCAAAGTACTACAGGTTCAGTTGTAGCAGCCTACTACATACTTCTGACTTCTAGCTCAAGACAGAAAGTATCTTTAGCCCTAGCATTAAGAACATGCCTATTTTTGCACTGAAAATTGCAGTTCATAAAAATTGGCAAAGTCTCTCTCTATCTCTCTCTCAGTTCTGCAGGGACATGACAGGTAAAAACACAAAACTGTGTTGATTGTATCTTGACATTTAATAACAGTCAGGCTTACAAAATTTATTAAAATTATTAAAAGCTTCCTTTCCTTGATCTAGAGTCTGACTAACAGAAAGCCCCTATTTATCCCAAAATGCTCAGCAATCAAGGTTAGTCTCTGGCATTGCTTACAATGTTAGGATAATCAGTGCTGGCAAGATTGGCCTGAAGCCATCAGACACCATTCCATGAGCAGCCCTCCACACCACTGCTCTGTCACACAAGTTTTCTCAGTGTAAAACGTCTTGGCTATCAGAGAAGACTCATCTCCTCATAAGAATGGTTGCAGCACACACATATGGGTACCCATATATATTTAAAATAGCCAGGAGCAAAGCAAGGTTTATAGGAAGATTTTTAGGTGGCCGAATATATCAAAATTTGCTGAAAATGCAAACTAGCCACTATTCTGGCCTGGACTACTTATTCCAGTGCACGGATTACTTTTCTCACCGTGCTTTCACGAGCTAAACTGTTTTGTAATTTTGCAGTAATTATACACATGCTTCTTTATTATTATGAAAGACTATTCTCAGGAATACACATTCCCTAGACCAGAGCACTTCATCACACGCAGAAGAAAATTATTTATATTAGGGCTGTTCACTTACAGAGGGTTCTTCAGAACCCAACTACTTGCAGGCAGAAAGATTCAAAAGAGGTGTTTAAATCACACCCTTATGTGACTATCTAACTGTGCCTACACTGAAAATACTGAAGCAACCTGAAATGAAGGAGCCCCTGGGAAAAATGGGATTGCAGGGAGTGGACTGCTCACCTAGCAAGGGGCCCTAAAGTAAAAGAACACAACTAAAAATAGGCCACGAACCAGAAGCTGTGCCACAGTAGGCTGTGCATTATTTGTGAGGGAAGAGTTGGGTACCTTGAATTTACACAGCACTTAGAAAACACAACAAAAAAATGGAGTTCATGTTTCTATCTCCATCTGGTGTTCTTCTGCTTTTCTAATAAGCTACAAATACCCACAGCAGAGGACCTGGCTGAGGGCACTCATTATTTTTGCCTCTCTAACCTGCCCAGCTGTCACAATGCTTTTTTTGGACCTGATCACTCTGCTTATAGTTTCACATTCCTCAACAGAAACTCCACACCAACAACATTCATCAGGGAAAACTGCCGTTTGAGTCAACACTGGAAAGAATAATGGCCTTCAAGCCCAAAGTTGCATGAATATTGAAAAATGACATCAAGTATAGGACAAACTAGTAACACAGAAGTGCATTCAAATATCTTGAGCACCGTTTGCTGGGTTTTTGAGCCACTCTATTAGATGATATGTTGAAATACTAAAACCAAACTATTTTAAGCTAATGGTGGTAGAAATAAGCTTCACTGAGCAGCCACCTTTAAATATTAGGTTTATCTACCTCAGATTTCAATGTAGTTACAATGGAATACCAAGCAAATTGCTTGAACGCTGCGAACTTCAGTTGACAGGGCTGTTTCTGGGTTGTCAAACTGTTCTCTTTTGTACCATTCTATATTTTTCCTCCAGAAGGTAAGAATAAGAAATATTATCATGACAATTTAAAAAGCAATAAAATGACAGTATATTTGCCATGTTTTGCCATGTCAGCTTTATTGGAATTCCATTTTGGCTTCTAAGAACTTAAGTAAACAGATTAAGAACTGCACAAGCACTACTACACTGCAGCATATTCGAAAGATTAAAAAATTAAAGTCTGCTAAGTAAGGCTAATTCATGTCAAAGCTTTTAGATTTCTAATAGTATCATGAGTTACTGGCGGGTAAGGGAGTAGAAAGAGTAAGCTCCTTAAGAATGTTATGTCCATCTGTGAGTGCCATCTGTCAAAGAAATCCTGAAAGAAGAGGCTAACGAGGAATCCAGAATATGCCCAGCTGTTGCACTGTAAATTACTACCTATGCTAAAAAATCTTAACACGTATTTCTAGGCAGATAAATGTTTTCCTTCCTTCTGATTCTCATTTTAGATATGCAGTCTCTGCATATTGCATTTTGGTACGACCACACACAGTCCCTGAAACAGCTAACGGCATTGAAAAATTCTGAGAGTAAACCAGACAACATAAACTGAGGACTTGCACTGGTTTTGATAACAACAGTCAAGAAACCATTTTACATATTCATTTTTTAAAATCCGCTGTTGATACAAAGAAAGCAATTCACAGGAGAGTGTTCACTCAGAAGCTCTCTGGACAATCTAAGAGATTTTTAACACACGCCCTTGTATGTATATCTGTATAGGGCTCACCTACATGTATTTTAATTATCAGAGATATTTGAAAGTGTCCTGAGCTTAAGCAAACTATTAGTTGCAAATCACTAGAAAATTTCTGGGACTGATCAAGAAACAAACTAACCTGCTGGGTCCATACTGCACCCCTTGGCAACTCTTCCTTAGTCCTTTTCTATCTTCCTCCAGAAATAAATACACAGTTATAAACACACTGAGAATTATGGGAGGTGAGGGAAAAGGAGGTCTGTGCAGAAATGAGTTCTGAGATCACTTAATGCTTTTTGTTTTTCCAAAAGAAGGATATACAGTCTTAATATGAGGTTGATCCTATCTCTCCCACCCATTTATTTGATCAGCAATAAAAAACTATTAAAAATGTATTAAAGGGAGGGGGAGAAGCACAGAAGAAAGTAGAACATATTTTAATGACATGTAAAATATTCAGGAATAGGGAGCACATTACAAAAATTTAAATGAATTGTTTGTTGTTCCTGAGTTATGTGGGAAACAGAACAAAGATAAGATGTAAAGCTGCAAGTAAACCCTGGAGACTAAAAAAAAATAGTTCACAAGCAGAAGAAAACCAAAGTCATCCCAAGCATACAAATATATATCAAATACTTGCCATAGCTCTTGCAATATGTGAAGAAGCACTGCCATATCCTATATGTTTTACTGCTCTTCTCTCAGGCTAGTAGGGCTTTAGATTTCATTTATTTTCTGAAAGACTCCCCAGCAGAAGAATGTTTCCGAAAACAACACTACTATACAGCCATTTTAATGTGCTGCACAGAACCTTTGCTTTTTTCGTCCTTTGTCCAATAAAGGTTTATTCAGCAGTTACACAGATACTTGGGATTCCTTCTTTTTAATGGAAGTCAGTGTTGTTAAGAATATCTACCCCTCTCCAAGAAAAAAGGGGAGGTGGGGGAAAAGAACAAAAACAACAAAAAAAGCATAGCTTTTCCAAATCTGCTTTCCACTTAACTGTGCCCTAAATTAACAGTATAGAGGTTAAATGCTAATAGGAAAGAAGATTCCTTCCTAGTGAGTAAGTAAAAAGTAGAGCAGTGAGGAGCAAAGAACCTACTACTCCTGAAATAATAAAACTAAATTTAGGACAATCTCTATTGTTTCCTCTCAGCTTGAACATGTTCTTTACTCTATTGCAAATATGGCATCATATTTATTACCTCTTGGTTATCAAAAAAACCCCAAAAACTGTGCTGAAGAAATTCTATTCATAAGTTGTTAAATGCAGCAGAAGATACTGCCATTGAACACAAGAAATGCAAAGTGACTGTTTTTAGGGACATAGAAAATGAGAGTAAAAGCACCTATATATGTGCAGTGGAAGAAAGAAAATTTGTATTTCACTGGAAATGTAGATTATTTGATGTTATTATTCGTTCCATGTCCACCACCAACCTGATCAATGTTGATGTAGGCTAAATCAAAGCCTTGATGGAGGCAGCAAGAAAAAGAGTGAGCTCCTTACAGGAGTGTACACAGGCAAGGCTGTATACCAACAAGAAATAAGCAACAGCACTTCATCATTTCCTGTGTGCTATTCCACAGCCAGGTGCAAAATCACATCACGACCCTGTCATGAAATCCCCAACCAAGTTCTCCAGAGGGAGGACAGTGCACAGGGTGGAAGAACCCAGCAGTAGAAGAAGCTGTAGAGGGACATAAATGTCTCCCAATCCACGAGGAAAGCAGAAATGAAAAAACATAAAAATCCTCTCACCTCTGTCACGATGTGATTTTTTATTTTTTTATTTGCTGTATCACTCAGGACTTCAAAATACTTTTTTGAAGGGTGAAAAGTAAACATTGTGCCTTGTAGCTCAGTTTGGAGTGGTGGTGGGAAGGCAGCCCCCAAGCACTGCACAGCTGTGGCCATGCTGAGCGCATCAAAACACAGCAGCCTTCCCAAACCTCAATACAGAGGAGCAGGGCAAAGAGTCACTTCTGTCAGAAACCTTACCCTGACTGCTAAAAGAAGATTTATTGTACATTCTTATTTGGCATTAGCTTTTCATTTGCGTTAAGCTAATTCCATGTGAAATTGTCAAGGTTGGTTTCTTACTATATCCAGGGGGATCACAAGGTGAATTAGGACACTCTCTAGAAGTTTCCTGTACCCCAATACTTCTTAAATGAGTTTTTTCTTCTGTTTTGCTGTTTTGGGACAGGAAAGGGTGCCTTCCTTTTTAATTACATTCAAAATAACAGATTTCTGGCCTACATAATGAGGGTTTAGATTTTCATTTTATCAGCCTTTTGTCAGAGGTTCTTCTACCCTGTCTGTTTTTCAGACTGAGAGAATTTGAGTGAGAATTCTGTAAGAGACTGAGGCTCTGATCCTTCATCTGACCATGGGATACCAAGCAAGACGTTACAGAGTCTGGGAACTTTTTCTTCTAGGAAGACCAGCTCCTTGACCTTTCTTTGCTGTAGAGTATAAACATGAACTGAAGTAGAATGGAAAGGACAGAAAAGAGTGAACAGCGGGATGTGAAGATGTGCTTCAAATTCCTAGCCTACCCGTTGATTATTTAGTAACAACCAATTTCTTTTTTTTCCCTACTGTGCTTTTTCACATTTGATCTTCATACAAAAGCCATTAACTGCAGAAAAGAGGAGTTTGTCACAGAGAGAAGTTTTGAGTCTTGAAAATGCTGAAAAGCGGCACCTTGTGCAGACAGCTGAAGGGGAGGGTGGTAAGAGTCAGCTGCTGCTCAGGTGACAGTCAGGTTTGCTGAAGCACCCAGGTGAACCACAAGCCTGCATCTCAGAGAAAACTATGGAAAGTGATTCCAGCTTTTTCATTTTTAGTCCTATCACTGAATGCAACAACAGAATTCGTATCAAGAAGTTAAAATGAAAGAACATAGAGTAGGAAACTATGCAGTTCGCAGCTTTGCTGATTTATTAAAGGCTATGACTGATGTGCCTGAATTACATGTGTGGTACTAAAGAGAAATTCAAATGGAGAACTGAAGCTACTGAGTGAAAGCTATGGCTGAATTCAGAATTTTGAAAGAAATCCTAGAACAAACAATTATTTAGGAATATTCAAAAGTACAACACACACACCATCCCTCAAGCTCTCAGAAGTCGCTCCCATCTTCCTCTTCTTTGTTTCCCTGACCTCCATGCTTATTTTCTGTCTGGTCTCCTCACCATTTAAATTGCTGGTCACTTGGAGGATCAAAGGTGCTATTTTGAGTCACTTAACCTACAGTTAATCTCATTGTTGCTTGCCTGTTTAAGTAGAATTAGTTGGCTCTGGTGCACCTAATGGTTAACAAGGAGTCTGACAGAAAGTCTTGGCTATATGTAATGTTACAGAAGGTGCGCTTCAGAACTTGACTAGTGAGCAGTTTTAGCTAGTTTTGACATTAATTCTTAGAGAATTGAGGGATATGTGCCTTGATGAATGATGAATTAATCATTCTTGTCTGGCTGAGACTCCAGCATTGCTTTTCCTTCTGGAAACCAAAATGAAAACAAATTTTTTAAAGCAAAGAACGGCAATTTCCAACTTAAACTAGCAAGTAGATCCGTTGCATCTATAAATGATTTATTAACATGATACATAAGTAGAGTTAATAAAAAACTTCCATTGGACATGTGTTATAGTTGATCTGCATCAGGAAAAGTCTGCATAAAAAACCCTCTAGTTTTACTTGTTTGAAATTTTTTTAGAAGTGTGGAACCAAAGATCTTGGTGCCTGTGCCTCATCTCCAACCAGGAGACCCTTTTCTGAACTCATCACCAGCCAAATGGCTTTCAACAGAGTGTTTATTTTTAAAAATGGAGACATTTTTTCCACCATTCTTGACATTATCAACACCATTACCAAAGCATTATGAGAAAACAATGACTCCTAAGTAAGCAAAGTTACCCATGTGCCTAACACTACTTTTTTTTTCCACAGTTTCAGACAGGTTCCTATTCTACGCTGAAACATCAAAAAGCAATGGCTGCTACTCAAATATCAAATTTTTAGTACTCAGTGTGAGATGACCTCTTCTAAATAGATCATAGAATACCAGGTTGGAAAGGACCACAAGGATCATCTGCTCTAACCTTCCTTGGCAAAAGCACAGTGAAGATAAGACAGCCCAACACCCTGCAAAACTGATAGCCAACTCAATGCTGCTTCTTTTAATAAACATAACACTGCTTAAAATGTCTACATAAATTATCTTCTTTCTTCTCATAGATCTGGAACCAAGGAGTATATAACATTATGTAACAGTGGTTAAGTACTGCCTGCCCAGAGCTGAGATTTGAATGTCATAACTGTTCATTGAAATAAAATCATGGTTCAAAAAGATCTATTAGACTAGAAATGTACCCAAAAAGTAACGCACAGAAGGTAAGGCATTCAGAGTTCTTCTACTTAATGTATTACACTAATGTAATTACCAATTTCAGTAAGATTATTACTGGTGCTATTTCAGTGTTGTACAAACTAGTATCTCACCATCAGATACTTTCAGGCAAGAATTCTCATGACCATAAAACATAAATTACGTCAAAGCCTGTAGTATGAATCCCACACTAGCATGTGTATCTCGACCATTTCACACACGAGCTGCATTTTCACCTTTTACATTTGCTTTTCAGTAACTGCTGCAATGTGTTCAAGCAGACCAGTTACAGAGAATTTCAATCATAACAGAACCCAAGAACTACATCAGGATTGCGTCAAAATTTCTAACATGATACCAGAAACTACTTCAATCCAGTTCAAGATGTTCTGTTTTCATGTGGGAACAGGAATTTCCTGATATTCTCAGAACAATTCTATTATTTCATCACCATAGAAAAGAGGGATTAGAAGATTGTTTGATGCTGCCAATAATATTCCATACACACGTTACACTGCACTGATCTGGTACTAGGGAACTGAGAGGCAATAATAGAGACAAAACGAGTTTCTGAAATGCTTATTGATCTGAATCACACAAGCACAGCCAAAACATTGCACAACATTTCCTAACCCACAGAAATCAGCACCTGCAATGCAAAGACACACACTTGATGCTAAAGTGAAAATCTAGAATTTTTTTTCCCCGACATGATATCCTCAAAGAAGCTCCAGTGTGTTAGATGTTTCATGTTAGCTTTGTCAAGACACTTTAGGATACATACATTCAATTTAGTGCACACTGTCTGGAAGGAAGACAAAAACATTGAAAACAGGCAGAGTTTTGGCAGGCACGAATATAGAAAGGTTCTGGCAACACATTCATAAGGTAAGTAGGGCAATCAGAAATCTGTTTTGCATTTATGTATATATTTGCATAATATAGTTGCAGGCAGAGTACAGAAGTTACTAAATAATGAAAAAAATTACAGGCCAGAATTTTTTTAATTTTGGTATATTCGTAGAAAAAGCAGGAATATGATGGAACAAGAAGAATGGGTAACAGAACTATCTTGCCAGAGAAGCTGCACTAAGCAGCTTCTGTGTTTGTGTTTCTAATGAAGCTGGCGTAATTCTCGATTACAGACTTTTTAAAAAATTTATCATACTGTTAAAATGAAACATCATCATTTATTATAAACCAGTTTTCTTTAATTGGATTAAATCTGTGAGAAGGCATGCAAATGTCTCATTTTGAACCACATACCACAACACCAAAATATTGCATTGCTTTCCATGACACCTTCAGAACTCAGATTCTGATTTTTTTGGCAAGAGCTAAGTTAATCCCTCTTAGAATATTCAACTGGTAATCATGATGTTTTACATTTCAGCATTCCCTGTTCTTTTAAGCATTTGACTGTCAAAAGCAACCATGACATCAGTAACACAGATTCTCAGACAAATATTTTCCAGAAACTACAGTTCTAAAAAAACAAGGTAAACAAAGGCTGACTCAGTGTTTAAGTAGGAGTTGTGACTTGATAATAATTTCTTTTTGAGTCCATTGACAAGTTCTGTCACTGTAAATCATATTTTTCTTACTTAAATTTTCTACTATTTTTTTGATTTTACATTCTTAGAAGAAATACCATCTTTTTGACACAGGTGAATAGGAAGAGAATGTTATTTGGAGCTGTTGCAATTAATCAGGCAGAAAACAGGTGGACTATATTGACACTAAACAACTTTCACTTCCTTAAACATAATGTTTAATACTTAGAATGATTATGAAGAATAACTCATTATGCCATGCAAACACTGGGATCAAACTCTAAATTCCTTTGTGTGCACAGTTCATGAGGATCAGGTAATTCTTGTCACAGTAGTATGGATTGAGACGCAATTCCATATTAAAATATTTTTAATTTTTCTCACACAAGACAAAGTGTCATTGAAAGAAAATGACAGTACTAGGAAAAGTATTGATAATAAACTGGCTAAAGGAGAGATGACTGCATAGTGCTGAAAGAGGTAATAAAATCAGAGGGAGATTCTGATCCTCTGGGATCAGTTTTGAAACCGATTTAACATTTTAGCTTTAAAACCTGGCACAAAAATAAATGCATACTCATAAAATGTTTAGACACTACAAAGCTGAAAAGCAGCAGTAACAGCAGGGAAGACTGGAATATCACACATACACAAACGACTAAGCTGAAGACTATAATAACAGAAATCGGATTACACTTAACAATGTAAAATGTAAATACCTTCTTGGTGAGTGTGACAGCAGAAGCTTCTCTTATACACCAAGAAGTTATCAATTTTAAGTGATAGAGAAGTAACTGAGTACACCAAATAATTATTTTACATCTGTACCTTTACAGTGCCATGGAACCATAGCTCTTGGTTTCACCAGGAGAAATATTCTAGCAGAGTGAGAAATACTGCAGCTACAACACAAGTTCTTTCCAAAATGCTCTCTCATATAGTGTTTACAATCCTTGACATTAAAATTTTATAAGCTGACTGACAACTCTAAGATTAAACAACAACTTGAAGAATGACCATACTCAACATTGTCATGAAACACTATTTCTAAAGTTCTTATCTGTAAAAGAAATCCCTAAAAATTTGACTCACATATAAAGAAACTCCAATCAGGCTACCAAACATGCCAAAAATGTAACTGTTGCTCCAATAATATGAAACAAACCAAAATCAAGTAGTCGTGGTGATACAGAAATCTAGCTCTTTTTCATCACTACTAAACTCTTTGAAGAAAGATGCACACAAAGAAACATTATATTCTCCAGTTCTTCTTTCTATTTTGCAACACTGTCCCCTGATCAAAACCAGTCTTTGAAATACAACACATATGGATTTCTTATTTTACCTCATTTATTGTAGTCCCCAAACCTACTTGCCTATTTGGAAGTATTCATAATCTTAGAGTTCCACTTACTCTCAGCTGTGGCTTGGCAGTTACTACACCTACAATGTCAGAGAAAAAATTAACCTGAACTCAAACTCCACAGATCCACTGCTCTGCTGTAAAATTGAAAATATGCTCATCACATGAAATTACACACTGTGTTTATTTTTCACTATGCCTGTGCTCCACTTTCTTTATATATTAAATAAGGATATAGTGAGCTGTCTCATTCCCAGAGTGTGTAAAACTTCAGTATACCTAAATGGGATGCCCAGTTGACCCTATTCACCACCTCATCGTCAACAATTACTGTGAGACAACTTTCAGCTCTTGCTTGTTTGGTTTTGCAAAGCTTTGTAAAGCTCTCATGGCTTCTGCTTATCTGTGTCTGAGTGGCCCTCTGTAAAGTCACCTCTTGCACTCACTGAGCCAGCCCTGTACAAAGGTTTTGGTGTACCAGATTAATCAGTATGGAAGCAGTTCTGGTAACAATTTCTCTTTGGTTAATTAAAAATACTGCAGCATACAGACAAGGAAGCATTTTAAAAGTGAAGCAGGCTTGTAAAAATATAACCCTACAAAGTATTTATATGCAAAATTAGCTTTAAATCAGCTTATGGTATCTCTGGCATCTGAGGAGGATTGTGAGCATATGCTTTTTTTCAGAAGATCACTCCCCTAGAGATCAAAACTGCACTTTCATCCTTTAATACAGGAATATTTTATTTTTTCAAAATAAATCTTACAAAAAAGGAATAGCTCATTTAATAGATAAGCCCCCATCATGTTTAAATCACAACAAAAAGATTATAATTTGAGGGAAATAATATGAAAACAATACATTAATTCCTACAAAACAGAAATCAAGGAAAATAATAGAAATATATCCTAAAATCCCTCATCCCATAAGACATTCAGAATGTGTTTGGGCAGGTTCAACCTGTAATACAATCTTTACTCCAACCAAAAGGCAAGAAAATATGAGGGAATAAGCCAGACCAGGCTTGAAGCACATGTCTACAGTTTCTCTACCATGTCATGCAGCAATAGACATATGACATAAAGAGTTCAGTATGTGTTTTTAGCTTTTGTTGTTGTTAGAAAACAAGCAAACCATATTGAAAGGCATGATCCAAATATAATAAGCTCTGTGACATTGGCATAAAACTCCTGAGAGCAACAGACTAAGGAAGGAACTGTAGCCAGAGGCTACAAAGGAAGAAAGGCATTTGGTCTAAATGTATCCCAGTATATCCAGTACTTGCAGTAGCTTGGCAGAAAAACATCTCAGAAATTTAAAAATAATTAGAAAAATAAAGAGTGTATACTGTTTGCTCCAGCACACTAAAATTACACTTATTAAGAATAAAGTGTTATTGGAAAAGCCTTTGTATTCAAATTGCATATGTAAAAAATAATTTCCTTTTGACATAAAGCATAAGGCACAATGCTTGCTTTAAAAAAAGGAAATATATATTTTAAAAAATACCTACTAAAGAAACTTAAGCGCTGAATTTTCAGCTCTTAAACTTAAGCAGAACTCTAAATGAGCTGCAATTACATAAAAGTAAATTCCTCTCTGTGCTAGTTCAATTTCCTATATGAAGACATAACTTTGCCACTGTTGTAGCAAATCAGATTTTAGCCCCTCCGCCCTTTCCTCCCCTTCTCCTCTAAGCCAGTTTTCTCTTTGTACCTTTCTAATGCCCTTTTCCAGGACTTCACACACTGTATCTGATTAAGAATCACTGAGTTACAGTGGTAGCAATATCACTGCTTCCTGCTGCACGAGGAAATGCTAAAGGCTGCCCCCCAATAGCTAATAAAGAAAAACTGAACAGCACAAACATCGCGGCACCTGAGTCAATAAAGATTTTAATACAACTTTTCAGATAAAGCTCCACAAGGTCTTGCTTCCCTGACCCCAACCACAGAACTTTCCACAACTGAACCAAGCCTGACCTCATGCAAGCATCTGCTTGGTAAGCAGTATTCTAATTTGCAGGATGTTAAGAGACCTACTTTTTTTTCCTAATTTAAGAAGTTAAAAGCCAGCAGTATTTTGCTGTTATTAAAAAGGAACACAAGGTAGGCTACTCTATCAATGCAACAACAGCTCTTCTGGAAATGCAAGAGAGAAATTCAAGAGAGAATGAAGAACAGCTTCAAAGCAGACAAGGTTATTTGGACTAATACTTCTTTAATTGTCCTTCCAGGAATCAGAGTCTTGCCCTGATATCTTATTATAATAAGATATCGTGCAAGGTTAACATAATTTACTATGAAAAAAAGGAAGTACTACACTTAGTGGTTGAGGCAACAGCCATTCAACTCAGAAATTCAAACATCAAATTTGTACTTGTCAGATCTGAAAGTTCAGCTACTTAAGATATTTTCACTCCAAATCCACCAAATATTCACTGGGAAGAATGCTCTAGTAAGGAACCAGGTTTTAAAACACTTCTTATAATACACTCAAGCATCTCAGTGTTACAGTTTTATATGACCACTGCAGGAATATCTGACTCTAAAGATATTATGACTCTTATTATTGCTTATTTATGCAATGACAAATCTACATGACATTTGAAGTCAGAAAATGATAATGGATTTGTTCAGTGCAGCTTCTAATCTTATGTAATCAAATAATATAAACTCGATTGTATTTCAAGTACTAAAAAGCAAGCAAAGGGCACATAAAATAAAGGCACTTCAAGAAGAACTTGAGGAACACACAAGGCATTAATAAATAAAAAATTGGAGACCCTATGAAAGGAGGTAGTTACAAAATAAATAATGTGTTCACAAAAAGATAATGAAATGGAAGGTCCGTAGAAGACAAAACAAGGCAGATAGTTTTCTTTCTATGTAACTAAAAACTTGAGAATAATGAAGACTCTATCACACAACTGCCATCCTTATTTCTGCCTGCATCATTCTGAATTTAATGAACAACAAAATCACTGAAAGTTAATTATCAACTCTATCTTGGTCACCAAACAGAGCTAATTACACTCTCAAAACCACAGTCACTGAGACAAAAATTCAGAAATAAGAAAAATGTTTTTGTCCTTCTTTCCCGATGTTGATTTTGGATATCAAAGAAAGTAGTAGGAAAAAGTATTTCCAGGTCCGAAATTATCATAAGAGAATGAGTGTAAAATTATAGCTTAAGTTACATAAAAACAGCTTGCAAATGTGAATGTTTTGTCCTCAAAAGAAGTTATTAAATTCTGTGAACACCTCCAACTTCATTAAACATTGAAACAGATCTCATGTCAGAGCTATGAGTGTTCTGACATGGACCTTTCTTCTGTGGACACCAAAGAAGTCAAATCAATCTTTACGCCAGAGGCAGCAAGAGCTCTTGTAAAGTTCCATCACATTTAGCATCCTCTGAGTGTTGTTTTAAACATTATTACTTGGAAGGCAAGACCACAGGTTTTTCTATAGAAAACTTCAGGCATTAATAATATTCCCTTTAAGTTAAAAAGGATCCTTTCCAATCAAACTCTATTTATTGTCTCTCATTTTCACTTTTAGGAGAGTTTAAATACTTCTGTTTTATGACAATCTCAACCAATTCCTACCTAAGGGGGATTGCATGCCATCTGGCAGAGTGCTCACATCCATCTGCCTTTTGAGCAATCTCATCCAGAAGGTGCACAAACTGATATGAAAAAGCAGAAACTCTTCATCTATGCATTCCTCCTTTTCCTGAGTCTCCTTTCCAGTAAGGGAGAACCAGTACCAGCTAAAGGACAGGTAGGGATTCAGAAAGAAAGGAGGAGTGCAGCCCCTGTTATGCCAGCTTTCCTCAGCCGACAATAATCAACAACCTCCTTTGTTAGGAGGTCAAACATTAAAGGGGAAGGTTTTACTGTAAGCTGAGGATATTTATGATACTCCAACTGTTTCTCATGCCCCTTCTTCTTTAAAATCACATTGCCAGATATCCAAGTACCACTCAAGGGATGTAGGGGAGAAACAGCCACAATGTAATGAACAATGCTTTTGTTGAAAGCCCAGCTTAAAGCAACTTCCTACTATTTTCTGTAAGATTGAAGAATTGACCCAGGTTAGTTAAAATGTAAAGTTACTTCTCATTTGCCCCGCTGTCCCTGTTCAGTTCCCTGCACAGTGCCACAAATCTTTGTTTCAGCAGAAAAGAAGGAATGCCTGGAGCTTGAGGAGAGAGGAACAACAGGAGAAAAAAGGTCCAAACATATATTTGTAAAGGCACCTCTGCTAAAAGGACTGCTGAAGGCTTCTATTGCTTAAGGGGCTAGTTTTAGGGTTTTTAAACTCCTTCTGCTCGAATAACACAGAATATACATATAGGTCCATACCAGCTCAGTCACCCACTACACAGCTTTCACTCAAATTAACACTGCCATTTGCCTTCTCCGTGCTGCACAGCCAGTGTGATCCACTAGCTCTTGGCTCTCCAAGCATCCGTGGGCCTTTTCTTTCATAATACTTCTAGGTCATGGCGAGCTCCTTTGGAAATCCTACCAGTGAATTGTAGTCAAACAGCATTAACCTCATCCAGCCCTCAGTGCAGGTCAGGTGCTACCCCCAGGGCTCACTTTGAGAGCAGCTGCCAATGTTTGTACCGTATGAGGTCACAGGGCAGAACGAAGGCCCAGATAACCTTTGTATCCAGCCCCTCCTCAGTGGAAAAATGGAGCGGAAACAACTCACAGAGCTCTCCTACCTTTGTCACTGAATACCTTGTAAGGAAGCACTGGCTTAGTAAACACTCACTAAAATAACTTGCTGTCCTGCAGTTCTCCATGTAAAACTAAACCATGCCACATTTCAAAGCAATACATTTTCAGTAACTATCAAAATAATCCCATGTTATTTTTTCCTTATTTTTCTAGCCCTGTTTCCTTCACTCTCAGCACTTTGTAAGGACATCTTCATGTGTGTATTCCACATTATGTCTGTTGCAAAGTTTGGTAAACACTTAAAATACGACCTTGCCTTCTTTCGAACCCACAATGAGGGCTCACTTTACCAAAGGCCAGAGCACTTGGCTCATTCTTGTGCCAACTCAACTCAGACACACCATGCAATGCAGCTAACTCCCAAGATGGACCTTCCACCCCTACATTTTCCACTTAAGCAAATTAATGATCAGTGAAGATGGGATACACCCAGAAGACAGAAAACCACTTATTCAGCAAGTCAAAAATGGATACACTGGCACTGAAACTTACAGCTGAAAGTGAAATGCGCCCTACAAAGGATACCAGATTTCAGCTGCCTGCTGACAGTAAATATTTCAGGGATGTCCCTAAGATGATTTCTACTGAGGACAAATAGAACCTTCTTGTTAAAAGCAGAGTCTGGCTTGATAGGGAATAGACAGTTCTTTAATGTCTCTAATGGATTTATTCCCTTGTGTTCAGTATTTCTCAGAAAGGATGTCACTTCCTCAGAGAATTCTCCTGCTCTACATTTTAAGAACTCAAATGTTCCAGTGAAGCTCAGCTTAAATTTCAGAAGCTGATATAGAAAATCTAAAGAGAAGAAACAGGTGGTTTACAATGCTAAAATCCTTCCAACTGAAAGGCAGCAGCAAGCAGAAATCTAGAAACACCCTGATGGAGCTAACTGTAATCTCATTTATTTTCTGGAAGTGGGTGTGTTTATGCTTTGCATGCCTATCTTTTCACATGCAAAAGACGACACCTGACATGTATGTAACTTAAGGAGTTTGCCCCATAGTCTTAACTATCCTCCCATAAACTTAAACAACAAAAATAGTAATTAACACAGGTGTTTCATAATCTTCCCAAAATATTTTCTTAGTAAGAAGATAACTAAGGATTGTTTTACCATTCAATAGAAAAAGATGACTGTTTAATGTGGATGTGTGCCAATATACGGAAACTATTTTAAATTAATATTTTTGCAGTGGTCTGGAGGATCATCAGTCTAAATGTTGAACACTCCCTGGCTGCAAATTGGCTCTGCCCTGAATCACTGTGCAACCCTGCACAGAATAAACAGGCGGAGAAAAGAAAGTCAAGATGAAAATTATTTAGGCACATCTGTACTTTTCAGGAAGATATAATGCCCCAAATTAAATTTAGGACAGAGACTGACTTAGATGCACCTTTACTAAGGGGCTGCCTCGGAAGACAGCACAAAAGGCAGTTGCACAGACAGTGCAGAGTGTGCAAAGCCGCCAGTGGCACACTGTGTGTGCCCTGGACAAGCTGCTGGCCAGAGGGCAACTCCTGAAATTCTCAGGGAAAATTTCCTCCCACAGTAGCCAGGCCTTCTCCAGTCTTTTTTCACTCTAAAGGATTTAGACAAAACAAAGAATTCCTGCTTTACATAAAACTGAGAGAAAACCTGGTTCACCAATAAAATCATAAAGGTGTTGTAGGAGAAATAATTGTTATGTGTTTGTGGTAACACAACATGCATATACAAAGTGTAGCTACCTAGCTTGAACTGAGAGGAGTTTTACTACAGTCCACACCTGGATATTTGATAATACATGCACATATAAGCTTTTAACATATGCCATAAGGAATTAAGTAACAACACAACCTTGAAACTAAAATTAATATAAATGCACATTGACTTTTTCAGGGGGGGGTGGAAAAGAGAAAAACAAAACAAAGGTGCTAGAAATATATAAAGATAAAAGTCAAATTGATGTTGATTCTTAATAAATGGGAAATTTTCACCTGTATGAAACTAGAATTTGCAGAAGACTGGCACAAGATAATATTTAACCTTGGCCTAAAAGCAAGCATCACTTCACTGATATAAATTGTAATTGAAGATATCAGGGTTAGGTATAAGCTTCCCAATGAAGTTGTGAATTTGTGAGAGATATAAATATATACTTTCTTTCTCATTTTGAACAGCTGCACATATATTTAACCTAGATGAAGTTTCCTTTCTAAAGCTAGCCTTGGAGCTCTCAACATCACTTGGTAGTGCCAGTGCTAGTGAATTCATACCAATGGCAAAAGCTAAGATACTAAAGAAATGGCCACTTTGTTTATATTCTGAGCCATCATTTAGCTATCAGGTAAAATACCACAAGATTCGTTCACAGAAATTAATTAGTCAGAAATGAAAAATTATCCAAGATTTCTGTTCTGATTGATGTTATTTCAAAAATATTGGAGCACATATTTGTTGAAACTTAAAAGAGGATACAATCAGAGAAAACATTAAGAATACCCTAAAAATGGTAGTATTGGTGTTATTTTTTGCCAGCAACTTTTCTTTTTCTTAATTTCATTCAGTATCAGGAGATAGCTTCAAAAACACCATACAATTTATCTGCACAGTTTTATTAATACCTAGATTTTCATCTCCTTCCCACAATAAACTCATCCTGCAATCCCACAACACTAGTGCAGAAACAGCATGCAAATTTGGAACTGAAAACCTGAAATACAGTAATTTACGTAATGCTGAGGTTGTTTGTATTTGACATTTCAGAATCTTGGCCAATGTACTATAGGAAAGGAAAGTGTCTTGCATTTGACATCAGAGTGGTTGGCACACAAACAGCTACTGCAACCAGCATCACTCCCAAACAAAACTAATTGACAACTAAAAAGTGATTGATGCCAGAAAGGCACAAGAGGAGTGACACACTTAGAAGAAAAACAGAAATACCGTTTTTAAAAAGTATGAAAATATTCACAAAACCCCAGAAAATTACCATTGAAGAACACCACTACGAATGGTTAATGTGAAAATCTATCCTGAAAGAACTGGGGCACTAAAAGGAAACAAAACAAAGCAATCTGCTATCCTACTATGTGAATAGAACCTTGACCAAAACATGCCTAAAGCACCGTTTCTAGTTCAGTAGCAACAACCCAGATCAAATCCTGATGCACACTGGCTATTCATCTGAAATACCACTACTGCAGCTGCTACATTAATCCAGCTTTTAGCACTATTTCCTCCTTCTCCTCCATCCTTTGCTGTGTGCAAGGCACTCCCAAAAAAGGATGTGGCCACCACAGTTAAGCCTTCAGGAAAAGAGCATTAGTGGCATTTAGATGATGTGTTTTCTTTTCCTTTCTTTTGCTTTACCAGTTGCAAACATTTTAATAAAAATAACAGTGAAACAGGTCTCATTTCAAAGGCTGATCATTTAACATATACTCAAGTGCTCTTTACATTTTTAATCTTGCCAAACATGCCTTTATAAATAGGCATTGTATTACAGCAGCACTAATGATAAAATGCCAAAGTGGCATTTAGAACTGTATGAACATTTGTGGCAATGCCACAAATTAAACAACAAAGGACCAAGAATTGATAGGGGCTTCCTTTTGTTGGTAAAAATTCATATTAATAAATATGCAAGTATAATAATTAGCATATTATTATCAACTGCAATGCTACTTTTTTTAACCTGAATTTTACACCAGTACCCATTTAATCTTGGGGACACTACTGTTTGAGGATGGAAACATCACATCTGTTGCAAATTACATACTAGCAGCACTGAATTACAATGATTTTGATCTGTTTAGAGGAAAAGGTAGGAGGAATCTCTTCTTCTGGAAAGAGTTACTACTCCATAGGCAGATTTACTGGGTAAAAGACCTGGCAACAGTAGACAGTGTCTCACCAATTTACTGACAAACACATTTTAGGAATTAGATCCAAATGAAATTGAATGCAAAAACCTTTCACATCTCGATCTAAGAAAAAAAAAAAAACAAAACAAAAAAAAAAAAAAAAAAAACAAACAAAAAACAAAAAAACAAACCAGAAAAAGAGGCAGAAATTACACAGTTCAAATCTTCAATACTCAAGGAAAGTACTCAGGGTTTTTCCATGAGGCATTATCACACAAAACTGTCTTTAGCAGGCAGACACAGTTCTTCAGCAAAACTAGCAGACTTCAAACTGTTCCAGAAGAGTGATTTGCAGTTCAGCACCACCCCACCATCTCTCTCATGAGAAGCCAGAATTCCAAAGGAAATTAAACAAAACCCAGTAACACACCAAAACAAACCACAACCTTTTGGACAAAAAAACCCAACCCTAAAACTGCTCCCACTCTCCCCACACACCTTTTTTGCAGTGAAGCAGTCAAGTGGGAACAGCAAAAGAGGACATGGTTAGTATAGACCCTAATTAAGGGCGATAGATGGATGTATCAAACGAGCTCATTCTGCCAACTTAATGATTCAGCTTCAAGAACTGGGAGTTTTCCCCCTGACTTCTGTCAGAGTCAAGTACATCTGTTGAGTGCATTTGAAGATTCTGTCTCTTGTAAGATAACATTTTTCTCTGCATAGAAGAATTACCATGGAGTTCAGCAGAGAATGATATATCTAAGAAAAGATGATGCTAGTTTTGTGGAAAAGTCATTCATGGTCTGCAAAAAAGCTAGACACAAATGACTTAACATGAACACCGGATTTATATAAAAATACATAAAAATATATACATGTGTGTATATATATATATACACACACATAAAGGTAAAGATAAGTACCACACTTTAAGGACTTCCGTTAATTTAGCTGCCTTTACTTTATTTTAAAGACTACATCCTTAAGTCCAAAACAAAATGCTGAAAAAAATTTCAAATCAGAAAGTGGTGTGTTTTCAGCTTCAGTATAAATCAAACAGACTAATGGAGAAACAGAATCTGACCTTTCAATAAACCTGTTCACAGCTGATCACGTTTCACAAACAGGTTTCCAGTTTTGCTTTTATAAATTATGGATCATTAACTGTCAAACACACCAGTCTGCAAGGTTCATGAGATGCATTTGGAGGTTCATTCATGCCTCTGACCATATGTACAAGCCTAGCAACAGCTCCAACAACCACAACATACAGAGAGATTGGTTCTGTCGTGCTCACTATCACAGCAAGGATTTGTTAGCAACTTAAAATCTTCTAACAGGAAGTAGTTTCACTCCATCAAGTAACCCTCCATAACTCCAACAGGAATTTAGAGCTCTAATTACTTACCTGTGAACATAATGCAACTGATGGACTGAATCGATGGCTATCACCATTTCAGCCAAATAAAAACGAGCCATATCTTCAGGGAGTCTGTCCTCAAACTTGCTGAGCAATGTAAGCAGGTCTCCTCCAACATAGTAATCCATAACCAGGTACTTTGGAGGGAGAAGGGTAAGAGAACAGAGTGAGGGGGAAGAGAACCACAATTAATTGAGTGAATAAAAGACTAAATACTCATTGAAGCATAAAAATTAATTCACTGCAAAAAATATTATGGACATAAAAAAACCTAACCAAGATGCTTAGGTGCTCTGAAAATAGTAGTCAGTTCAGCTGCAGTTTAACATTTAGCCTACTTGAACAATTTTCATTTTTATACCTCCACAAATACAGTAAGCCTCATGACAAAATAGTATCAACCTCATCCACAGTCCCATCACCAAACATGAAATAGTTAGATCCTCTGGATTCCCTTATGAAAACAGCACCATTTGTTGGAATGCTAAAGGAGTAAGGATTAAAGCACAGACCTATAAAAATGAAACAAGTGTGTTAATTTGTAATCTCATTTACCTTGCCCTAATTTCCAAGGCTTTACCTTCCCTTTTTTCCTACCATCTTCTTTTCTCATTAAACAAACTACTTTGGAGAGTAAAGTTTTTACACTATTCAGATTAAGGCAAAGGCTGAGAGACTTCCAGTGACCCACAGCATAATTCCAGAAACTGTTGACATTACACATGATACAGGACCTGGCAACATAAAATACATGTCACCTTCTCTAATTGAAAGGACGGAGAAAAATATTGATTTCTTATGTATTAATGAAACATAAAACTTGCCAGCCATAAAAGTGGATGCAAAGACTTTAAAGAAATCGGGAGCCTTTCTGCATTTTACTGTATATACAGAATAAAATACCACTTCTTCTAGCAACATAGTTAAAATGACTGGAAAAAGTGACACTTAAGTGTGAAACTCAGGATTAATATATTTTAGCTTAGTTTTAGCTTGTTTTTAATTATGAAACAGCACCTAAAAGGGCAAATGCGGAAAGGAAAAAAAATCAAACTAATTATAGCTAACAACTAATTATAAACATTCTAATTTAACATGCACTGCTAAGACATTACCTTCAAACATCATTGTGGACAGGTTAATCAGAATCACAGAATATCCTGAGCTGGAAAGGACCCACAAGGATCACCAAAGTCCAGCTCCTGGCCCTTCACAGGACAGCTCCAAGAATCAAATCACGTCCCTGAGAATAAATTTCCACTAGACTATCTGAAAGTTTTTGCTTAGAGTTCCAGTCTGTTTCCAGGAAAGCAGCCTAGCTACATTTGGAGCAGTGATGCTTAAGAAGACCATAAATAATAAAAAATATTCAAAATGCCATAATGTATACCCTGATTTGTTTCTTTAAAATTCTGAAAATGCAACATAAAGGGACTATTTCTATCAGTTCTCCTAACATGCTGGCCTTTCCCATTTTCAGAAAAAGACACTAAAATATGAAGAAAAAAAAAATCTGCAAAATTATGCCAGCTCTAGGGAAGATGAGGGGCAGGCAGAAATCTTACATCTGTTTCTTTTCCCTCTTATTTTCCATAATAATAAAGGTGATGAACAAAGACTTTAACAGCTTGATACAGAATAACATGGGCATCCTCATTGATTCCAAGTGCGTAAGAAAGCACAAAAGCCACTTCCACAAGATTTTAAATGTGTTGATAGTCAAATTTTCATCTGTTGCTTTGTGACAGGAATAATAAACTTCTTAAATTATGCTCACAATCCTTTTAGAAGATAAGTATCTTCTATTCAGTGTGCTCCTACGCTCCTTCTGGAACAAGATTGACTGTATTAGTTTCTTGTGTTTTACAGTTTTAGAAAACACATTAAGCCTTTGGAACTTCAGATATTGATTATTAAGTCATGCATTGTACAGACATCTCCAGGAGCTCAACTTACTGCACTGAAAATATATTGAAAAAAAACCTCTTCAGATTTTCCTAACTGATGTGGGATCTCAGCACTCATTCTTCAGAACTTTTAAAACCTCTGCAAGTCAACTCATGGATATAATAAAATAATGGGATTTTGGCTCTTAAAACACAGGATTCTGCACCTCCTCTCATGTTTGCAAGAGCAACATAGTAGCCTAATGACACAGAAACCTTCAACTCCTTGAATATGCCAACACTTAAACTGTAACTCAGGGTATTAAGCTGTGAAAATGAATACATGAGAAGGAATGACAGTTAAATCTAAAAACTAAATTTTACATTAAAAAATTTCATCAAATATCCAGTGTAAATATCTATGCCCTTATAAAAAATTGGGGGTTTTTTAAGCTTTAAAAATACTTTCTAAATGTACACAATCATCTAGATCTATCCAAGTCTCAAATACTTCTCAAAATACTACTGTAAACCGCAACATCTCTCCAAGAGAAAGAAAAAGCATAGATTTAAGAACTCTAAATTCTAGTAACTAGTGGAAGCTTATCACAGGCATTTAATCCTAAATCACAGATTTATTTCATGGAAGGGACCTCTTCAGATCTCATCTGCTCAAGCAGGGTCAGCTAGAGAAGGCTGATGATGACTGTCTCCAGCTGGGGTTTGAGTATCTCCCAATAAAGAGGGTTTTCTTGCTTTCTGATGGAACTCTATGTGTTTCAGGTTGTGTCCACTGGCTCCTGTCCTCTCCTCAGGCACCACTGAGAGGAATCCGGCTCCCTTGTCTTGATTCCCTCCATTGGGTGTTTATACACATTGATGATAACCCCCGTCTCCATCCTACATTTATTTGGGCTGAAGAATCCCAGCTCTCCGTACAGGAAGGATGCCCCAGTGTCTCAATTCTCAATCATCTTTCTGGCTTCACAATGGACTTGCTCCAGTAGTTCCATCTCTCTTTTGCCCTGGAGAGCTCAGATCTGGACACAGCACTTCAGGTGCAGCTGGAGCAGGGCTGTGCAGAGGATGGACCTCTCCTGACCTGCTGGCAACACTTTTCCTTGCAGCCCAGAATACTCCTGGCCTATTTTACTGCAAGAGTGCATTTCTGGCTCATGGTTAAGCTTGTTATCTGCCAGGACCTCAAGTAAAGCAGCTTTCCAGTCACCTGGCCCCCAGCATGTACTGGGTTTCCTTTATTCCACCCCAGGTGCAGGGCACTGTCTTCCTCTCTGTGGAACTTCATGAGTTTTCACTCTGTCCAGCTCTCCACTCTGTTGAGGTCCATCTCAAGGCAAGCAACAGTCACTGCTCAAGCACATCTACCTGCTCAATCTACACAGATTTTTTTGGAAGGCCACTTGTGTTACACGTGATTTTAATAAAAAGCATATGGAGAACTAGTGATGATGAACAAACTCCCAATATTCCTGATGTTTTGCCCAGCAGGCTGTAGAAATAGCTCCTGTCAGCAAACTATCAAAGATGAAGAACAGAACCTGCTTGTGCTTAGCAGAACCAAGGAAACTGGCAAGAATAAAACAAATTCTGTCAGGCTGTTGTGGAATATATAATACTTTCCTTTAAGTGTTGTTAATGATAAGATCAGAATTACACAATACACGAGATTATTTTTACTGTCCACATTAACAAAGCAGGAAGCTGGCTGGGAGGTATTTGCATCAACAGTTAAGACATAAAAATGCAGAGCCCCATTTCTATTTCAAATCCACCAAAATCCATAGATCCCCAGGCATCTAAACTGACAGAAAAAAGTACAATATAATGGCAAAAAACACTGCAAGTCTGCAAGAGTTCCACGCATAGCACTTTTTGTATTGGACAGACTGGGAAGAAAAAATGACTGTGGCTGTATAGTAGATTTTTAAAAAATTATTAGAATTGCTAATGATAGATGGGACAATAAAACCCAAATAATCAAAAGCCATCAATGCATAGCTGTTTACTTTTTCAGGCATAAATATTACCAAAACTGTATCAGAAACAAAACACTTTTTAAGTGACAAAGATTTTATAGAAAATTGGCTACTTTTTCTCATATTAGTTTTTTTTGTGAGTCATTCAAAATACTCAAAAATTAAATAACATAAAAGACATTTTAATCTACAACTACAGCTTCCAACTCTTATTTATGAGCATTTAGTGGCATTCTTCCATACTGCAATAACATTTTATTGTTTTGTGACAGCTTACTGAGTTTAAGTCCTCAAAATAGTAAGTTGTTTCAAAACAGGGCTACTCCCAATCTCTCTCTGTAAAACAGTAATCAGCACGGTTCATCATAAAAAATTAAACTAAAATAGAAAATCTACGTTAGTAAGTGCACTTTTAATTTTATGAATCCAATTAAACTGGAATGACAAATTGTAAGAAAGAATCTGCAGATAGACCAAGGTTTATCAACAAATGCAAAGTGGTTTAGAAAACAAACCTGCCTTCCTGAGGTATTTATAGCAGAACTTTTAAAGTTTCTGACCAGTCTCCAGCTTTGAGAATTTTATGGAAAAATCAGAGATCCTCACATGGTCTGTATGGCCCAGAACACAAAATTAACAAACTACTTTTCTGTCTCAAACCACAACCAAGACTCTCCATTTCCACACAGATACATATATAGATATATACATATAAAAGGAACACTTACTAAATAGTTTTCATCCTGGAATGCATAATGTAATGTTGTGATCCACTGGTTATCTCCATTCACTAACACGTCTCTCTCTTCTCGAAAACAGGCTGTCTGAAGGGGAGAAAAATAATTATAGGCATTAGGTAAAATATATGCAGAAAAACATTTAGCAACTTGGCTGTGTTTGACACTATATTGGGGGGTGGGGGGAAATCAAAACTACCTCTCATTTAAGAAGTCATTTATTACATTTATATCCAAACATGACAAAATCTTAAAACAAAAAGATATGAGAAGAGCCCACCTTTAAATTTAAATTATTGTACTTCTCTGTACTGTTAAGTGAGGCAAAGGGATAAATAAGCTGCTGCTTCCCATCATCTAAAATGTCAAAATCTTGATGTGTCAATAATGACAGAACAGCAATGTGTGATTAAGAAAAACTATCAGTAATGGCATTAGATAATTTTAACTGCACCCTAGTGCAGACAGCTGTCCAGTCAGAGAGCTGCAATCTGGAGTCTTATGTTGTTTTATCTCATCATGCTGTTAGCCTAGTTTTACACTTGAGTTTTCATATAAGGTTCTCTTAATTTGAAAGTAGCTGCCCATCACTCCATGTAGTCATTATTTGATAATCATTAACCACCTTCTTCAAACCCCTTGCTCAGGAAAAGCAGGGAGAAGCGAATATTGCTCTTGCCAGATATAAGCTGTTCATCAGACATCCCAAGAGGTTTCCCCTCAATACACTGGAAAGAAAAACAGGAGGCAGGAGGTGCCTTCATATCAAGTGGAACAGAGGAGAAACAAGAACTGCCAACAAATGTTTTAATTGTGGAGCATAGGTTTGTGCAAAACAAAAGAAGATAAAATGTTAAGAAAACCAAGTGCAAAGCAGCAAGGCATTTAATCCAATGAAGTTCTTGCAACTTGCTCTGAGTAGTGAAAAAAATACCTCAGCAGAAAAAACTTTGCAGAATGACAGACAATGACCAAACAATGAAAAGCGAAAAAGAAACAACAGCAAAGAAGTCCCATAAACATTTTGAAGGGAGTGAGTTCTGAAGTAAATATCATAACAAAATGAAAAGTACCAAATAAAAAAGCCAACACACAATTCAGTTCAGAAAAAAGTATCTAAAAGACAGTGCAAAGGAAAGAATTATATTGTATGGACTCTAATTAGAATAGAGAGCTTGAGAAAAACACAGACCATATTTTATTCCAGTACACTCTGCTCTTCACAAAGATGTTTCATGATTTTGAACCCTGCTCTGTCTCTTCCATCTTTGAGACAGCTAAGTTTAAAGGAAATTCAAGCCTTTACTTTTTATTTTTTCAGCTTAATTTCCAAATCCAATGTGAAAACAGCAGAACTCTGGCATGGCTTTTGCTGGCTGTGAGATTTGGAAAGTGAAGAATGAAAAGTGAAATATCATTTGAGATCGAGATATGCACAAGAATACATGCAGCAAAAACAGAGTAGTAAGTAATTCCCTCCTCCAAGCAAATAAACCATCACAAGTCCTTTTCTTGGTGAATACAGTGAGTAAGAAGTATGCAGACCAGGAAAAATTAAGGTGACATACTTTAATCATTGCACAATGCAGGAGATAAATCAGTGAAATTTGAGAAAATAGCAAGACATACTTAAAACAAATACTTTCAAAGGATATTGAATGAAAAATAGACTTGGGGTAGGAGAATGAGCATGGGTCATCTTCAGAAGGAAGAAAAGCTGTTGGATGCTTCAGCTTCATTTTTTTCCTTCCTTGTTTGTAAACTCTTGACATATTTCAGAAAGAAATAACTATGAACTCTAGGTTTCACTAGGATGAATAACAGGTAGTTTCTCTACTTGTTCTGACAAAATTCATAGGATTAGTTACTAGAGAGTTTATATAATTCCACTTGTTTTTGCCATGATTTGACAAAAAACCCGTGCATTCCTCGAGCACTCCAGACACCCACCTCTGGGCAGCATGCCTAGAGCTGAAGCAACAGCTACTATCACAGTAGATCATGGCTGAGACAGCAACAGCCAGAGCTGAAGTGGTCAAAAAAAAATCCAACAACAACAAAAAGAGACAGTAGCAGTGGTTCTTTTAATCACTGTAACATGGCTCAATCAGGCTTTTTTAAAATGAAGCCATTTTTTGTGCCTTCCATTATTGCAGCATGACATTTCATCTTCCCTAGGCAGTCTCCTTGAACTCTTGGCAGAGACCTCCAGAGGTCATCTGATCCAACTCTCTGTCATGGCAAAGCCAACTCTCCTGTTATCGAGGCCTTCAAGCAGCAAAGAATTTGACTTGCTCTGCTTTTTGGTGCTCATGTTCTCACAGCTCAGAGTCAACACCTGCTGGGGGTGCTGACTGCTTCCATGCTGCCTAATATTTGTCCTGGTCTCTCCTGAGCCTCATCTGGCTCCAGTGTGGCACACTTGTAACTCTAAGTGACTGTCAACACTCAGGGTTAACAGGTCTGGGAGTGTAACAGCAAGATGTCACACTCTTCCAGGTACTCCTTGTATCAGTAACATTCCCAGTTCTACATCCATCTCAACAGTGGCTAGTATTCGGAAAATTTATGCTCTGTATTATACAAAAAAAGAACATCGACTTTGCAACCTTATTGTAACAAAGTTTTTGCACTCAGAGCTTGCAGTCCTCAACCTTAATTTGGCATTCTCAAGCCTTTTTTGAGTACATACTCCCTTTTTGCTTTTACAAATGACTCCCACTTCCCACGCTGTTGATACAGAGGTATATGAACATATAGATCTTTCTATGTTTGTGTTTTTGGACGGCATGATTTTGCTGCGTGTCTTAGCGTTAGTGCAGCACACTGCTAACAGAGCCAAAATAGGTCATTTTCCCCATCAGCAGTAAGAAGTGCATTCATGAACATTTGAAAATGACAGGTTACAGTTGCTAAAGGTCATGCTTTTTAATGCATTTTCACTCCAGATGGTTCTCTTTCCACTATATACCCATGCGTTACAAATACATGGAAAAACATAGCTGTAATTCTTTTTAGACTAACAGTTCAGGCTTTCAGAAATTCAGCTGGACCCATGGGAAGAGTATTTTTAATACCTTGAATAGAGAAAAATTTTTGAAACCTATTTATAACCGTATGTTAATGAAAAGAAACAGTTTTCAAACTCACTTCAAAAGGGTACATTTAAAAATAAAGTGGAGCTTTATTCCTGGTCTTTTCTTTTTCACTGAAATAAGAAAACTTACAGTAATGACATTTGTCTTGGAGAGAAATATCTCTTTGTATCAATACTACTGCTAGATTGCTCAGTATCTGAATAACTCCTGGATAAAAAGGAAACACATTGTGCACATCTAACCACAATCTGCAAACCATTTAGACTTCTTAATGTGACAACATTTTCATTAAAAGAGACAGGATGTGCACATCAGAAATTGGCTTTAATTTGTCTGAATACATTTTTTAAAAAATGTGATGGTTTCCCATTGATCTCACTTCCTACCAAGATGTAATTAAAACATAAATGCGGAAATCAGAATAAACTTGGAAGCAGTTGAACAGCAAGACAGCCTGAGAGCAGCAAAGTTGAGATCTCAAATAAAAACTATATATTTATGAGTATATTTTTAGTATGCATAGATGAAGAATTTCAAAGCAAATTAGAGAGTCAGATTCATGTTCCATCTAAAATTAATACACAAGTATTCAGGTGCAGGTTGCATTTTATAAGCTTCCTTTCAAAGGAATCCAGGGGAAATGTATCAAGGACTTTATGAAGAGCAGAGTTGTACAATGAAAGTAGGCAGCTAAGGCAAAAGCAAGGCTGGTAAAAGAGGTGTTCCACCTCTTTCAGACACAAAATGGATTCCAGCTATAATGAGGAACTTTTTTATCACATAAATCTGCATATTAACATTTTTAGGAAACACACACTCTAATTTATTTGCAACTTTTATCTTTCTGATTTTTCAGTCTACTCATTGGGCCCTTACGAAGCCCTAACTACTGACAAAATAATGGGCTTGACGAGCTTTAGCTCAGCAATTACCTTCTTATAGCTCAGTAACTTCCTTCCACCATGGAAAATATTTGCTAAAGACTACACTCCCAACTGGAACAAATGCATTAAAAGATCACTTGGTTAGTTGGTAATTCTTGGGCAATTACAGAAAAGACCTAATGTCAAAAACATCCAGCTCCACGGAAGTTAATATTCCAGGCCATTTTAACCCTTCTGATGAATTGCTTTAAGCTTATTTAATATTAATCTTTATACTGTCAGTAAATAGTGAAGCACTTCCTCCATCCCTCTAATAAACATGGAGACTTGTGGACAGAGAAATGTCAATTCAGCAGAGTAAGAGGTGACACAATCATGGAAAACATTACTATAATCTTACTTCAGCTCTCTTCAGCATCTCCCATTTATTAAGTATCTTCATGGCAAAAACTTTATCTGCATTTTTCAGTTTTACTACTGCAACCTGGAAAAGAGAAACGAAAGATAAGTTACAACAAGTAAATGCATATTGTTTTCATTTTTATGTAACCTTGCCGTTTTGGAGGTTTCTTCCTCAGTGTTCTGGACACATTTTTACTATGCACACAATACCCCACCATCAGCACAGAAACACCTCAATAGTATAAGAAAACTCCAAGTTTATTGTAAGCTTTCCTGACATATCACACTTGCCTTGTGTATAATTTTTTCTAGGTGACCATCAATGAAGAACTGGCATTTCTGACCACCACACTTCTTGCTCTATCACAGTGTCATGAAGCTCTCTCTGGCTCTATGCTTTATATTCCTGGCCTACACACTGATTTAATCTCAGTGCCCTCAAGAAAAGGTAATTGTGTAGCAGATTCTAGATCAAGATAAACAATGTGTTTTTGGTTTTAAACACAAATAAAACCATAGGTTTGCCATAAAACAACTTCCACTCTCATTTCAAATAATGCACTAGATTTTCTTCAGATGGAATGACCTCACATTTTTCCACCTGAAGTTCAACAAGCTCTTTATCATGTCTGTTGTAAGCAGCAGGGAAACAGTGAAATGCACAATTTCTAGAGAAGCAAAACTTAACAAAACAAGCCTGCCCAGCTGTCCCTCCTCCCCTCATAGCTTCTGAAACATTAGATGCCATAGGCCTCTATAATAATAAATTAACTAAGTTCACTGACACCAACATTTTCTGAGAATATTAGTTTTGTTTAGCTATAATATAAGCTAACATAGAATATTTTTAGGAAAGAGGGAGGGAAGAAGTTTACACAAACTTGTTTTCACAGTTCAGGCTTCCCTGGGTATGGAAAGCTCATTGTCTTAACCAAAATGGGTATGAAAGTATCACAAATCAAAGCTGCTGATCAGAACTAGACCAGCATCATCATCATCATCCCAACTCTAGAAAAGTTCAACACTCAGTACATTTTAACAACCATTCTCCAACTATCCCCTGTTCTGTCACTTCCCTTTCAAAGGAATCTTAAAACTAAAGCAGATAAAAGTTTATTTCTGTGTGCATCTGGTTACAAACCAACATGCTGTCACACAGATTATCATCATCTTCATCCTGCAGGCCAGTGACAAAAAAAATATGAAGGTTGAATCCTACATTCCTTTCACCTCTTTCATAATCAGTAAACCAGCAATGTGTGAAGACAGTGATAACAGATAAGTAAATACAGGATCAGACAGTCTGAAGAATGTGTCATGCAAACCTCTTTCAAACATCTTCAAATGTGTCATCAGCTGCAACAGCTTCACAAACGAGGCAAAGGTGCAGGTTGAAGGCTTGCAATATTCTGATGTCTAAACCAAGGTGTACCTCACAGTGCAGCTCTTGGCTAGCTATAGATTCACAGACCAAGCAGCTGTCACTTCCCATATGTGCATTATCAGCCCTGCTCTTGACACTGCTGCCTGCAGGGGTTGCAGGGGGGAGGGAGTGGTGGGGAGATAAAAAGAGGAGATTAAGACAGAAGGGTACTACATTTATTTGTTTAAACTAGTTTGTGGACTGAAATTTTTAAAGGTTACCTCACATGAGGTTCAAATTCAGATTTAGAATCCATTAAGAACTTTCAGATTTAAAAAAAACCCCCAGATTATTACTTTAGCCTAAAATATAGTCATTTTAATTCATAAAGAATGTTTGCTTTCCTACGCATGGTAACCCAAGACTGAGAATCACATTTTTTTTTGTTTTGAGAGAAAGATGAATCCTCTGCAGTGATAAATAGCCCAGAGAGTGGATTTGATCTTGATAATCCTTTTGCTTTACTAGCTAAATCTTAGTTAGTAGCTCTGGTAAGCCATTCTATGTATCAATTTCTAATGAGAATGGCAGGAGGAGAAAGTCTTAACATTGTACCTAGTCAGTATTCAAACTGTATCCTACATAACTTGGACAACAGGGACACTCCTGGTGATGCAGCCTGTGGTGTGAAGCTACAACACAGTTGTGCTCCAAAGACCTTTAAGGGTTTGGGGACTCTTGCAGGGAAAAATTAAAAGGCTGCTGCTCCTAAAGCTGAGTAGCTCCTGCTGCTCAGCATGGAAAGTTAGTTTTTCCCCACCATTAATCATTGGAGTAGAGGCAGCCAGAGGCATAAGACAATACAAGTATTTTAAGGCCAATTTCACGATTTCATTTCTTGCCTGTAGCGTGCTCAGTGCAAGGCTGTGTAATTCTACAAAGGACTTGGTTATTGGAAGACACACAGTAAGACTGCACACCTGCCTAAATTTCCAGTCTCCTATTCAGCATTCACTAGGACACAACTGCAGGAGCTACAGCACTACCTTTGGTGAAGATTTGGAAAACAGGCTTACTGTTGCATGAACAAGGGCTTGGTACCTTCTGCAAATGTGTAACAGCATTGAAGAGTGACTAAAGAACAAAAATAGACTCATGTTTACCAGCTGTGTTTACAATCAGTCTGAAGCTTTTACTCTGTGAAAGCCATTAATGTTATTCCATATCAATAATCACCACACACAAAAGATCACAGACATCATCATCATCTTTCTGCAATCACAGCATGTTTTTGTGGGTGTCTTAGTGCTTTATGAAAGTAAATTCTAAAATGCTCATTCCAAGATTGTGAAAGTAAAATCTGACACTTCAGCAATGAGTAGACTGATGTAGTTTCTAATTGTAACAAAAAAAATTCTGAATCATCATTACAAACCCAGGCAGCGCTTACATATACACAGAGTTATTTACTACCTACACAAAGGCACAAATACACACAAAGGTTTGTTTTCATCTTTTTCCTTCCCCAGTGAAGCTGTCAAGACTGAAGAAAGAGTAATCATTCCTGTCCTAGTGATCCTAAAGTGCCTTGCTACTGGAACTTCTCAAAATTAGACTTTTTAAAGGTTGGAGGTTTTTTTAAATTTTGTTTTCCTGTGAGCAGCTCCCCAAAAAAATGATTGGTATGTGCTCATGTAAACATCTTGGGTTTAGTCAGATAGAAAGTTCTTTTTCCCAGTCTTCCAACCATTTTCCATATTTCCCACAAACAGCAGTCTAGCTTGGCACACTATCAGACACCTTCTGCCTCAAGTTTGGCTACTTTTCTCCATGATACTTGTCTGCACTTTCCCTTTGCTTAAAAAGCAATAGCATTATGCAGAAAAAAAAAAAAAACTAGAACAGAAGTTATTAAAGTTGAAATAAAAAGGAAGAAAAATAAGAACAATACAAGTAGAAAAGATTCAGCATTGATTTTTTTTCAGCAAGAACAAGCAGATAAGAAAGAATGTTGCTGTTCATAACTATATGACAAAAATTAGGAGTAACTAGCTCATTCTCAAGCTACGAAATTCATGATCTTCAAAACATCAACAGCATAACAACCTAATATTTGCTAGTATAAGCATGCACTGTAATTTTTTTTCAAAGCTATAACAGAATCAACTGAAAATTTTGCTTTAGGTAGAACTTTCACTAAGCTGCACTTTTATACTGCTGAGGGACACCACTAAGAGCTGTTGCCTAGTTGCTTCACCTTTCCTAGTAGCATTTTTCAGCTCCCAACTTTAAAGCCTTTTTGTTTTGAGTTAGGTTTTTCAAACCCCAATGCTCAAAGCCAGCACAATGAAACACGTGAAGCCCACATTATTAATTTTACCATGATAATCCTGCTCCTCCCCCAAGCAAAACATCTGTGTTTTCTAAAGACAGCACTCTTCCATATAATTGTAAATAAGTAAATGTATGCGTGCAGAGGGAAGGGGCATGTGAATAATTCGACAAAAAGGAAGCCTTCTCAGAAGGCAGAAAAAAGGGTAAGGGGAAAAACAAAACTAGGAACAATGAACTCTTACAGTTATAAGCAGTAACTAGCTTAAACTACTTTTTGTCTGCATTAAACTTGTGAAAACAAAAAGAGAAATACTTCTTGACTATGCAAATTGAAGAAACTGAGTAGCGTAAAATCAAAATAAGAACAAGTCTGAGACTGTGCCAAAGAAAACTTGCACTAACTTTGTAGTCTACAGAATTTCAGAATTGTGTTGATTCAGGAGACAAAAATTACCCCTCCCAGTAACCTAGAGCAACCTTGGTCTCATTTATAGTTTGCTGGAAAGAAAATACATTCTTTCAGATTTCTTAATCTGTCTCAGTAAATACAAGTATTGTGCAATTTAATATTAATATAAGGGGTTTTGTGGTTTAAGTAGCAGTAAAATTTGGTGGTCTTTTTTATCATCTTGCTCAGATATTTACTGGTTATTTTACAGGAAAATTAGCAATTTCATATAGAACTTCTTTTCTTAGACAAATGTCTGCGTAGAACTTGTCTTTGCTAACCTAGCCAGACATATATCCTTCCAAATATTTATTAAGTCCTACTTTAAGAACATAAAACCCCAAACATCTTCACTGAAAGAACTTCAGTTTTCCCCTTGCTGAAGATTTTGACAGTTAATAGAGCCATGCAATCTTCCTCAGATATGGAATTAGAAAGAAAGACTGTTCCTAGAAGAGAAGAACTAACCAATTACACAGACTGTCCCCAGACAGGGAAAGTTACATTCTCACTGCTCGTGAGATGATTCACCACAAAGAACTTCCTGAGAAAGAGCTACGGTTTCTTTGCGGTTTAGCCGCTGTGGAGTTTGATGGTGATTTAGCAGACAAAAATGACTTCTCCTACATACACAATATAAGGCAGGTTTCATGTATGAACCTTCTGACAAGAAGGCACCAACATCAGCGATTTTTCTGATATTTAACACAATCTGTACATGAACTCAGCTGCAACTCCTATGGTAGCACTGACCAAGACTAATCTTTTAAGCAGAAGTGTTTACATCAAAATGGAGATTGCAACATTCTCTGTGGGAGAGGTTTAGTCTAAAGATAAATTATCCATGAGTAACTTCAGCCATCAGTCTCCTTTATAAAGAAGTTTTACTCCAGATGGAGCAAAATCAAGAGTGATAAAGCAGCTAAATAAATATTACTTTTTTTGTTATTTTTACAGCTGCCCAATGATTATATTTGCACATAGTAATCAAACTATGTAGTGGCACACACTACAGTGAAAATTCCTCTTCCTTACATACTACCTACAGGAGTCTGCTCTTCCATGATCACAGACTAGCAAAGACTGATTTTCACTCAAGATGCAAACATGTAAGTGAACCTGAGAACAACTCATCTCTGTCACATGCCAGAGCCCTCAGAAGCCCTCTCCTATCAAAGAGAACTTCCATTTCCAAATTCAATGAAGATCAGAAAAACTTACTCTTTGGGTTTAAGCTCACGTGTATTTTCAGGAAGCATGGAGTACCTCCTGCAGAAGCTTTACACACTACCCACATCTGCAGTATATTTGGCTATGAAAAACTCAAGGCACTACTGTACATTAGATTGCTCTTCCTACAGTGTACTGCATGCAAAACAAAGCAAAGCTCGTGCACCCAAAAGAATTAAGAAAAATGGGACAGAAAACTAACACTTTAAGCTTCCTTGACCTAGTGATCAACAGACTTGTCTGGCAACTTCAAATAAGAAGTAGCTTAATCAGAAGCAGCAAAAAACTGTACGGTTTGACAGCAGTAGGTAACTACTGAAAAAGAAAATAATATATGCTGAAGTCCTTAAAAGAAATACAGGAAAGTATTCAAACGTTTATTAAAATAGGAAACTAAATGACAGGAAAAGAGAGATTTCTCTACCCTGTTGCAATGTCAGTGTCAATATTTAGCTATTTAAGCTGCTGAAATCTACTTTCAGACTACATAGTTATTAGGAAAATTAGCAATTCTTAGATCTCTATACCATCAGTTACACACTGGCCTCCACCTCTTGACTGGAAAGCATTCATCAAGCAAATGATTTATCCTCAGACAGTTGAAACGTGGTCTCTTAATCCATGTGAGCCTGCCTGCTCTCAAAATTCAGAAGACTTAAAAAGAGCTGTCAGGCAATGTATAAAACAAGATGTACTTGCATCAAACATGAGGTGGGCCTATAATACCCGTTATGGCTAAATAATGTAAAAACCTGTATATCTCCGTGTATTGTTATTAACTGTCTCTGCTCAATGCTGCAGGTTTGCATGAGAATTATCCAAACCCTTCCACCTCCTTCTCACACATACCTCCCCAAAGGCTCCTCGACCAATCACCTTCAGAATCTCAAAGTCTTCTTTATGAAGTCGCATCTGTTTCACTTTAGATGTAAAAGGTTTGGCTGAAACAAAGGATAAAAAAGAATCATTTAAAAAACCCCAAAAAACAACCCACGCCAAAAAAAAAAAAAATCCAAAAAACAAAGTAACAGTAACACAAAAGAGATGCAAGCAGAGACCTAAAAACAAGAGATAATTTTGCTTATACACCTGTATATCCTAAAGGAATATAATGAAGTTTAAAGTTAGAACTAATGAAGTAAGAACTAAGTCAAAACTGCTGTGAGAAAAAGGTTTACGAAGTAAGCTTGCTTTTGCCTTCTTTTAATTAAAAAAATGGAGACAAGCTGACTGTATTTTTCCACAGACTTTTGAGTTCACAGACATCCACTGCATCTGTGCTATATAACTCTGGTTGCAAAAGCAATGTATAATACAATGAGTTTACTTTGGACAATATTAATTTATTTGCCAATCAGCTAAACAATATTGTATTCAATCAGAAATTAAAATGGTGATGAATGGTAAGTGGAAGAGAAGTATTGGCCTACACAATATATCATGCAACGTTTTTGAAAACTTCTTCAACATAATGAACACTTAATAGTCAACACTTGGCTTTTGCAAGGAGTAACAGTTGCACTCAAGACATTATTAACATATTCAGTGAAAAAAACTGAATGTATTTTCAAGTTAAGCTTCATTTCCCTCTTCTTTTCCCCTCTCTATTTTTTTTTAATATATTCAAAAGCAGTAAGCAAAATAATGTATTGTATTCCAGACAGGTAAAACCCCAGCACTGTCTGCAGTAAAAGAGTCTCAGGAGCACTTAGCACTACAATTAACCAGTCTTGCTTCATTAATACCTGCTCTCTGCATGCATGCAAAACATCCCAAGTTACTGATAACTCTATATCAAAACATCCATCATAGCACAAACCTTGATTAAAAAAAGAAAAAAAATAACCCCTAAAACTTGACGTAATTTAGCAGGAAAAGGAATTCTTTATAAAATTATTGTTTTAAAGGCATATTCAATACTTTACACAAATGCAATCCTATTATTAAAGCAGATACTTCAGTAAATATGGTTCATACAAGAAGGTTGTATAGTCAGGACTGGGATGGGTCTCTGAAACACAAATTCAATTTCTGGCTCAAACACAGTCTAGCTCAATGATTCCAAACAAGCAACCTGAGATAATTCACCCAGCTTCACATCTCTGAAAAGTGACAGTACTTTTGTAACAGAATAAGGCACTGACCATCACATTCCTGAATCACAAAAACCCCAAAAAAGCACATTGTAAAGTTGCTATTTTACAAGGCCCATAAAAACCTTATAAGTTTATGCTTTCAGGGTACAGGGGCCCATCTATGTCCATTTCTCTCTCTACAGAGGCTGATGGAATCAGTGCAGCTTTATTTGCAGGAAAGAGTTGAAATAGGCAGCGTACTGCAGAACAATTTCTTCAGAATAACATTTCTAAACAGAAATGGGGAACTGTTTTCAAAAGCTCCAAAAGCAAATTAACCTAAGTAAGAACCAAGTTAAATAAACCTAGACACAAGTAAGAAACCAAATTTGGATTCTCCTAGAATTCAGTATTTTCTCTTTCTAATGTTATGAAATATTTTTTGCTAAAATCCTGTAATTCAATTAAAAAATTTAGTATTAATCATGCAGCCCTTCAAGGCACTACAGCATCCTTGACCAAAAGGCTATTGCCTTCTATTCAGCAAAGTTATTCAGCTATTCAACAATCTTATAAACTGAGTCAAGACACAAGCTACCTGTATTTTTGATACCTAAAAGACCCCAGAAAATGCTTTCATCCTAGTCCTTCAAGTAGTTTTCTAAACCACATCTGAACAAAAATGACACAAAAATCCAGGGATTTTTATGTACAGCACAGCTCCACTAATATTTGTGGTACAATAGATGAAACTCTTTAAAAATATCAGTGGTTTCAAATTATGAACCTGGTCTCTTTTTTCTGAAATTTCTCAGACACCAGGAATCAATTATCTCCCAAGAATTACATCTGTTCCAACTACAGGAACACCAGCCTATAATTTAAAAAAGCCAGCGTTAGGTCCAAATAGCAAAGATGCAGCCATATAACACTGAGATTTCCATTGTAGTGCTACTTTTGCTTTGCATTTATAATAACTTTATTCAAAATATCTAATCACAACATTAAAATACCGGTTTGATATCACATTTTAAGTGCTGCTAAAATGCAATTTAAACAGAAGTATGTTACTCTAGTTCACAGAGATTCCCCAAACTTTCAATAATCTTTTATTCCTTTAAAGAAAGGGCTTGCAGTAGAAAAAGTAGTAAGAAAATGCACTGCCTTACATGGACAGCCTGAGCTGGCTACACTAAGTGACTGAATACAAATATTAATACTACTGACAAATAGTACTGAACAAATTAAAACAAGCCATTAGAGCCTTTTAACTTGGAAAACAACTGATTAAAAACAAACATGTAGTTCTCAACTTCAACATTTTTTGACCATTATAGGCCTGGCTAGAGTACAAGGCAAAATTTCTTGCTAACAAGCAACAGCATAGCTGTTTAAACCACAAAGCTCTTCCTCACTTTATATTGCAAGGAAAGGCCTGTCATTCTTTAATTATTACATTCTGAAATCTTCCAGGGTTCCCATAGGGACTCTGGAAAAATAAACATCACTATAACTACTTCAGTAAAATAAAGATGACAAAAATAGGTTTGGAGTAGGTTAAATGATTTGTAGTATCAGCTTTAATGGAAAAGTTTGTAAAGCCTCCCTCCTCTGTAACTTTTTTATCACCTCTAGCAGAGATGTCAATGGAGAGCCAAGCAGCTTTTGGAAGAAAGATAGAGCCCCAGGAGAAAAAAAAAAAAAAAAAAAAAAAAAAAAAAGGAAGGGGAAAAAAAAAGAATTGCCCTAGGAATGTACTCCAAATAGCTTGTACCAAAAAAGGTCAGTTTGCTTCATCATCAACGCTGTTTGTCTACTGTGCAAACATCTGCTGCTCTTGTGGCAACAGCAACGTTAAGTATAGAAAACTTGGCCTGGCCTGGGCTCTTGGAAGGCCTCTCCTCAGACAGCGTTTCACCCATGCAGCTTTCCAGACGAGGAGGTTAACAGGCAGACCTTTTGCAACCAGTTTGGCAGTGTCCTACAAGCCTTACAGAGAGCAAATGGTCAGGCTGGGGAATGTTTTCCAAAATAGTGTGCTCCGAGGGGTCCCTGAAAAGCAGATTTGCAGGAACACAGCCCTCATTTACACCCCCATCTCCCTAAAAAGAATCAGCACAAAGTTAACAGAAAACAACGCTCTCTTTTTCTGCAGGAGTTGCGGTTTCCCTCATGGTTGATACGAGAGTGACACACTTTCTTTGCAGATTTTTGAGAGCAAGAGGCAGTATGGGCATTTCCTTTGGTGCTTCATTCAGCCTACAGAAATACACAGGGGGCACAGATGATTTTTTCCACACTCACATCCTTTTTCAAAGTTGCTAGCCATGTGTGATACAGATTAGGGAGCAGCAGCTGGCTGTGCCAAAGAGAACTCTTCCTCCTCCAAACAAGAGGTAAGTGTGGGCAGCCTGGCAACTGCCTCCTCCTGCTGGTTTTCAACTCAGCAAGAACTGGAAGTTCATTAAATAAAACTTTCCAGCATGTTCTCTATGGCCACATGTTAACAAGTCATACAAAAAGTTCATGGAGAGGGCTGCTCTGAAAAATATTCTATGTTATCAATCTCTGTGGAGGAGATGGAGAGATAAGACTTGACCTATAAAATTTGTTCTGTGAAAACATTTGGCCACTCCACCTGGCCAGTACTTCCGATCTCACCCTGCCTGGGAAAACTGTGCCACCACCCTCTTGGCAAGATTCCTTGCACTTATTCAATCAATTACACATGGCAAGGAAAAACAATCTCTCAATTTGCCCTCAGGGCAACCAATACACTGATGCAGTAAGCTAAGCTGTGTTTTCAAACAAGGTGAACCTGCCATGACTATTCTTTCCATTTATTTAAGTTTCTGTGGGTCTTCCCCAACATTTCATGCTCTAGCCATTCATTCCATTTATGCCTATACTGCATACAAGCAGTAAAACTCAGTAAAAGGAGAATACTGCAAGTGTTAGAAATGTAGATCTTTTTCTGGTTGAAATTTAAGCAGAAATCCATCAGAAGTAACATGTTAAACACATAGAAAAACACTCAGGAGGAGTCTAGCTGCCAAGCCAGGCATGCAGAGGAACATATGTTCTACCCCCTGGCCCTGGAAAGGCAGGATTTTATTATAATTACAACAACCATCTAGCAGAAGAGAGGCAAAACAATGGGATCTGCAGTAATGACATTGAGCTTCAACAGTCTGTTTATCATATTTACAGTGGGGAAGCAGTTATTAGCATTACTTACAACCTATTCAATAGTAAGGGGGGGTGGTATCTTTTAAACTCTTGGAGATGAAAGTCCACACCTTCCAAAGAGCTGACACCAGGATGACAGTGACACACATGGTTGATAGCCCAGTGTAGTTCAGTATTAGGATTATACCAAATGACAACAAAACAGTAAAACAGCTGTATTGGATCCTTTAGTAACAAAGTTAGTCTCATGCTCCTGCCTTGCTCACTCTCCCTCCAGCTCCAAGTTTCTATCTGCAGAGCTTGGGCAGGGCTAGCCCTGGAATTCAGATTTTCCCAGCTAACCTGCTGGCAGGTTCCTGCTTCCCCCTCACTTGCCAGTGCCCCTTCCCCTCCCTAGAACAGCACTGAAGGGAACCAGGGGTGCTGCAGGCATGGGTTGAAACTGAACCCAAGTGAGCTGAAGATTATGTTGGCTGTTAAACAAAGTGCAGCAGAACTGGAGCAGCAATTGGGAATGTGTCCCCATAACCAATTTAAACAGAAAACAAAACCTAACAGGACAATGTTCAGGAATTCCTCTTGATGTCTTGCTGATGCTGTATTTGCTTTTGGATAAACAAGCTGGCTAACGCTACTAAGACTGGAGACTGTACACTTGATTGACAGGTTGCAGTAAGATACTCATATCTTGCTTCCCAAATTACAAAACACGCTTCCTTAGTGATCCAGGCATTCCACAGAAAAACCAGTCTTCTGCCCACTGCACTGCTCAATGCAAAATGCCATGGCAAGCCAAAAGTATAGAAATTAAAAACTCTATCCACCAGAATTGTCAACAACAATGGTGAAAGTTCATTCTGAAGGAAATAGATTGGGAAAGAAAACAACCACCATGGGAAACTAATTGCTTTCCATTTCAAGACAAAATCCCCTTTGCTTCACTAGCTAAAGGTATTTATTAAAATACATAAGAAGCTTCTTCATGCAAATGAGAAAAAAGACATAATCTAAGAGATTGTAATTTAACTGAATACCAGAAGGCTCTCTAATTCTTCCTAGTGCTGTCTGTGGGGAAAAAAAAAAAAAACCAAAACTCAATCACTCCAGCAAAAAAGCCTACAACAAACCCAAAGCAGAATAATATACAGACAGCTCTAATTTTTAAAAGCATTTTGCAATTTTGAAATTTCAGATGAATTCCTGAAAGGAACTTAACTAGTGTTTCTACTTTACAGGCTTGATCCAAATCTAAGGTATTTATTTTCCACTGGCTTCTATCAACTGTGATTATGAAATGTGTAAATAGCATTTTTGAGTTAAGACAGACCATAATCAAAGCTTTCAAAAAAGTCCAGAAAGGAGGTGTGAGAGAAAACCACTCCCAAAATAAACAGTATTTCTTGAGACAAAGGGGAAGTAACTGACAATCAGGAAGGCAGAGCGGCTTAAAGCATAATTTGAGAGGAGATGGAAAAGAAATCTCTCCTCTCCACCCACCTAAGGTTGGCAGAACAATCAAAAAAGCTTTGTTGCAGTTTCTGCCAACTCTCTGGAGGAAATCGGGGTGAAGCACTGTAGTCAACAGCGATAGCAGCTGAACCGCAGAACATTAGTCAAGACAATGTAAAAAATGAAAGCCACAAATATCCTTCACAGTTTTAACAGTTAAGATTCAGTTTTCACTCCCTCAGAACATTTTTAACGTGTTTTCCTTGATGAACAGTTAAGTGCCAGCATCTCTAAGTACAAGTTAAGAATCTGGCATTTTCCAGGCATGAGAAGCATGTCCACAAATTCCTGTACTATGGTATAGACAGACACAATATTCTGGATCCTACTGTGTTCGCATCAAGGTCAAGTAGAGACCATCCAGACATCTCTGGCTACAGCTACCACAAAGTATTTTTCAACAGGAACTTTAAAATCAGGGAGAAAAATAAAATACCTTTCCCAAACATACTAGAGTAGTTCTGGTTTTTCCTTCCCCAGACTCAGACGAAAAATAATCCCTGTGTTCACGAAACACCCACTGCAGATCTGGGCAACACTTCCATACCACATCAAGATATAGCCATTATTTTTTTATATTACCATTCTTTCTCAACCCAAGAATTTCAGTAAACCACCCTATGTTTAAATATTATTATACTAGCAGCAAAGTGAAATATTGAACTTTAATTCATCCTGCTGTGGATTGGAATTCTAGAGCAAGACTAAACTGGTTGGGCTACAAGACTCCTGTTCCACCTATTAGAGAGGGTGGAAATGCCCTGGGGGGAAATCGAGAGCAGACAGGAAGAAAGCTTTGTGATATTTAAAAACCCTGAAAGGCTAAAACAAAGGAGAAGGAAGAAGGTGGCCTTACACTTTATAAAGCAGAAGGCTGCTCTGAGTCTGTCCCTCATGCTGTCCCAGAGCTGGAAACAAGTCAATTAAAATCATACTTCCCACAGTCAAGCTTAAACTTCACATTCCCCAATGTCTGAGAAATAACTCAGTATGCTGGTATTTGACTGCCAAAAAATGCTGGACATTTCAGCTGTAAATAAAATCCATCAGACCTGTGTTTAGAATTACTAAATGATCTGAAAAATCAAAATAAATCAGGCATCAAAAATGAATAAGGAGAATTCTTAATTCTTCAAAGCATTACTTTTTATTATGTAAAGCAGATATAACACCTTCTAGTCTGACTAGACTCTGGAAAAAGAACTGTTCGTGGAACACTGTGTGTTGATGAATATCAAAGAAAAAAATCAAACATTGTGCAATGAACAGAGCATGCAACCACACTTCAATGAGGGAAGGGGGGAAAAAGAAAAGAAAAGGGGAGGAAGAATGTGTCGAGTAACAGCACTCTGCTCTGAAGCCCAGCTACTGTTAGAACCACAACTAAGGCCTGAAACATGTACTCCCTCAAAGCAGTTCTGGAGGTAACAGAAATGTTTTACCAGAAGAAAGGCAGCAACTTTAGTCCACTGCATGCCCTGCTCAGCTTCCCAGGTATTTCACATCACAGCAGAAGTATCCATTTCTGAAGCTACAGAAAGAAGGATTTTACACTCCCTTGTCTTGCCTCCTTTTCACTTCAGAATTTTAATTAAAAGAAAACATCTATATAAAGCAAATATACTGAGGTCAGACATTTGGGGGTTTTTTTGCTGATACTGAGTCTCATTACATCTTACATGAGCAATTAACATTACAAACTTTTGCTTTTGAGGAGAAAAAAAAAGCTGTAAAAGCTCTGTAAAACTTAAAGCACTTTTAATCTTTTTTAATTAGTTAAATGATACGCTCTAATCCTTCTGAGAAGGGGAGTGAGCAGACTCTCCACAAACTTTCCTTCTCTAAAATAACTCATATATTGTTAGCCAACGCTTACACTTAGAACTTGTCAAAATGCACACCTGTCAAGTCTCACAAAGCACACAAATCATCTGCGTCCTGTCTCTCACTCCACCACGCTGCTTTTCCTCCCAAACTCTCTGCACATCCCTGCAGACACTTCCCACCAAGCTGCCTCAGAAGGAGGACAGTAATGCAGCCAAATCCAAAACAAAAGGCAAATTTCTCTTCAGAAGGTGAAGGATGTCCACAGTATGAACACGAACATGCACCACCATACTTTGTTTCCTCTGTAAGAGCATGGCATAAACCTGCTCAATAAAGCACTTCATATACTGCAGTTATTACCAACACTTATTTGTATTTGCATTGCAGCACAGTTCAAAACCTCCAGGCAGAGCTAGAGAACTTGTACAAAAGCACACAATTGCACTCCTATTTCGGCCCTTATAGACAACATTTGAAATGAAAATGTTATATGAAGTCCTGCATTCATGACACTAAACTGAATTTCAAATATTAAAATAAAGTTAAAATTCAGAAAAGCAACACCAGCTTCAATATAATGTATGTCAAATGGAAATACTAAAAACTGCACTGAGTAGGAACTTGGTGTTGTGAGAACGAATTTTGCCTAGATTAAAGTAAGATTCATCTCCACAACTGCTTTTTATTGAAATTTCAAGTTCCCAGTCACAAAAGAAGAAGAAACACCTTCCCTATGTCCACAGAAATTGTTCCATCTGGACAGCTTAAGCTTCCCTTCCACCCATACCTCACACCATTTTTAATGCCATCACCCTGTACTATTTGTACTGTAAGGACTGCAAACTACTAATTTCCTTGCTCATTGTATTTCAAGCTGGGTAATCCAATTGAACAGGTACATTATTGTCTGGTTCTTTTGCATTGACACAAGGATAAAATGACTGCAATTCAAAATTAAGTCACGTTTCAAGAACTGTTTTTAGTTTTGTGACATTTCAGGGAGTTATGATATCAACAGCAGTCCTCTGTTAAAGAAACCACACTCCTTAAAGGTCTCCTAAGAATCTAGAACTGCAGCACTCTTCCAGAGTTACCTTAAAACTAATGCAATTAAAATTAAAAAATAATCAATAATTTGAAAGTTTAGTACCATTAGGATGTAAATTGCATGTAATAAACTTGATTTGGCCCACTTGAGAATAAAGACCATATCATAAAGCTTAAGTACCTAACTGTGCACCAGATCCGGCACTCCTTCTCTGCTACAATCATCTTCACTTTCTTCCTGATTAAGCGATCACTGTAAAATAATGCTGATTAGGATATTTTTATTTTGACCGCACTTCACCTCATGGCAATTTTAATAATTTTATCTTCAGTGCAGCTGAATCACTAAAACCTGTTGCTATTGCAAATCATCCCCATTAACATAAATCAAACTTCCAAGAGAATCTTCATTTTGAAGAAGTTTCCCAACACCTGTAACCAATCTATAATAAACATTTTCTGTAAGCAGGCAATTCCTACATAAACCACGTTTATCTGTGAGCACACATGCAGTGTCAAGAGATTCTTTTTTGCTTTGGTCCACACTTTCCTTGTATCACCATGGTTGCAGTAAAGAGTAATTCTGGAACCCGGAGGATGGATTTAATTATTTATGAAACCAAAGAGAAACTTGCGCTTATTTTTTAGTACCTTCGTTCTGGTTTTAGGCACCCTTAATACTTACATTATCTATACATAAAATGCTTTCAAACCACCCTTCCAGGGCATATTGTTTCAAATTGTCCCTTTAGAATTCCTAATTAATCAAGCAAAGGGATTCACTTTGCACCTGAACTGACCTCTGTGCTACTGAGCATGTCACTTATTTCAGTATCCACCAATGACAAGTCAGAAATAAGAGAGACCTCAAATCCATGAACTCTTACATCCATTTATTTGCAAGACTAAGACTGAATGAAGAGTCATCTTCGAGTAACTTTGTAAGAAGATACCATAATTTGGTTTTATTTATCAATTTAAAATCAAAAGAAGAGACCACAAGTGAAAGTAACAATCTTCCTGTAAAAGATTGGTTGGTTCCAACTATAAACTAACCAAAAAGAACAATTAGGCTCAATACAAACTGTTCTTAATTTTCAAATTCTACACATATTTTCAAAATTTTTTAAGCTTTTTCCCTAAATACAGACAGGAAAGATGGTTTTATATGAATGTGATATGCTGGAGAAGAAATGTTTTGCAAGTTGTGATCCAAAACACATAAAATATCCACTGAGTTCTGAAAATTCTTTGAATGCTTTTACCCAAGTTTTATCTCAAAAGTCTTGTTTACTAGAAACTTAAAAGGAAAAGTTATGGCAAGACATAGCACACACAAACAAGTTTGAGATAAGTAATGAGATAATACAGAAGTTGGATACATTTTCAGAAGAGTGCAAAACACAAATTCTTTAATTTCTAAAAAATAGGAGCAGTTTTAAGGATAGAGTCATTGAGTTACCTCAATAAATCAACCCCACTTCAGAAGAAGGTAACATTCAAAAATTTTAGTTAGTGCTTATAATTTAAAAAAATTATCAATCTGGATACTTCATAAAAATACTTAAATGGAAACTGCACTCTAATAAAAATAGATTCCTGGGAATAGGGCATTTTGCAAATACTAATCACAATTAAGTCATAAGCAAAATGAACGCTAGAAATTCATTACTCTTCAATCTGAAATTAGTTTAGAGAAGGTTTGGTCTATGAAAAAAGTACTTGCAGGGATGTGAAGTCATAGCTCATGTTTTTACGAATGTCTTGTTCCACAGACCACAAAGGACTAAGTTAATAAGTAGTTCACAATAAAATGTAAGCAAGCAAATGTTTATTTTTGCTATGCATAATTTAAGTTCCACATGATGTGAAAAACTCTATTTCAGTAATTATTTCATCATCTTTCCCTGCTAAGCAAGAGTCCTCAGTTCAAACACCTGGTTATGACACCTCTTCTTCCTCTAGACTTAAGCAACATATTAAAGTAGTGACAGCTTAACAATTTTGTGAAAGATGGTCAAAACTTTCTCCAAATTCTGTGAATTTGTAATACTTTTCCATATGAAGATAGTACCTTTAAACCCTTTTTGGCAATTGGGTATAGGTCAAAGCTAGATTACTCGCATTATAACACAGTGCACTCCCTACCTATTACAAAAAACATGAGAGGTGTAACATTTCCCTTCCCACAGTCTGAACACTGGGGTATTTTTATTGATCTCAAATCCTTAGTGAAGTGTGGCAACTCCTGCCCTCATTCACACCTATTTTTAGATTGTTAGTCTGTATTTACTCAGAATTTACCACCAAACATTCCTATTAGATTTAGCTTGGTTTCACAACTTTGCTCATCCAAAAAAAAGTTAAGTTGCTCTTAGTTGCTCTTGCTCTTTTTGAAATTCTCTAGTTATATCTTAGTAAATAAAACTGATTTCTGAAACTAATGTCAAACATAAGTGGAAAATAAGCATTCAAATACAATACATGCAAGAATCCCAAATGCATTTCCCCCCAACAACTGACTGAACCCATCCACAAATGATGCCTTTTCATTCCTATCTATACATTGACAACTTTCTACTCTATATTAATATTTCTTTCCACCCAAAGCTTTCTCTATTTATCATAAAAATGTTATGTGCAACTGACTGTTAGAGTATTCTCAGTTTATCTCGAAGTGCATTCAAAAACCATCTGCACAGTAAAAAACACACACCTGGAAAACCTGAATTCAGTCCGGATATGGTAACTACGGTAAACTACTTTAGCAATATTCATTCAGAGGAAATGGGCTGCTTATCTAGCTGCCAAAATGGAAAGGACTCTTTCATACAATAAGGTATTTTGGGATTATTTTCTTGTTATTTTTCAAGTAATGATGGCATATAAATTAAAAATTTTATACCCAGCAGCAAATGGAAGGCTTGTGTTTACAATAGCCATTGTGTACACAGTCCAAAAAAGCAAACAAACCAGAAGGGCAGAACACAGTCCTGTAACAGAGGTGGTATTCAGAAACATTTGAGCTTCATCCTCTAGATTTACAACTGCTCTCAGACAGATGTGGGTTTATAATTAAAAGAATAATTTTGACTAAGCATCATTGCCACCAACAAAATCTGTTACACATAAATATACATGACTTGCTGTCAGGAAGATGACACAGACTGGAAAGAAGCATCACTCTTGCAGTCACAGCACGTGTGTCTGCATCCAGGTGTCCTCACACCTTCTACCCTTCACCTGACTTGAATCAGATGTGACTTAGTGGAAGATGTTTCAAAGACAATTCACTTTTTGCACACTCTGCAAAGGTAGGTGGGTAGCAGGAGAGACTCCTAAACCCACATAGCCTACAACAGCACCTCCCCTTACTCCCTAATCCCAAGGGAACACCCCGGGAACCAGCCACAGGGGTACGAGCAGACATCTGCTCACACAGATTGTCACAAAACCTTTAAATCAGAGACTCCAGGCAAGCACAAGGCATCATTACCAAAAAATCAATTTTATTACTCACTTCTGCTCATAGAATTACTTCTGAGGGTTTGTTCTTTTCCTGTTTTCTGGGTTTTTTTAAAATCAAGAATCTGTGCCCAGACTCTTAGTGGAACCAGCAGATACAGCTGCATGAATACCAAGTATTCCCTCCACATCTTTTAGCAAACACATAAATACACAAATATTTTGCATAAATAAAGTTTGGGCAACTCCAAGGCTAACAACTTTTCTGACCTACAATTTTTCTGACATACATATACAGAAAAGATGATTCACACGAAAGTGAGATCTCACTCTATAAAGTCAAGAAATCTTTTTCCAGAAACATCACAGAGTATTTCTGGAAATAAAAAAATAATTTAATAAACACTGATTTTTGAAATTTCTAAAATGGATTTTCAATACGTCTTGGGCCTAAATCCTCAGAAGAATGCAAACATTTAACTCCTACTGAAATCGACCGGACACCTGTGACTGCATAACTGAACACCCATGTAAACTGCCAACTTCAGACACCAGAGAATTACAGAGTTGTGAAATTCACCTGTGTACACAACGGCTCATCACAAGAGAAAGGAAAAGAAAGGACATTTCAGAGAATGAGAATCAAGTATTCCGTTATATACTAGAAAGCTGTCCATAAGAAGTCCATAAAAAGGGAGTAATGAATATACACAACACCCTCAACCTCCTCACTTGTCTTTTTGTTAGTACCTCGTTTCAATTTTTACTTATTTTAGACAGAGGGATGAAAGGGAGTATATCTTAATATGATATATCTTAAGAAATGTTCAATACATTAATTTTCTTGCTTTTAATTGTGATTGTTTCCCAATTTAGTAAAACAGGTATTTATATACATTTAACTACAAAGGTCTCACCTTCCAATGATAACATAATTTGAACTTTATATATAAAAATATCACATATTAGGGTGAGTTTAGTTCTGCATGTTAACAATTACTACTTCTTCATGTCTTGTTTCTGTAAAGTTACCTGGAGTTAAGTTTAAAATGAAATTATTTCCTATAGTTTCTGAGTATTTCCAAGTGCATCTCTTATATCGTTTCATCGAACATCAACTTACCCACCTAACTTACAATGAAGTTGTTGGGATCTTCAATATCAAAACTCATCCAAAATCAAGCCTTCTCAGATGACTTCTAAAAGCCTTGCAAAAGTTCTTTCTACTGGAGTCAGGTACTGCATGTTCTAGTCATTATGAGTTTTCTCCAGCTGGGGTTTTTTGTCCCCTCCCTGGCTTTTCTGCATCAGCCGTGGTACAATGCTTCCCCTCTATGTGTTAATCCACAAAGGACCAATATTCACCACAGAGATAGATCTCACTGCTTGCTCCCTTATAAATTTCAAATAATGAACCTCTCAGTACTATTTCAAACGTCAACAGAATCTCTGGCTCAACACAACAGCTAATTTAAATCAACTACTTCTGTGTGAGAAAGAATGGAAAATGCATTTGTTTGAACCCAATACTAGCACTTGATTTAATTCATACTCAATGATGGTAGCACCAGTATAATCACAGTAAATATAAAACCTGCAGAGATTAATTTTTCAGCTACACTTTGTTAAAGTAGTTCTTTACAAACCTTGGAATAAATGGATGCCTTAACCTTGCAATTCTTCTGGATCTCAAGAAGAATCTAGCTTGAGCTGGAGAAACTGTGACTGTCAGTAACTCGGGCTGCCAGTCATCCAAACAGACAACACTTGCTTTAGCTTCTCCTCACTCTTACCAGCTGGCAGTACAACTTGCCCAGGCTCCATCTGTTAAGATAAGAGCTACTCATGCTGCAGTGTTGTCCCCAGTTACAATTATTTAAGTACAGTTTGGAACAAATGTGAATTCAATATCTGAGAAAGTTACTGGACTAACAAGTACTTGCTGAAATAAGGGCAGAGCAGTTTTCCCACAATGTACTGACCAACGTGCCTGGTCTGGGTGACATTCCTACAGATAAAGGCATTTCAGCTTTTTGGGGTCAACCAAATCACACATATCTCTGCTGATGCTAATAAAAAGATTAAATAAACAAGAAAATGCATTAGACACATACATCAGTAAGCAAGGCCTAATGAAATTTACTCCCAAGGGCTTAAAGAAGTAAGGAAAGTAATTTCTGACTCATTAGATATGCTAGTCAAGAACACATAGAGAATGAACACAATTCCAGAAGATCTAAAATGAACAAAAAAAAAAAAAAGACTTTCTGTTTTTGTAAAATCTAAATTCCACATCCAAATCCACCTCCGAAATATATCTTTCTGCCAGGTGCAGAATTCAAGCCTGACAGATGAGTGCCACTGCAGGATGTCAACAAGTTACTGAAATTAGCAGTCTAATCACCAGGGGACTAAAAAATGTACACTCTCTAGCTGAAAGTCAACCTATTAACATCTAACCATGTACAATGAAGAATAACGGGTGGGCTGAAATTTGCTTACAGTGAGCTGAATCTCAGTAAGCAAACAGGCTCCTGCACACAAAAGGAAGGAACAGTGACAAGGAAATTATGATACAGGTAAGTGAAGGAGTTACAACCAAGCCTGCTGCTCCATCTATCCCCTTTCCGTGACTGATAATAGGGAACAGTCTGATATATTCCATACAAATACGTATATTCTGCTAAGTGGAAATTTCCACAGGAAGGGCATGCCTGTAGGTAACACCAGGTCTCTTGGACCAATTCCTTACCTCCAAACAAATCTCAACAAAAAGGATCACAAATGGAGTAAAAAAAATTGAAATTTAGATGCCTTGAGTGGCACCATCTGTTTTCTGTAGGAGATGAAGGCAATAGCTTGAAACCACCCTGATATCTGTTGGAGGGACAACACAGCAGAGCACAAGCAATCCAGGAGAATGCCAGAGTGACCTGATAATAACTTCCTTCTCCAAGTGACAGAGGAGCCAAAAAATGCTATTAATGCTGGTGTGGCTTAATCCCAGGCAGCAATCAAGGCCTTTTTCTTACCAAGAAGGAGGGGCTGGTGGGGAATGTGAAAATCAAGGGCACACTTGAGGACCATGAAATGGTGGCGTTTGAGATGCTTTAAACAGTATATAGATGTTTTTAATAAGAAAAAAACTCTACAAAAGCCTTCTTCTGAATGCTCCTTTCTCTCATAGAGGCACCTAAATTCCTATGAATCTATATGATTACATAGCCAGATGAAGATACTTATCCATAAGTTACAGACTCTTCTGCTAGAAAAGCAGTAAGGAAATTTTAAAAACCCACAACAAAACAACGGATGTCTCAGCAGACCTAAGGGTGAGGGAAAGCACTCAAGAAAGTCCTTTGCTTTTTAAGGCCCCAGCTGAACCCAGCACAGTGAAGGCAATTTTGAAGCATTCTAAACAGACTTCACCCCCTCAGCCTGTACTGTGGTCTGCAGAGTGAAGGAAGTTTAAGTTTATCCCAGACACATCCAAATTCTTGTGGCCCAGCCCCTGCAGATATGAGGGCACCATCAGAAGAAATCAAAGGAAACCAACACCCAACCCAGTGTTTGAAAACCTGGCCTCAAACCCAGTGGACAACAACAGCCCTGATGTGCTGACAAAACAAGAAAAAAATTCTTCTGTGCCCAGTGTTACAACTGCTTGTTCTCTTCAGCAGATGCCATCCATGTGTTTGCACACCAGGTGAGAAGTTTGCCTCACCTGCTGCAGAGCTACAGCAGAGACGAACTGAAAGAAAAATACCAGATCTTAGGATTTGGCGGGGTTTCTTTAAACATAGGTTTAGCTGGAAGTTGGAAATGTAAGCAGAAGCTAACAAAGACAAGAGGATCACAACTAACAACCAAGATCCCAAGTTTTCAACCAAATTCTGAAGGAAGCAGGAAATGGAGGTACAACAAGGCATCTTTTCTTGTAACAAAGCATGCTGTATTTTTTCTGGACACCACAACTACAGTTCAATGTCACCACTAGTGACTTGTATCTGTTCTTAGAGGACCTGAAGCGTTGCAAGAGCATGTGGTGGTCAGCATCAGTGCAGAATCTAAGAAGATATGGTAAAAGTGGACATGAAAGAGCACTATAACATCATTATGCTGACCAGCATCAAACAAAACTTGACATTGTATCAGATGTATAACAATGTTTATGGGGAAATCCAAAATTGAGGCCCTTATGTTATATCCAACTTTTAGAAGAATCTAAGACAAATAACTCAGATCACATCCTTTGGGCTGTAAGACAACAATGAACATTGCCAAGCATGAATGTCTCTACAACTGCAAACAAGCTTAATGTATCTGAAAGAAATAATCTACATAATATTATCTTCTTTAAATCCAAAATGAGTCTGTAAGTTATATATTTTCTTGAAAGATTATGAACTATTTCTGAAAATATGACTGATTTAAATACCAAAGATTACAGATTTAAAGAAAACATAAATGTAACTGCCCGGACATCACATACAAGAATTTCGTAATTACTAGCAGTAAGTTTTATTTTATTCTAAAATCTGACCAGTACATTAGAGAATACTAACTAATAAATTGACCTAAACCAACCTAGTGTACAAAAAGAAAATATCCCTCTATGTGGTGGCTGGAATCTATGAAGCTGCGTTCATAAAAGCCATCAAAGGAAAAAACACCACCTTCCTCATGCCTGAAGTCTCATATACTGTATTCACTATCTGCACTTAAAGGAAAAGTATCTCATGGAAGGAACACTGTGAACATATTCTGCTGCACAGTTTCTTCTCAGAGACCATAAAAAGTCTTCTGGGTGTCTTTTGGGTCTTTTGTTGTTGGGGGTTTTTTTTTAAATTTATTTTAAGGAACTAAACTCTAACTTCCCTCTTTGAAACACTGTGTTCATTGGAGCTTTGATAAAGTGCAAAAGAGATGTAAGGAAGCACTCATGACTGATGTCACCAGGATGCCTTCAAGGGCATTTCCACATACAATCTGCATGATCTGCCACTTTTCCCACTACCTAAAGCCAGGTAGAGAGAAGGAAACATTACCATGACTTACTGTAGTTATGCAGGTTTATACGGTGATGTTTCCCCAGTGCTTTCCTTATCTAATATAAGCAGTAGATAAAAATCTTCCCTGAATCCTGCTTCTGTGCCTCCAGGAAAAGGAAGTCTTGCTTTGTTCCCCATACCACAAGTCCTGAAGTACATATGACAGAGGAAACAAATTTTTGCCCCATGAATAAGAACTTCTCTCACTTATCCAAGAAACAAACATTTTGTGCTTATTCAAAACTACGAACAGCCACTTACCAACTTGCACATGGGGAAAAGAATTATTTCCTGGCCAGTTTTATTTGAGAAATACTTCGGATGCCATATATTTGTGTGCCATCCACAGGCACACAAATTAGTGGTCAAGATAACAGGCTTGAATTTTTCAGAAGTTGAGAACAGGGTGGCAGCCAACATTCAGTTCTCACCTGATATTCTCAACAGAACCCCATGCACGTAGTTAAGCACAGTCTGCACACAAATTTTGAACTGTGATTTCAAGATCACATTTTGACTTAAGGAAATAATATATTGGAATATGTGGATGGTTAAAAACATTTAAGTAAATAGATAACTGAGCAATTTTAACAAAGAAAAACTAGGTGTTTTGCATTTTAAAATGACCTCATGACACCAAACAGCAAACCTGTGTTGTAAGGGAAATCTTATATACCTCTGCCTCATCTGGGGGAAAGATTTTAACATGTGTTGAGTAACAACATAGTTATATTATTTTCCTGAAATCAAGAGTATATTCACCCAACTGAATAATTCACTGGCACAAAATCACAAGATAAAACACAAAGATACAATACATGGGAAGAAAAAGATTTTGCCTTTGCAAAAAATGATTCATCTCTAACAAGATGCATGAGGTCTTGTTGAGTTCATTATGTAAAAAACGGGCTTTGTTAAATTTTCTCATGTAACACATACACCAGTATAAAAACATGTCGTTTCATTCATGAGACAAGAACATTTCACTCTATTTTTGAAAGCTAAATAGTTAAAGGCACCACAAAAACAAGCCAGCTGTTATTTAATCAATAATAACAGGGGACTGTTATTGACATGATTGGCTGTATTTCCTTCCAGAGGAAATAGGAAAGCCATTTAAAAGAAGATTCAATTTCTTCATTTGCTTGCCACCTTCTTTCCTTTTAGGCAATGTCTTCTGCTACTCTCTCCTTTTCAAAGTCACCTTATTTCCTATTTAGAAGTGCAAAAGGACCTGACAGCAAACATAGCTAGGCTGGATAGCAACCAAGGTGGCAAATCTGTGACCGTGCTGCTCTCCTGCCCTCCAGCCCCACACCGGGCTGCTGCTGCTGCTATTTATATCATTGTGTAAACACACAGTAAACACAGCTTTCAAATTTTGTTATGCTTAAAAAGGTGACAACCATTTCCTTGCTTCCAGCTCAGCTTCTAAAACAGCCATATCTTCTTCACAACGCAAATAATTAAAAATTGCTACTTGTCACATCACCATTTACTCCAATGATATGCATTTAAAAAGCCACTAGTTTAAAATCAGTCTCAAATGAAACACGTATTAACTATGTTTTATGGCTCTCTAAGCATATTACCAAACATTCAGGATAGTCAATCCATCAGTTAGGATTTTATTTACTTAAATCTTGTTAAAATTTTTAAATGTTTTAATCCATAACTCACTGCAGAGATCATACAAGATTGAATCAAAAGAAATAATCAAGTATCAATTTTAACCATTAAAGTTATAAAAGCGAATTAGATATCCATTTATTTTTATCTTGTCATGAAGGAATATGCAAAGTTATGTATGAATATAAATAAAGTGCTAGCACTCCTGTTAGTACACCAGAGCAATATAAATGCTTTTAGCATTTTTGTTATAAACAGAAGTTACCCAAAAGTGAAGATGAAACACTGTATTTTTGATTGCCCTTTTTAAATTAACCTCCTCTAATCTCAAACAAATATATAGCTAAAATACCCAAATTCACATGCTGTACACCTTTTTACCTCAAAAAAATTTTCTCACGGTACTTTCCCCAGCTACAACCTTGACACTATGGAGCTCCTCTGCTACAAAGGGTGAAATAAAGCAAGTGTCACCTCCAAAGTAAAACACTCTGAAAAAAAATTGCCTTCACAGCAGTAGCTTCCTCTTTCAAAGTTTCGAACCAAACTTGACAATAGTGAGATTGCCCCTAAAAGAACACTTTAGACATAATTTAAACCATCTTTTCCTAATACTGCCTGCAAGCAACACTCCAGAACTTGGGTCCAGGAAAAAAAAAATAAAGAAGCCTCCACTAAGGAGTTAACCATTCTTCTATGGAAATATGAAAAGCTGTAGCTTTTTCTGTCTATTAAATTCTGCTATTCTGTCCTATGAAAAACTTAAATATAATACAAATAATACATTTTTCTTGATCTAGAGGCAGCAAAGAGACCATCAGATTTTATGCCCAGTGTCACTCTTAAATAAAGATGGCAGAACTTCATATCTCTTCAGAAGAAGCTCATACCCCCTTTTTTTTTTAGCTTCCTTTTACAGAATTAGCTGCCAACAAGTGAAATTTGTTTGGAAAAAATGCTGCATAATCTACACCACTACAGAACAACCTCTTTTGGCCTAAGGGAAGTTAACGACAACAAATCCACTCTTCGTAACAGTTGCAATACCCACACAAAATAATAATTTGTGAGCATATTAAGTATTACACAAGACAGCAGTTGAAAAATACTCTTTAGCTAAGAAGTTATTTTACATCTGAGATCGCTTACAATTCATACCCACAGGAACACAACTACTTATGGGAGAGTTGTTCAGAACTCTGCACATTCAAATAACTAAAAGAGAACACATCACTGATACACATGGAGACACCATGACGTTTGGTAAATAAATAAAGTTACTATTTAATGAAAGGCATCAAAATCAGCTGACTATTAAGATAGTGCTATATTGTTGAGCTAGAACATCTATTTTTGCCCCGTGTAAATTTGGAGGATACCTGCCATGAAATCACTACAGCAGCGTACAAACCAGAGCCCTCTGTATGTGGATTTCTGACTTAACAGCATTGGACCAGCCCTAGCCATGAAAGCACACAGTCATGTAAGAAAAGCCAAGAGATGCCAGAAGTTCAACCTGATAGTCTACATTCAGCTGTCTTTATACACCAGGTATTCAAGTCAGCATATAAATAAGAGAGAATTTAGCTTTCTATGTCTGTGTGTCTAAACTCAGTCTGTACATTGCACACAACAATGTAGTAATACATAAGTGCAGTCGCAGAAGTCATCAAGCCACCACAGCACAGAGTTTCTAATAACATTCCTGCACTAACATCAGTGAAGATGCTGTGCTAGAATGAATCTGGCAGCACAGGACCCTCTGCTTTATATTGCAGTACACTGCAGTATTTTCTCCTGACACTCCAGTTGGATGGGGCTCTGAGCAATCTGGACTAGGCAAAGGCAGTTTCCATGCTGAGGCTTTGGAATAAGGTGATCTTTAAGATCCCTTACAACCCAAACTATTCTAAGATTCTATGGTCTGTTCTGTCTTTGTAGGCATTGTCAAAAACAGGCAGGTCCTTCATCCATCTCTGCACACTTCTTGCTCTTAGTTAATATACACTGTTGATCGCTGTGCAAATATAGCTTCATTCTGCCCCCATTCCTACCCGCACAATATTTTCATTTGACAATCATATTAGATTTGAACAAACTAGTAGAAACGCCCATTTGTTAAAACAGCCTGATTCAGTCAGGAGAAACAGCTATTTACTGTTGTCATCAACAGGTCGACCTGAGGCAAATAAAATGTTTAACTAAACAGTTAATGTTTCCAATGTAAACTGCAAAAATTTGATTTAGTGTTCTCCCTGAAAACAGCAACTTGACCTTCCTATACTGATCAGAAGTACACGTTCAAAACTGAGCAATATTTAAAAGAAATATGGGAAAGTTCCTCCTCAAGACCACAGAGAACTCATTTTAAATACAGATACACCAAGGACTTAAACTGCTCAAAAAGTTGCTTTAACTACTTGTTTCCTGGGGTTTCTTAATTATAATATGAATGACCCCATGAAAGAACACTTGCAATAGGATGTTATTCCTTGGTTATTGTGAGGACTTCTCAGCTTCCTTCCTGCACTCTACAAGATCTCATGATTAAAGTTGGGTGGTTGACCTGGAAAATTCTGCCTCATGTGATAAGACATTAAATTTCAAAAAAGACACAATAGCTAAGCACACAAGCGTTCTTTCAAAAAAACACAAAGAACATAGAACTCTTTTTGAATAGGCTTTATTGCTGTATTAATAGTTGAAATGCAGAGCAGTTGAGGGAGCAAAGCTCTCTTTTCCTCATTTGAACTCACTCAACTGGCACAGGATTTCTTTCCCACTCTCCCAATCCCTTGGGTCCCTACAAATGAAGACCAAAACAGGACCCAGCTGTCTCAGCTTGTTGTTCAAGCCCATTCAATTACAGCTGGAAGGCGGAATATTTCCTGGCACTACTTTCCTCTGGGATACTTACTCATGTGAACAAAACCTACAGACTGATCAGGTACATTCACCCACTGCTGGGTACTGGGCTTGTTAAATGTACTTCCTACCCTCCCGAGAAAGTGCTTAAGTAGCTACCGCTTTAATTAAGCGCTAGCAAATGAATTAACACAAAAAACATGAACAGCAAAGAAACCACAATGATGTAGCTATCCTGACCACCAATGAGCATGAGGATCTTTCCACCACGCCGAGTCCTGCAATCATATTCTATAATCACAATACAGATATTCCATTTGACTATGCCAAGCTGGTACTAAGCGTGCACAAGATGAGCTGCTATCAGAGAATATACACACAAAGCAGTTGTGTTAAATTTGGGAATTTGCTGGGGAATATTTCTCTGAACTTCAAAAATGTTGTAATGTCTATGTTTGCTAGCTAGCCTTCTGTCAAAGGATTTAAAAATATGCAAATAAAAAATATCCAGTCACACGTGCTCCAGAGTAGTCATAAGGATGTCATCCCTGTCTGTGAAAATACAAGAGAATAGTAGCCAAGATCTCAAGCTAAGCAACAGCAATATGTGAAAAATATTTCCAGAGTAATTCCAGTTATTTGAGTCCAAACAGAGGATGAAAATTCAATCCTTAGCACTTTACTCCCATTTAGACTGCTCTGAGTACTCATAACCAGAGCTGGGAATTACTCTTACAAACACTCTTCCATTTATTTTTATTTTAGTCATGAAAAAAATTCTTGAAGGAGTAAAAAGATACACTAATTCTCCTCCCTTCTTGTTTCCATCAGCTGGTCAGACAAGTCTTCTAAGGCAATACCCTTTGGGCTCTGGATTGTGGGCACTGCAAAAGCTCACAAGTAACTGAACGAAACTGATGGATACCACAAACTTAAATGTTCTGTACTGAAGTCCACAGCTCCAGTAGAAATTCTTTGTAAGTCCAAAAGGTAGCAAGTTACTACTAAAGGATACCAAATATTGTTTATATTATCCCTACAATTAAGTCTTTTTGAAAACTCTAATGAGACATTCAATTTACTGTCATTACTTTAATATTAATTAAATGCAATGCCCCTGCTCAAAAGCATGGCTTTGCAAAACACCAAAGCTTTCCTGCACACTCATTCAATACTTTAACCTCACAGTGCTTTGTTATTAATGCATACTGATAACAAGGGTAGCACAGCAGAAAAACAATGCCACTCCTGACAACAGTGTAAGTATTTGGTGCAATGTCTCTAGAGCTGATTCTCCTATGGAAGCTGATTACAGACATTCCCCAATTATCTTTCTAAAGTGCTCAGAATCAAAACAACAACAACAAAAAAAACCAAACAAAAACCAAACAGTCAGGAAACCAAAATAATGAAGCCACAACACTGTTTAAACTGTCTACAGCCTATCCACAATATCTGATACCAGACAAATACTATCATTGTATTGTAATAAACTGCTACATACAATATTTTTGTCCTAAAAATTAAAGCAAAGTAAGAACATTTGAAATAAGTATGTTCAGAAGTATGTCCCTTCCAGATACATGCTGATATTAATGCTCAATTACAGCTTAAACATCATCTGTATCAACAAAAATATGCCATGCTTTCTTTGTGTCTAGTATCCACTTTCCTTTACAATTTCCTCTTTGAATACTGATTAGCTTCGTTAGCGTCTGTGCTAATGAGGATATATGAACAAATAAAAGCTGCACAACACCGGGAATCCAGCTCAGGAGATTCAGCTTTGCACTCATCTTTCAGTATCACTTTTACAGGACTAATAAAGCTCTACCTAAGAGCTGTTCCAGCTACCTCAGAAGATCACTGATACAGAATCCCATAATTCAGGATATAATTGATTGCCAAGCTGAAACCTGTCCTACTGCAATTTGCTCTGTAACACAACTCTCAGTGTTGCTGTTAGGATGCCTAAATGACCTTCAAGCAATGTGAGCTGTGCACGGTGCCCATACCATTTGTTTGGTACAAATATGATTTTAACAAACCGAGACAAAATAGGATTATTACTAAAGGAAATCAGCATTAAGCACATTACATTTGGTATCTCATTTCAATTATACTTAGTACCTCAGCAACATACCCCTTTAAAAGGCCTCAAGTAATGTAACATTTGAAATTATAATTTATGTACATATAGCACCCAGTAACAAGCAAAAATGATTCATTAGCTCTGCAGCAGACAAAAAAAAATCAAATTAGCTACACAGCTCTGAGTAAATAACAGCTGCAGTCTTTTAAGAAATGGTCAGCTGGTGTTAAAATTAGAGATGAATGCTGCTCCTGCAGATCACAATGGGCATTACTCTTGAAAGGCTCCAAACACCAGCCATTGGATAAACAGTGAAATAGTCTTCAACAAGGATACCTAATGGCCACAAAAAACTGTTCACTTTAGAAACTTGACTAACATCAGTACTGTATGGACAAGAAAGAAATGAAGTTCAGCAACTAGATCATCTTGTCAGTATTGGATGCTCAGTGCACTCACTCTTCAGCCATTGTAAAACACATATCCACGTTCCAAACATCCATCTGATTATAAAACCCAGTTATCACTGAATGGGCTACAAAAGTTCACATAGTGCTGAAGACTTTACAGCTGTAGGAGAAGTCTGGAGACTTTACCTTTCTTAAAAATCCCATATGTTCTTAGTCATGTATCAAAAAAGGCCTCAGAACTTTAAATAAAATTTGAGATAAGCCTCAGAAAGCCATGTTTTACCTGAACACTGCTCTCTTGCAATCACTGTGTATTACATAACTAAATAGCCCCAGTACCTGCAAACAACTGAATTTCTCATAGATAAAGCACAAATTAAGTAACACTAATATAGTACAAAATAATACTAATGTCAGATAAAAGGCCAAAGTGCAAGAACGACAAGTTAAAAGATTCCCAAAATGCAGTACCTTTCCCACAAAGCAGAAAAACAAGGCAGGGGAGGAAAAAAAACAAATAAAAAATGGTGCAAGGCTATTAAACAGAAAGGAACCATCCCCTGGCTCAGTCACTGCCAGAGTGGCAGTGCTATGCAAGACCCAAAAGAGAAACTTTTGCCCGCCTCTTGCCACTCTTCCCGAGACTGTTCTCCTGACCTCTAGATTTCATTCCCGCGCAATGCCAGTGAGACAAACGACCTCCCAGTTGAGCCAGCAGGTTGACTTACCTGGTAGCTTTCACAGTACTTCAATAGGAACCCCCACAAAAATGTAGCTGCTCTGGCAGAACCAAGGGCAAACAGCACAGCATTATATTTTCAGAAGTGCTGGGTAGCCATCACACTACTATTAAGTGCTACAGCCTACAACTTTTTCCATGAACAAAAAATGATCAACCTCCAACCACCTTCACCTTGTATTTTAAACTCTGTTTCAACTGAAGACTGCAAACAATGAAAGACAATCTTTCCCTTGCTTTGCAAACATCCAACTCATCTCATCTTAGACTGGGACATCTCTAAGGAGAGCTGACAAGTTGCATTAGACCAAAATCAAGTATAAAGTCTGTGTGATTGCACATTTATTTGCATAATACACTGCCATTTGCAAACAAAACCAAATATTTCTAGAGGAAAGAGGTTTGGTTTCCTGAGTATCTCCCTACGCAAGGACTTAACCGTGCATCATGTTTATAGAACAAAAAATGTTCAAACATGTAACAGTTGCAAAGCCTCAAAATAGTGTTATTTTAAACAGACTTAAATACCCAAGACAAAAGAAAGGATCATTAGGTAGATTTGCCAACAGTCCGTGAATGCTGCTCTTTTAACCTTCAAAGTAGTTAATATCTATGATAACTTGGTAGGGGAAAACGCCATGCAGAATCCTAAAGCTTAAAAATTTTAAGTGGCCAAAAATTCAGTTAAAAATACTTTAACACATTCTGAGCAGTGTTCTGAACCTCTACTGTGTGTAATTGCTGCATGCTGCTGCCAGTAAACAAGACTGACTCTCTCTGTTAGTGTATTAAAGATTAAGAGGGGAGAAGTAATTTTTGATAAATATTGATATTTAGATTGATATATTATTTCAGGCAGTGATGCTTCTTTTAAATGAAAACTTTCTCGGCAGTTCTCAGTAAGAAAAAATTATGTGTACACTACATGTATGTTTCTCTCCAACACCTTCCCCTTCTATCTGACAGCTTGTTCATCTTCTTTGATGCACAGGGTTGACCATTACAATACAAGTTCCATTTTATACTGGTATTAAAATAATTTGATATAATTTCTGTCAAGCATTTGCATCTGTGTAAGACCTTCTTTAATATTCATCTGTTTTTCTACTATATATCAATTTTATGTTTCCATTTCTAGAATTCAGGCATTAAAATATGTATATATTACAATATCGATGTTGTATACCAAAAAGGAACTGACTTCACAGTTAAAATGCTTGATCAACTATTTTTACACATACACACAAAGGCAGAAAACAAAATATCATAAGCACCTGGAACATTACAGTTTGATCTGATAATAACAATTTCCACAAAATATTACTCTGAGTTTAGCAACAGCCTGATCTTAAAGCTTTCTGAAGCTTTTCCAGCAGCCTTTATATCAGACATCAAAAACATAACAATAAAATTCTAAAAATGTAACATGCACAACATATCCAGTAATAAATCACAGAGAGAATTACTGGATTTTTCCATGCAATGAGCAGAGAAAAATCTTAATTCTTGCTGGGAACTAAGAGTTTAAAATATTTTTGGATGGTACCAGAAATTTGTGGAACTGTGTCTTAAAATTTTATTTAAAATCAAGTACTAAAGCATGTAAATGTCTTTCAAAAAAAAAATATATATATATTTATCTATGTGTATATATATGTCTATATACACACACCTACACACATACACATATGCATGAATAGATCATACCTATATTTACATAGAATTAGATGAATAATTCAATTCAATGAATTAAAACAAACACAAACTACAGATTCTGCAGGGGCTTAGTCATGTGACTTCATTAAGAGCTGGGTGTTGCATAATTAGGTACTACTTTCTTGCACAAGTCCTGGCACTACCTACAGATTTACACCAGTTAGAAAGAATGTTTCCAACATGAACATGTCCTTCACCTAGCTGATTTTCAGTATTTACTTTCCAAGACACTTCATTTGGAAAAACTGAAAAAAAAAGAAAAAAAAATCAAAACATTAACACTTCTTAATATTGCTTAATATTGGAAACATGCTTGATTCCACGTAATCTCACACACTCTACTCCTTAGGGTACATAAACAGAAAATGTTTCCTTCTGGAAATTAAAATCCTGCAGCCTTAGTTGATGCTGGTAAATCAGCTTTAGCCATGCTTTCAACAGAACACATTCCATTTCCCCGAAGAAAGCAAGTTGCTTTCTCATTACTAAGAAATATACTAAATTCCTTACTAATAGCATACAGTTTACTATGTATCCTATATACATAGTGATTTACTAATTATTTGTATTGCTGCATCCCATACCACCAACAGGCTTACACTCAATGCTAAGCCTGGAAGGAAAAGAAGCTGCTTGCTTAAAAAACACCTGTTCTTGCTGAATGTTTTAAAGCAAACTATTGCCATAAAATTACTGAACAATTTTGACTATCTTATTTTCAGACTAATCACACACACAAAAAAATCAGCATCTTTAAACAGAATGCAAAGGAACACATAGTATTTACAGCAGCTTGGAATAAATTTTTATTTAAAATGCTACACTTTTAGAAATTGCCACAGTGCAAATTTGTTGTGAGAAAATTGTTCACACTGCCCTAGTTTCGTATTTTCTATAGCTTCACTTTTTCCATATGTAAGCACTATGTGGAAGTGCTTTTAAACCAGCATTATTTTCACACTGAGGTGCTTCTACTACTTCAAATTGATCAGGTGAGTTAAGGTTCTACAGTACGTGCATGAACAATCAAAGCCAAAGGCAATTTTTCAAACTGTGTTTGGAAAAAAATTTTCTTTCATCTTTCACTCCTGCACAAATGCAACACTCACTTCATTTGAGTTTAGGCTAGAATTTAGCTTAAAAACAAAGATGAAAAGTCTGCTTTAAAGCTACAGCAGTATTGCAGGTCTTCAGCCCACTTATGATGATCACACTATGAACTGAAAAACAAAAAGGTACATTTAACAACTTCATTAATATATGAAGTCAACATGACCTCAGTCTCTTGATCCAAAATATTCTGCTGTACTAAATACTCTAAAATATTTTACTCTAAAGAGTGCTGAATACAGTTTCTCATGATTTTAGGTACCTCCTGTTTATGGTCTTTTCCTCACAATTCCTCCCAATTCATAGCATGTACATGAATAAACTTACTTTCGGTTGTTTGGATACAGTCTTTGAAACACTCACTCATGCAGTATATTGGAAGAGATTAGTGAATCTGGTTTAGGAATTTAGCTCAAATCTCATCCCATGTATAGTCAAGAACTGTTCACTGTTTCCTCTGCCTGCTCTCCACGCCCACATCTATGGTTTATGAACATCTTCTGAAGAATTGCTACAGACAGACACTCTGTCCTGCCAAGGAATGATTTCTCTTCCTCTACCAGAGCTTTACTTCTACTCCTTTCATCCACTTCCACTCAACTTGCAACTGCTATGAGAAAAAAGGTGTTTCCTCTTCGAATACAAATTAAGTGTTAAGACTTAACCCAATTTTAGTAATACCTTTGTTTCTGATATACATGTGAGGAAAAGAATTGCACAACTTCCTGTTTTCTCATGCTGCTATGGGTTTTCAGTCCTGTAAAATTTTGGGGTGGGTCCCAGCAACTAAAAGGCATGAGAAACACAGTGTAGATATTAATTCTTGCTGTTCTAGGTGACAAAAACACATAATGAAGCCATTTCAAAATGATGGTATAGATTGGAAGAAAGTGTTCTTATTCAACATTTTTTTCTCACGAACTGGTAAATCCTTAAATAACCTTGAAGGAGAGGGGAAAGGAGGAGACTGGGAGAAGAGGTACTGTTGTGGAGTTTGGGTGTTTCCATCCTGCCACACCTGTACAGTGTTATTGCTTCTACGTGCATCAGAAGAAACAGAACAATAAATTGCTTCAGTTTAAATACTGAACCAGATCTCCAGCTGACATAAACCAGCTCAGTTTCATCCATTTCCAAGTCTCACAAGGTTCATGCTCAGTGGTCTCCCTTAAAGTTCACTATGATCAAGGTGGTTTTTGTCTGGGTTTCTTTTTGCTGGGTTAAATGTGACCCTCCTATGACTACACAATATATTTTATAATTAAATTAGGATAGTCTTAAAATTTCTCTGAAACACTTTACACAAAGAGCAGATAATTCTCTAAAGCTTTAAGCTATGCTGGATGACAGGAATTCATTTAGCTATTTTGTCACTTAGAACTGCATAGAATTTTTGCTCTTTCTCTCTTCCAGATTTATTTTCCATAGAAGACTGCATAAAAACATAGATGAAGTGCAATGTCAAAAAATATCCCTGCTTGTTGCTGTGAAGCAAGTTCAAAGAAGAAATTTTCCCCCAAACCCCAAATCGAGACTACTCTTCTAGATAAATTTCATAGACACTTTGATGACCCAAGTAGGTTAGCACAGCCACCCACATTCCCACCTCTGGCCCAGACTTCTGAACCAGATAATTGGTCATCATATATCCCTTTGCAAACAGCAGGCTTCTTCCCCAAATTTATTACTAATGACAACAAAAATTATTACATCACAGAATGCTCTTGATGCTTCAAGTAGGGAAGGAAATGAAGTGAATTCAGTCCAGATTCTGCAAAGTCATTCTCAATGATCTTTCAACTACTACTTTTTTTCAATTCTACTGCTGCTCATTCCAAGAGACACTGTATGTATCAGCCTCTAAGACAGAGAAGAAGAATTACAGGAACCGAATTTAAATAAAAAGGAAACTGAAACTCCTACTAAATCAACTTCCCACAAACTTCCATGCCTAGTATTGCTATGCCAATTTGTCCCTGCTGGTGCTGCGTCCTTCCCCTCTTTGTTCAAGTCTCCACACAACTTCCCAGGAGATGCAGGTCTGAGAGGGCTTTGGAGGTACATTCTAACAACCAGTACTGAGGAACACTGCTGCAGCCATCCACATCTCATGCAACAGCAAGAGACCAACACCTGCACCAGGTCCAGACCCAGGACAGTGACACAAACGCACAGGTTCCCGGGCAGGCTGGGTAAGCCCAGCTCCAAGGCTGTGCACATCCAGTGAGCACACAAACACAAACTGTACTGCATGGGTAGCTGTTGCCCAGAACACAGGAGTTAAGGACTTCAAGGATATCAATACTTTGGGGCTGCTCACCTCAGCATTTCCTGTACCTTCTTCCTCATCCCGGCTGGTTTTCCAGCCATCCTTCCCTTCTGCCAGTCAGGCATGTCTCAGTCTGGAAATACCAACAGCTTGCCTGGTGTTTGCCACAGTAATCCCCTTGCATAGAGCCTGTCAGGTCAGGACAACACGTGCACACACTCCACCAGGAGAGGAGAGATGGTTTTTGAAACACTTTATCCTTCCTTTGACCTTTTATCTCAGGGATACATTGATTTCCCGTATTTATAAATTAACCAAGGCCTAACAGTAACTGCATGTGCAAGTAAGAAAGCAAATGCATTCTGATGAAATCTGTCTTTACCTAGTTTTATTTAACATGCTAATAAAGTCCTTTGAAGTACTTTCAAATGAAAAGGGGGAAAGGGAAATAATCGGCATTATATCTGAAGACCCACCTTCACATTACTTCCAATTTTTAATTCAAGAGACTGACATCCAACAACGTTATTATTGTACCTAAATGTCACAGAAGAGCAGGTCCCAACTAAAAATTAACAAGGAACTTACATATTGCTACATCTAGGAAGTAAGGACTTGAAAACAAGTCCTAAACTACTCTTGATCAAGAATGAAAGGGCAGACTTGTTTAAAATCAATTTAAATGCGCTGTGTTCTCAGGATGATTACACTTTCCTGACACAGTCTTCATACAAGCATGAGGGCTTGTGCAACTGACCCAGCTCACTGCTCCAGCTCATGGAACACCAAGCAAGAAATCCTACATGCCTTCATGCATCTCTTACCTTTTAAACCCTCTGAATGTAGCATACACATCCTGTATTTCTTTTTCCTTCATGTGTGTTAGCATTTGACACTTAACTTTCTTTTTGTTTCAAGTGACCTATGCTACCAAATTTTCACCCACTAATTCTCATCAGCAATATTATTTACTTCTCTTTTTTTTCAAAAGATGCCTCAGCTCAAAAAAAAAGTTAGCCACTTTTTTCATATGTTGCAAAGAGCATCACCTTTTTAAAGTCAAAGTCCAGTGCAGTCCTAAATCAAAGACAGTATTATGCAAATACAAAGTTATTACCAAAAGCAAGCAGAGAACAAAACTGGTTTCAGCCACAGGATTTCCTGTGGTTGTATTGTTACTCTTCAGTCACATAATCAATTTAATGTGACTTCCTATCACAAAGAAGGAGGAAACCAAGAGGAACTTACTCATCTGTCAACCAATACTAAAAAAAATCAGCAACTCTCGGTGATATCATAGACCACAAATAATCCACGAGTTTCTACAAAGAACGCGTAGGTTTAGTGAAAGCGGAAAACCGCAGAGATTAGAAGAACAATTGCAGATGAGCAATGACTATGCGTTAACACAGCAGCTGGGCTTTATTTCTGCCAGAAGTGACTTTTGCAGGCCATGAGGTGTAACATCAGGTGCCTTTCAGTTTACGTGGTTTGATTTATACACACAGAATAAACAGAAATTACGCAATCCGTACACTTGCAACCTGAAGATCTGATTTGATCTATACAAATAGTGAAGTAATGCTAGCTGGTATCAAATTAGTAGCACACATAAATCATCCATAAAAATATGCTCTTTACGGGTTCACTCAATAATTACAAAAACTGAGATTTCAAACTAAAGACAAATCAAGAACGATACAGTGCAGATATCTTCACCCTGTTCTCAATTACGACATAAGGCATAATGCAAAAATAAAAGAGGCAGGAGGGAAGAGAAAACAGAATATGGAAATATTTTCCAGTAATCCCATGTGTTAGTATGCAGCCTATAAACGGCTGCAAGTAAGTATCTGAAAAGACCAAGTTGAACACATTTTGAGTAGATAGAAGTATCTAAAACACAGCATAAAACTAGTATTTACACACTGGGATACAAAAACTGTTGTGTTACCAAAACCTAATTTTAACAAAAATCAATAAACAACCCACTAGTAGAAATGTCCTTGGATTGACTCCTTCCACCTCTCCATAAACACACACTGCTAGTCACTCAAATAAACATCAGCACCACAATTTTTGCAACAAAATTCCTACTATTGAACTAATGCTATTTACTGCTTTTCAGAAACAAGACCCCTGAAATAAACAGCAAATGAGCACTTTTGCTTACAGTAAATGAAGAGTTAAAAATAGTTCTGCCTCTGCAACTCACCCAGTAAATCAGCCTAAACAGTCCCATTCAATTTCACAGCTCATTACCTGGAATAGACAGTTAAAGCCCATGCCAGATGCATTCGGTACAAGACAACACTTCCAAGTGTACTTAAAAATCCCCGCTCAATTTCAACATGACATATGTGGGGTCTATGCACTTTCTTGTTTTTTCATAGTATGGAAACCACCTTTAGATTTGTTTACAATTTGTTGTATTAGTTATTCACCCAGAGAAAACTCGTTAGTACAGACAGGTGAGATTTTCAAATGACAGGTACTGACTATGGATAAAGGGTCAAGCAAAGATAACATGCAAACATCATTTCTGGCCAGAAATTCATTTCTGTTAACTATGTAAAGACAATACTTGCACCTAATCTGTAGCACTGCCTTCAACAACATCCTTTTGAAAGAACATGTAATATCACAATGTATTTGTGTAAAATACACAATGTATTTTATATAAACCCAGACTAGATTACATTGATCTGGTATGATGTTACAGTACTCTGATTCACTAAAATTCCTTAACAGGCTCCAAAAGAAGCCCTTATCCAGCCTCCCTTTGGCAATAACCCTAATTAGGTTAGGACACAATAAGGAATTTCAGAAAACAAAACGCAGAAAAAACCCACTGAAAATCCCTCATTGGCAAGGAAATGTGCTGGATGACCTAATCGTAATAGACTTTAGCCATTTCTAATTTCTACAATTCGAGGAAAATTAAAAGGATGAGCGAAATCCCCATAACAACCAGAATTAAATATAATTTACCTACTGGTAAAGATTATTTTGTGTTGTTTAGGTAGGGAACACATGCAGGACTTCACAACCTCTACTGGAGTATTCTGTAACTATCCTGCTAAACTCAAGTAAGTTCATGAGAGCAGTCCATATACATATCTAAATTACTATGTTCTCTTATCACTCAGGTCTCAGCAGGATGCCATCTAGCTACCATGAAAAATCAGTTTTGTACATTCAATTCTGCTAAATAGAATATAGATTTCAGTTTGGATAAGACTGCAAGTATATAGAGAAAGACATGCCAGTGCCCTGAAACAATTTCCCTTGCTCCCCTTGAAATTCTCCCTAAATTCTCTACTACAGATGTTTTCCTATTTCAATCAAACCTCAAATTTATCACTGTTTACCTTGTCCTTTTGGATCATTATACAGAGAATGCACCTAAATCTCTATTTTTAATATTCTTTCTGTGTAATAGCTATAAAGTTTGCCATGATCCCAGCTGAAGAGCTTATCTTAGCCCAAATTCCAAGAACAGTACGAGCCTTGACCCAGATTCAGGAAAGTGTGTGGTTAAGTACATCCTTACACTCAGGAAAGCACTTCATGATGTGAATAAAGGCAGCCACCAATTGATGCTCATTTACACCTTTCTTGAACCAATTTCTTTTAATTTATAACTTGGGACCTTTTCTTCCTCTTCCCTCTGACCACAAATCCAACAATGCAGAAGAAAACAACCTCTTCATTTTCTATGTTAACAGGATACAAGAATATCTGAAGATGGCTCTGTGCCAGAAACTACACTTGACAGCTGTTTCAGACCAAGGCATAGCTCTCACATTTTCGACGTCTAGTGTTGACAAGGATTACTTAAAAACAACTGTACCAGAAGAAATTGTTCTGCAGACTATTCCTCAGCAGGGTTTTCATGAACACAGTAGTTGTCAGAGCAAGTGCTAATTTGTATTTCAAAACAATGATACCAGTAAATACAGAATACTTTTTAAAATAATTAATGATTCCAGAATATTTCTTCATCTCTAATGACCAGTGGTTGAAAGATAAGTTTGTCTTTCTGAGCATAAAAATTTCACATCCATCATACAGTGAGGATCACTAACTAGTGTACAAGTCTAGAAGCTTTTCACATTCATTTTCAGCATTTCCTCATTTAAAATAGATAAAGTTTAAAAGCCAATTACTGACCAGAAAGAGGGAAGGAGGATTTTGCGGTTGTTTTTGTTTTATAGTTTATGTACTTTGCTCCCAATGAAAAAAGGCTAACTTCTACCACAGCCACTGCAAGCTAATTTTGACTAATTTGTGGGCAAACCAGTAACAGAGTTCACATGCCAAAAATCGTCCCTGAAGGGATTTAAATACAGCTGACATACTTCACAGAAAAAACAGGAAATGGTCTGGTAGTTACTTAACACCTATCAGAACTATTCTTTCGTCTCAAATTGGTCACATGAAAAACTCCCTCACAGGCCTGAAAAATAGAAATCTAATGAAAAATCCACATACACCATCCTAAATTTTAAGTAACTTCTTTACCATAAATACCAGGTTAGGAAAACTATTTATGTCTGGGTAACAGAAAAAGGTCTGACAAACATGCAAATGGTCCTAGAGGTAGTATGGTTGGCTTAATATTTCCTCTGCTGTTGCTGTTTATCAGCAGGACACCCATAAAGGGACACAGAGGATGAAAATGGCTCTGTACTAAATGACTGCTCAGATTCACAATCATCAGATGCTGCTCGGGTCAGACAGAAGACAGCCTCTGAGCACTACCAGTTGTATTGCTTGACACAAATCCAGTGCATAGCAAAGCAGCCCTCCAGACGCCGGCTCTGCCAGCAGCAGGGACCAGACAGGTGCATTTGAGAGCGTAACTGGATATAACAAACTGATCCCAGCATCAGGAGCTGGGGAAGCCTCGTCTCCAGGACTGCCCTGTGCCTGCAGGAATAGAGGTGACAGTGGCAGACTGAACGTGCAGGTGGAGAAAGGACAGTGTTTGGTGACTACCAGCACTGGGTAAATCCCCCCTGCAGAAAGGCTCTTTACCTCCTCCGAGGAAAGGACAGCAAAGTGAACAGAAGGGCACCAGGGCTTGGGCTCAGCACCAAACCTTTGTCCTGGACAGATTTCAGCTCAGTATGGTAAAGTGAAGCCCATACAGAGCCCTAAAAATTAACTTTCATACTCTCACTCTGTCACGCTGAAAGGAATGATGATAAACTTTAATCTTAATATGTAATGACCTGTGACCTAAAGGTTCAAAGTTGATTCCACAACAGATAAACAATTTTCAACTAGAACTGCAAGGCATCATAACGAGGGGGAGAGGTGGGGGGGGGCACGGAAATCTTTCAGTTGTTTGAATTAGTAAGATAAATTTTTGTTACAATTCTACATCCAATTACAATTCTAGTTTTGCTGTACTGTGGGCCAAGAAACAGGGCTGTGGGGAATACAGATAATTTAACACCAGGTAATTTCAATGCTAGTCATCTTGATCTACACTCTTCTACTTGCCTAATTATAAATTTACGAAGGGATCATTACTCCAGTGTAATAAAACCAACTTTAACCCAGATTCTTGACCACTTCTTGCCTTTGTGGCAGGGTCAGGAGTGGGGGCACTGCCTGGACCCTCAGCCACAATGGTGGTGGCACCTGAGGGGAAGTGTGCAATGGAAGGGGAAAACACGAATTCAGAGAGAAGTGAGGAAAAAAGAAAGAGAGAAACAGCCCTTCCAGCACCTGGGTCAGGGAAGGAAGAAAGGAGGAGGTGCTGGGATTGCCCTGCAGCCATGGGGAGCAGACCACCATGAATCCTTTCCAATATAGACACTAAATAGAAGAGAACTGAAATAAAGGCTTTTCCATACTGCAGAGTAAAAACATGCATCCATCACAATATGCAAACAGGACTTTTGAAAGAAAGCCCAGTCATTTGGTGTCTTTATTGACCTTACATTAGCATTAGCTTTGATTTAGAAAATAAGGTCAGTGAGCAGGCACTTCAGTTTCCTTTACATTAGGCTCATCAAACATCATATTACCACCAAAAAAACCCACTCTTTTCTCTCTTTGGAAATAGCTGTTCATTCAATATTATCTATTGATGCTGTGGGCCAGGCTTCCAAAACCAAAGACATCCATTAAAATGAACCCAAGTGAGTGAAACCTGAAACATTTAATTACTTCCTATCTGGACCCCCACCATCAAATTCCACTTGGCTGCAATCTGTTTATGGAAAGCTGTGCCTCCAGCATCCCATTTGTAATGCAAGAATAACTCCAGAAACCAAATTAAGTGTGGCCATGCCTTCCTGAAAAGGAAACTGATCAGGAACATGGAGCATTTGGAGTTAAATTTCACCACCATGGAATAGCTTTTCGGAACTAAAAATAATATAAATTTTTTAGCATTCCAACATCTTCCACCAGTTTTTTATCCACCATGCAATTTCCAATACCAAAACATATTCATAAATGACCCAGATTTTAGTTCTTTACAGAATTTTTGACTGCAATCCTTCAGAAATAATGGAACAAGAAAACATGTAAGAAAACCCAGCTGATAGTCTGTCTTAAATGTATATCTGTATTTTAAAAGAGTAGAAATCCCATTTTACCTGAATGATCAGCAGCTATTACTATATAAATTCTTAGTTAATAACAGCTATTTTTCACGTTTAAGCACTTTATTTTTATATTGGACCATGCTTTGTTCTCACATAACTATCCATCTATCTGTACACACCCAAAAGATTTCTAAACAAAAACTATTAAAAAATCAATTTCTTCAACTGGTTCATTAGAAAGTGGCTACACATAACAGAAAAACCACCTGTCTTTTGTTAGACCAGCTAGAAAACAGTAATTTATCTTAGAAACAACTAAAAAATGTTCCATTTAGTTAACACACTTTCCATGATATTATAGTAATATCTGAGCATGCAGAGTGACTTGTAAATATTATTAATTAGGCAATGACTCAGTACTTGTTAAACCCAGAAGTTCCATGTAAGTCTAGTGAAGTAACTGCCTTTTGCATGTAGACAAGAGCTAGAATAGATTCCATCCAAAAAACCACACATCATCTCTTCTCTACCACACGGCAACTGACATTTCCATTGTTTTTCAGAAACTTTGTATCTTAAGAATTTGAAATAATCAAATTTCATAGATGCTCCTTAAAACAATATTCTGTTTATAAAATATCAACATGGACAGGATTACTGCATCACATTGTTACAACTGCATGAGATCAACAGTGAAGACTGCACAGAAGAAAGGCTGCAATTTGTCCTTACTTCAGTAGAAGTAAAAAATGAGGTGAATACCTCAGACAGCTCGTTGATAACAGCAAAGTATGATTGGGAAGGTTTTGCTTTTGTTGTTAAGAACAGAAATTTTCAGCTTGAAGGATTCTTTTCAGTACAAGCTTTACTGCTTCCCCACAAACAGAAATCAGTTAGGAAGTTCACAATAGTTACAAACATTGACTTCATCTGCATGCATCAGAACATGACACAGACCATCCTCTAAAAGATCTGCCAAGCCATCTGGACCATTTGAGATTCCTTTTAGATCACATCTCTGTTCTACTTCTCATATATTTACCAGAAATGGGCTCATAGCCAGGAAAAAAACCCAAAACCCATAACCAAAAAATAGATAGTCTGAATACCTTCACTCAGGGTGGTAACCATGGGTGTATTTGTAGATTAGATCCTTCTCACACAACTAAGGAAGCAGCAACAACGCACAACATCTCTTATAAACCTCTGATTAAAAGGTGACTTTTGTGCAGGTTAAAACAAATTAAACAGTTCTGATGCACAATATGGGCCTAGTCCTTCTATATACATCTTGTTTAATTCCCCCACGGACCTGGGGTACAAAGGCCATGATCTGGTCTCTCACTGTTTTCCATGAGCATCACTCACTAGTAACTTCACAAATCCACTGGTTATAAAGATCCTTTGTGCCTCCAAGTCTATCAACAGAGAAAGGTAAGACAGAGACCCAGGTTAAATCTTAAGTTTATGGCTTTTAATATTACACATTACATTTTACATCAATTCTCCAAAGCCCATCACATACTACAGTTCTGAGACTAAGGGAGTCTCAAAACTCCTCAGAAGCACTTATCAACTGCCACCCACATTCTGCAGCTAAAGAATGGAGACAGTAACTATGAGGAGTATTATTAGAATCAAACATTGGAACTGATACTGCCACAAAACACTGCAGAAATAAAATATGAGGCTGTGCCAATTCCTTTCCATCTTAGATAACCTTGATATGAAAAAACTAGTCCCTCAAAATTCAAAGACCATCATAATGAAAGTCCTGTAGACAACTGCCCTATGGCCCTGCAAAACTACTGAGTGGAAGTACTGCTTTTCCAGGTTCCGGACTACTTGTAAGAAAGTAGTCAGAAAATATGATCAGAAAAATCATATTCATCTGCCCATAAAACCTGTCTTGAATTTCCCTACCTACATTTGCTACATGATTTGCATCATCTGCACAAATTAACCAAGTCCAGTCACCTTTTTGCCACCTCTATAATCACACCATAACAACCTGTATTTCCCCAGGGACAGCACTACTTCCACACTGAATACAGACTGCCAGGAACTTCATGGACAGAATATCCAACACCAGCATTAAGGCTCTATCTTTTTTTAATGTGCTTAAAAGAAAGTTTTTACCCAAAGAGATCTCAAATCTAGTTCAAGGTGTGGGATATACAAGCTTCCAAGCTTAGGGTCTGAAAAAGACAACAGTAATGTCTCATCAGAGGCAGAGAAAACTTCAGATAAAACACAGTGCTGATGAAGAGTGACATGGGAACACTGTTGAAAGCATAACCTGTATCCTGTTTGTTTCCTTTCTCCAAAGAGCATGGAGGTAAGGATTAAGGATTTGGACACTATTGAAGGTATTCTTCATGTTACCTGTGTTGAAGGCTTTCTTTCTCTATTCTGTACTGTGTGAATTTGAGCAAGTGTACCAGGGCTAGAAGTGCATCCACCAAGACAGAAAAAAAGGGCTCAAAACGCCCATATCTCTGTCTAAAGGAAAGACTTTCCTATACCACATACGAAGCACAATGACAGCTTTAAGTATACGGTCAACTGAAAAGCAGCTTGCTTTGTTTTTGCAGCTAGATTTTAAAAGGGGAAAGAATAAAAAGCAAAACTTTGTATTTTGGAAAGACAATTGGTGTTATGCTGCTTCTTAATTTAATGTTTGGACAAGTATGTTCCTACTACAAAGCTGACCACAGGAGAAAGAAAACATAGTGCTCTTTTCCCAAACATGGTGAAGCAGAAGCAATACAGAATGTCCGTTATCTTGGAGCCTGGATACTGTGGTCTAGCCACAAGTGACTGGAGCTGGAACTGAAAGACTGCCTTCCTTCCCTACTGGCTGAGGTACATTTAAACACTGAAACATGACGCAGCTGTAGCTTCCCTGCAGTAACCCCTCCCTCAAGTGAGCAAGGAAAAAAATACTTTGAACTATGGTTTTAGAGCCACCTTTGGGTGTTCAAGCTGCAATAGCATCAATCCCAAACCTTAGATGAGGCAAACTGACAGGTGCACCACACAAAAGCTGAACTGTGCTTCCCTAAAGGCTGAGAAAGCACATGGCAGAAAGCCTCTAATTCAGGCAGACAGGATCCCTCTCTGGACTCCTTTAAATGCATTTACACTGAATCTACAGGAATCCTGAACATGTGCTCTAAAGCGCTCTTACTTCTTTAACACACAAACGATCTTATTTTAAGCACAGCACGCCCCCTCCTTAGCTCTCTACAAACCATAGTGACACTGAGACGAAGCCAAGTGCAACTTGTCACCACTTCTTTTATACAGATTTTTTTCCTTTCCACATCTACCAGTAGCTCCATGACACCTCATTTTAATTCAGAAAAATTCTACTTATCTCTTCCAAAACAGAAGTTATCTTCCAAAACAGTATCAGCTATGTTGAGGTCAACTACAGCTGCAACAATAAATGAGGTAAGTATTTATGCCTTGTAATGTGCAATTAGCAGAATATTCTGTTAAAAATAGGACAAAAAGACCATCCATTGGAATGAAACTGGCACTGGACAAATAAATATCAAAGAAAAAAAGAAAAAAAAAAAAACAGAACAAGAAAAATGGGCTAAGACATCGATGCTGAAGGAGACTAAACTTTGGGCTGGTGACAAACTGGAGGGCACAGACAGACAAATGATGACAGTCTGCAACTCTTCCAATATTCAGGTAAGATATATTCAGGTGGTTCCTGAAAACAGTCCATCTTATTTATTGTACAACACGACTTGTGCCTTCTCACAAAAATTGTTGAATGTATTCTATGGCAAGATCCTAAATGCACCGTCTTTCAAAACAACCCTTGAAGAGCAGTCATCTAATGGCCTTTACGAGAACAGGAATTGGCACATGATAAATTAAGGGCAAAGTAAGACATCCAATATTAGCTGGTAATTTTAGAAATCCATATATGAACTTTATAGAGCACACAGCATTATATAGAGCTTTAGAGTTTAAAACAGAGCTCCAACTGATTTCAGTGACAGCTGAGAGTTCTCAGTATCTCTTCATAACAAACCACAGGAAGTCAATTAACTGATGCATATGGTGATGAATGCACCATATTGGCTACATACAAAATATGTGGTTAATATCCAGCATTACATGGGAAAAAAAAACCACCTCTGTAGCAGCCAGCGAGAGAATAAAATTCTCCATAGCATCATTCAATTCCCTTGTGAAAAAATCCCAAACATTATCCTTTCTAGTAAAACACAAATTCATCCACTAAGTAACTGCTTACTTTGACAGCTTAGTCCCCAGCAAAATATGACTTAAGTTTCCAGAGACCTCCTGTCCTATGGGATATGAAGAACAGGTCACAAGGGGGAACAGGCAGGGAAAACACCATCATACAGCTACAGCTATTTTGGCTAAAACTATAAATGATACTCACACATCCTTTGTTTCCGACTAGGAGGAATTCTCTGAGCTTTCAAGCAAACCCAGAATTAGCTGAAGCATTACGCAACCAAATTACTTTACAGATACACATAGAACTTAATGTAATTTTCTTCGTAACACCAACACTGCCATTCCCTGCTCCATTCTCACACCATTAAAATCTGGTGTTGCATGACTGGGAAAGAGATAAATAAAAAATCTCCTGTCCACTCAACAAGGTACAGTTATACAATACATCTTGTTCACTTCTTCAGTCAGTTTTGCTGCAACTGCAGATACACTTCACCCAACAATCAGTTCACTCCCTGCAGGTGTGCAGATGTCAAATTGTGGAGCTGCTCTGTAAATTTTTATCACTGAAACAGCACAAAAATTTCTCAACATCCAGTGAATGTGGAAGGATTCAAAACCTCAGCAGATACAAAATAAAAAAGCAGAACATAGTCATTACTTAGGCCTTGCACTTCCAAATGACCCATAGGCTTCTGATCTTAACAGAGATGCCTGGGATCAAAACATCTGCTGGACAGTGGGAACACTTTCATGTATGATGCAAACTCCTCAAATTCAGAAATCTGAATCAAGGAGAAACAGTATCTCAGGCTAAACAGCCCAAAAATAATTCCTGTACACTTGGAATAATTCTGAGAATCAGATAAGCAAGATTTGGTCCCACCTGTCCTATCATCAAGTTGAAATCACTCAAAAGCAAGATACATATCTCAAGGGAGCAGAGGCTTTACGGTTCATGGTTAGTTCAGGACAAAATCCTAAGTTTTAAGGATGAGTCAGAACTCTCAGCCAACATGGGAAGGCAGCTCTGAACCACCATTTGTTTGTTCTGCACTTGTGCAGGAGCTAAGCAGGGGCCAGTGCCCTCAACATGACCAGAAGGTCAGTGCTCTGCAGAACCACTGCAACGGCAACACATCAACATCTCTTTTCATGGTAAAGCTCCCCTCCTGAAGCTACCAGGCTTGAAAGAAAAAGGAAAGAAAAATAATCACATTGACTTTTCTTTTGTTTGTCTTTCTCCCAACACTGTAAGCAACGTTAAAAAAAAATGCATTATTTCAAGTTTCAAATCCTAACTACTCTTCTCAGCTAATGAGCTCCAAAATTACGCACCGTATGCAGTTCATGAAATCACAAGAAAGAAATATGCCTCTTCTTTTCCAGTGCAATCATCTGCAGTAACATTTTTGAGGAATTAAACCACCCCACAAGAAAATTATTATCATGCTTGGTGCAGAAAAATACCTTAAAACAAAGATGTTGACTGTGCTAACAAAGTCTTGGAGATTTTTGTGTGTGGCCATTCAGCCACAGCCACCAGGAAAAGGCAAAGGCAAGAGAGGAAAAGCATTCAAAGGGATGAGTGAAGGAATTACTCTCCATTTAATCTGCAGCTCACCTGCTACAGTACAGAGCTCACAAAATGGAAGTGACTTATTATACTAACCTACATAAAAGAAAGCTTCCTCTGCTACATGGAATTGAGAAGAGAAGGGGAAAAAGACTCAAGAATCTCCAGAGAACATGAAGTTCTCCTTTGCAGTCTGGGATTTAACTGAAGAAGTCACCAATATAAGTAACTTGCTCTATATGTTTCCTTAATATAGTTTGGAGAAGCAGAGACATTCATCAGCAGAATCATATAATGAATAAAAACATTCAGCAGGAGGTGGAATAACTACATTATTTGCAAGCAGGAAAACCACAAATGAGCTATTGTAGCTTTCCAGAACAAATACTGATGTAGGATCTGGTTTTGCACTAGCTTGCACTTCATTCAGATGTCACTGCTCCATACAAATAAACAAAACAAAACAGATTTTAAAACTCACTACTATTCTAGCTTTGATTTTACACAGGTGTGAATGACTGACCATTATTTCAAATGTCATGTGGTCAGGGTGAAGTCTAGTATTTTGCTAATAATTTTTTTCAAGACGGCTCCCTTTAAACAATCAAAGAATTCATTAAAAGTTACTCTTTTCTATCCATGTGCTAACGAAGCCAAGACCGGACTAAAACCCCAAATTCCACTGCCCACAGACTAGTAAGAAAACAAACTCATTTTAGTAAGCCTACCACGTCGAGGCACCAATTCATTGGTGACCTTCCACACCTGTGAAAGAAAGGAGGCAAGTTTCTAAAGTCCTGCTGTACCACATCAAGAATAAGAAGCCTAAATGACTGTCATTTTAGGAATATTAAAAGTGCAATAGCAGAGCAGAGGAATAGTTATTCCTTCTCCTCGTCCAAAAGTATGCACAAGAACTGGCCATGGCAGAAGGCCATGGAAGTCAAACTCCAACCCTTGCCATACTTTCTCTGAAAAACTTTAAGAGACTCAGTGCCAGCTCTGATTCCTCTATTCCTAGTATATCATAAATAGCTACCTTGGGACGCTTGAAGAACTTTTGCATTTGAACCTGGCAGAGCAAAAAGACCAATTACACCAATTTGTACCAAATGTTTCTGTGCAAATGAAACACAAAGTAAATGCAAATTATAATGAGGCAGCAAAATCACTCAGAAATATCCTTATTAAATGAACTGCCCCATAAATAACTTCTGATGCAAAGCATTATGTACTACATAAATTACACTGTGCCTTGGGAAGAGTTGCTATCTGCAAAGTAATAATAGCTCATGAATAGTTCCTGAATTTTTCTTTCGCAGTACTACATAAAAAAAGAAAAATTCCACATTTCTCTTCTGGTATGTCATGACTAAGTTGCTGTAAAAACAGACTGACCACTAACCAACCTCTGGGCACCCTACAGAATGTGCTCAGAAGTTCTCAAGCAGTAAACACCGAAACCAAGTTAACGAAAAATGCAGAGCATCCATTCTTGATGGAAAGCTGACTTTCTTAGCACAGCTGCTTTAAAATCAACTCCTCACAGGGCAGATCAGAATGCCAGTGGAAATAGGCAGGAAGCAGATACTCACATGCACCAGGCAGAAATAAAGGAGGGGTAGGAAGGGGGAATTTCCTGATCCACAGAAGTGACAGTATTATGAAATTGCCTATCTATACTGTCTTTTTCACCTTAACTGATGATTAAGTACAAGGTTTTAAGAGAACCTGCCTCAACCTTCAATTAAAACTTTTTCAAGCAATACCTATGCAGATACAGCTTTCCAGGAGGTAATTCCCAGCATTAGTTGGAGATAATAATCAAAGAGTTTCTAGTTATCTCTGTTGACAATATATTTGACTTCCTGAAAGCATGTGAAGTTTTATGCGTTAAGTTTCTAGTGCAGCAGTGATTTTGCAGCCTGACAGTTACTTGCTCCAACACCACAACCACCAGTATTCCTCCAAGCCCATCCAAGCTAAACCCTAACAAGCAGCAGGAGACAGTGCAAACCTATTCCATAAGCAGGAAACATAGACAAGTTTTAAATGTATGCATTTTAATTTAGGTAAGACATTATGACACTCCAGGAAAACTTCCCTGAAATGCCAGTGGCATGCATATCATGGGGCTGGCAGGAAAAACTTTGAAAAGGTGAGGTACTAACAGACCACTGTATGAGTTACAAGAAGATTAATTTTTATGGAGGTCCAAGTTCAACACACATAAACAGTTGCTCAAAACACAATTCTGGCAAGCATCCACCTGACCACTGCAAAAAAGAGCACTTCCCTTCTGAGAAATAAAACAATTGCCACTGCTCCAAGCTGTACAATGCTGAAGGTACAGGAGAGGGAAGAAAGAGGACATCACAGCAACAAGATCACAGAAACAAGATTAGAAAGGGTACCTAAACAGTAGGCTGGAAATTTAAGCAAATAAATAAAGCCCTTAAACACACAGAAGTTACAAGCCACCCACACCTTCAGGAATTTCCACAACAAACATTTCAAAAACTTTGAAGAAAAAAAAATTGAATTTGAAGGAACACAAACATAAACCTGGATCCTAGAAACTGTTTTTCCACTGAATTTTTAAATCGCCTTCACAACTCACAGCTGTGCCTCCATTCCTTTGCAGAGATATTTCATATGCTAATGACCACATACTTTTCTCAAACAGGTTTTCGAGACAGTATACACAAGTACCCAATATTACTGTAAATTATTTTCTCACCAGGAAAGTAATTGAAAGGAAAAAAGTATATTTACAACCCTCAAAACCAGGAAATAAACACACATTTTTAAAGCATACTATAAAAAAGTGAAACAAAATAAAAAAAAATATTTTCTCTTGACATCTAGAAAAAGCTACAGTAATTGAAGTATAGTTTTAAATACTTAACCAGTTAACGCCCTCAAATAGTTTGGCTTTCTTTAGAAGCTCAGCAGCAAATATGAACTTCTTTAGTATCATGAGGGCATCAGTGAATTTTCATCATGCTTATCTCCATTAACTGAGAGCAAAACTAGGCTTAGAAATGCCTTCTTCTTCCTACCACACAGACATAACAATTTTGGCTCATAGCTATTAAAGTCAATGCCTCCCACGTGATGAATTTGTCTCCATGCATATGTCTAAACTTCCTCAAATCCTGACACACCACCTGGGGAATGGCCTTTCAGTGGAGAGGCTGTTTTTCTCTCAAGTGAAAAAGTACCTGGGAAAATAGCACCTAGGTCTTTAAGTGCCTGGCATAGAAAAATATGGTATGAGACAGACACTAAGGCAAAGAGAGAGAAGAGAATCTGGACTTATTTGGCAAGGCTTATGTTTAAATTTTCAGTCTGAAAATGTCACCAAGCATCACATTTACAGACTTAAAATATTCCTTTCTGATGGGAATACTCTGAGAAGGGCCATCAGGCAGCAGCAATGCAGCTCTTCTGCACTGTGTTTTACAAACACACACAGACACACAAAAGACCCCAAACCCCTGTGATAAGTTATTATGCTTAATTCAAACATGCAGTTTGACCATGCTTCTCTTGAAGGTAATGAAAATCCTGCCCCAAGCTTTTAGGAAGGGGTGTGTGTGCAGAGGGGTGTTACTAAAAAAAATTATCAGCATACCAAGAAGAAATCCTTTTAGCTTTGCCAAAATTACTTAATTTACCATCTTCCATCTCCTGCAAACTTCCTCTGACGCTTCCCATAGGAAATGGATCTGTAGCCCTGATGCTGGAACCATGCTATGAATGACCTTTGCACCTTTTCCCTGTAAGAATGATTTCACATGCCAGGGACGGAACACAGGGAAAGCTGGAGAAGGTGAGGCTGAGAGAAATTGAAATCTAAAATAAAAGCAGCAACAAATGATAGCCTAACGTTAGCAAAAGTGCCATGCAAATCTAGCAGTCATAATCTTTTCTTTACTGCTTTAAGAATCAGTGGCATAACATCAAAACTACTGAAGAAAATACTTGCCCCAAACACATGAATTAATTTGATCCAACCTCATCTGACAGTGACATATTAGAGAAAATAGTTTCCTTTAACTGGAGGGAAAAAAAATACATTTACTGACAACATGAACTACATGACCAAGATAAAGCAAAAGCTCTTTAGACTGGTTTGTTTCCTTATCAAGAAAACATAATGGTGAAATTAAAGCAGATTTTAAAGTACTAACATCAAGACTTTATTGGATGAGATTCCCTCCTACTAGTAGTGCCAAGGACCACAAAGTGAATGTAATATTGTCATAAAGTAATACAAATTCCATTAAATGGTCTTAGCTTTGGAGAAGAAGAATGTAAAAAATTCAGGAAGAGTATAGCTAGACAGCAAATCATCAGCTCCTTGCCCCCACTGCACACTTTTTTCTTCCCCAGAAAAGTTTAAGCACTAGGCTACTAAGATCAGATGACATCTCTGCTAAATCAGCCAGGAAGAGACTTTTCAGGTGTTACCACGAGCTCCTGCAGCATATACTCAGCAGTGTAATTGCACAGATACTCACTGAAGCAGCTAAGAAGCTATACCACCAAAAGCAACTCCTCCCCAGATCATCTCCTCTGAAGTCAGTGTTACTCAAGGATAAAGTTAACCAAAAAATAACAAGTTAATGAAATAACACACACCAGCTGTGGTAATACACATTGTATACCACTTTTTCTTGGTAATCTTAACTCTAAATAGTGTTTCCATTTTCAGAGTGTAAATTATTATCAGTGGAGATATTAAGTCATCCCTTATTTTCAGAAAAACCAGTAACATATAAGGGCATATAGACAGTACATTTTTTAGCCAGCCTATTTAGATCCAGAAAAATCCACTCAACTAAGTTAATTTCAATAATTAAATTATGACTTTTATAAAGTGCAAAAATTTAGAAGTACATATTTTGTTACCCAAAAGTAGCTGCTAGCTGTCAAGGTGAAAATAGTCAGTATTGGAGGTGGAATGACACAACAGCAAAATGATAATGGTTTTCTCTGCAAATTTCTGTTTGCATAGGAAGCAGTTTCTACAATTTCCTCTAACATATCAGTTGAGAGAGAAAACAAGTCTCTTTTGTGTCAGTCCCTATCAAAATTATAAAAGGATCTTTTTTAATAATCACGAAATAGTACATCATGTGTTTTAGAAAAGTTGGGGGAAATAGAACGAAACTATTCCAAGTGTGTTAACATAAGAATCCTTGTCTTTCAGTTACAAAGTATACAATGAAAACAGTGTAAAGACACTGAGTGATACTATGCCAAATACCACAGAACATACAAGACCAACACTTTCTTTTTGCAAGGATTACCATCATCAAAATCAAACAGTTATTTTGAAGATCCTTCTTCATGATTAGAAACTTTCTCATTGCAAAAAGAAAAGTTTTTGATACTGTTACAGGAAAAAAATGAGGCTCACTGAATTTTTACACCAAATACCTATGAGAAGAAGCTGGTTGCCTTGGAATTTGTTTCAAAATTGTACCCCCCTTGTATGCTAGAGGGAATCTGAGAGGCAACCAACATGGAGCACAGGAGCTGTAGTAGGTGAAGCCACAGAAGTCTGGGCTGTCACAACCCTAGCCTCTTTCTTTTATACAAACACCCCTACAATATCTCCACAGAACCATACTGACAGATTCCAGCGTGCTTTTGCAGGTTGGCTGGTAACTGGATTATGTCCCTGTGCCCACACAAGCACCAGCAAAACAAAGATCAGTGGATTTAGCCAGCTTTAAGACACCGTCAAGTCAGCCCCCACCCAAGATAAAACCAGTGAGTTGCAATCAAAATGTGACTTCTATTTCCTCCTCCTCCTCTTGTTACTATGTGTCCTGCAAAACATTCAGACAACACAGCGCTTTATTTACAAAAGGCAGCGAGGTAAAGGTGAAAGAACTTTAATGAGCAAGAGCAGGAAACACCTTGGGACTGTGGTGTCCCCACAGCACAAATGACATTTTCTTAAACCACTGGGCAGACAAAAGTAATTGTCACCCTTCCTATCACTTTTTTTATTTTAGTTTCAGGTATTAAAATGATAAAGCTATACTCTCACTTAAGTTTCACCCTTTCCAGACTACAGGAGTAAAACAGATCACAACTCCTTACTCACAGCCAGAACAAACAGCCCAAGGCTCCAGTTCTACAAAAGCTAACAAGGCAAAATGATTCATGATAGCAAATCAATGGATCTAATAAGGAATGGACAGGGTGTTTACAGGAAAACACTGTACAGATGCATGTGTGGGTAAGACCTGTGTGTATTTTTCACACAGGTGACAACTTTTTGCTATCATTCTCCACACACAATGTCTATATTATGAATCAGGCCAAGAAAATCATGAAAGCTTGGGATGACTAGGGAAAAACAAAGATACCCATCCAAATCCATAAACTAAGATTCTGACTCTGGGAAGATCAGACTGACACATGGATATCCACATCATATTAGAACCACAAGCTGAGATTTAGATGGAATGAAAAGCAACAGAATGGAAGCAAGGAAGAAATGCACAAGGCCTCAGTTAAGTAGGTAAGTTGCTTTGGAAGAACACTATGGAAAACCACAGAGAAAGGAAAACAGGAAAGACTCAGAAATGGAGAGCTGTGGGCCCTCCACCATAACCTCCTCCAAGCCTCAAGCTGATACTGAAAGGAAACTGAACAAAAGACCAAAGAAGCACTGCTGTTCTAATCTCGCATTTGAAGGAAATGCTATTACTGTTATTAACATCTAGAAATGCTTTTTCCTGTCCCACTTGGAATGCACACTAAACTCACTTTTTATTTCTACAAAAAAATAGCCTACATTTCCACTAAACTGCTGAACAAAATACATTTTTCCCTCAAAATGGCCTACAAAAATACCACAGTTCATAACATCTACAAGGTTCCCATGAAAAGCTTTTCAAAAAGCTGCCAGGAGAAGGTGCCCGAAGAAGCTGATCCCTAAGAATAAAAGAAATCTGCAATATTGTGCAACAAAACTAATTTAAATCAAACTGGAAGTCTGGATATGGATAAGGAAGAATTATGAAATACTAAGTCATAGGAGTCTGGATATACTTCATGTGGATTTTATCCATGGTGACCACTAGTAAACCTAATTAGGCTGTATTACTAGAAATAAAGCAAACTGACCTGTCTGAATAGAAGATTTTTGCAGTTATTAAGCCTAATGTCATGTTTAAACTATTTGAAATAAAAATCTTGTCATTAACAAAAGATTGCACATGACTGACCTAAATCACTGGCATTTTTTAAAGATTTTGGTCCACATTAGTGGCATTCCCAAGCTTAATGAGGATTTTAGAAAAATAGCGTGTTGAGGTAAGTTAGACAAGAGTAGAACAAAATATTCCAGTTGTTCAGCCAGAAAAAGAAAATCAAATTAAACAAGTACAAATGCTTATGGAAGGAATAGCTGCTTTGCCAAAAGATAAAACTTAAGGAGTCTAGAAACTGACCTTCTTTTTCAATCCTGTCTCAGCTATCCACTGTAGTTTTTTTAGTAGGTTTTAGAGCTTGGCAGCAGGATCTAATTGCTTCTGGAAGTTTTCTGCACAAATGGAGACTGTGAAATTTTTACAGGATGAAAGCAATTAGGGATGCTAAGAATAGGTTAATATTTTTCAAAGGCCCATCCAGGATAATTTATTACAGTTCGCTTTCAGAAAATAATATAGTGAAAATGATTTCCAGGATAGTAGCCTACACCCCCTTTGTATCTCAAAGTCTTGTATTGGCACTTTATTCATAAGAAAATTTCAAAACAACACTGGTCTCTCCAGCCACAGGTATGACTCAGTAGCAAAATTACTATTATTTACTGCTGCTATTATTATTATTATTCAGGATTCAAACACTGATCTATGGCTGGAAGGTAGAGCTTCAAAAAGAAAGATAACTTCTACCCACCTTTGCAAAAAAAGAATATATATATATTCTAAGAATTGAACTCTATTGGACCAATTAAGCTCATTGCTTTTGGAGCACAATATCCATACTTTAGTCAACTGTGATATAATAATATGCTGCAGATTATAAAAAAAGTAAAGTCCAGGAGAGAAGGGCCAAAAGACAAGGAAGGAGTTTGATCAGGTACATACACACACAGCCTCATATCCTACACAGAGGTTAAAAATTCAAACACACCTTCAGCAGTATATTTTACAGTTATGATCTTACCATTAAAAAAAAACCCTACTGGATTAACCCTTAAACATGATATGTCCCAGTAACAGGGAATTTATTGTGTTGTCATGAGGTTTATAATGCCCACTGAGCAGACTAACTCATATAATTGTATTTCTCCATTTGTCCCCATTAGATCAAAGCATGCAAGGAATTTCTGTACAGAATAAAGGCATTTTTAAAATTCCTGGAAACTAAGTATTAGTTAGCTTTCTATCTAAGCAAGCCATGCTCCTTTGCAACAAACAGGACATTACTGACAGAAGTCAGTTAACCTGAAGACACATACCCCAAATATGCCCCAAAATAAGCAGCCTTGGAGTACTTCCAAACTTCCCCCGCCCAAAAAAACGAAAACAGCCAAAAAGAACACCCTTTAAACTTACTTCTACTTTAAATTAAGGGTTTTAAAAAAAAACCCACTTAGTGTACTGAAAATGCACAAAGATACAAATGCGTTACAATGGATTAATGTCTCACTCTACTGGAAACTAATAAAAATTAAGTAGAATTAACTGAATGGTCTCACAGCTCATTTGATCACATCAGCATTGTTGATAAACTTACAGCAATTAGTTTACTGTGTTCAAAGAAAGAACCAAAACTGAAATAAAAGCGGGTGAAAAAAATCACAATTTAAAAGGTATAGACCTACCTAACACTAAAGCCTGCCTGGGCAACTATTCTCCTACATATTTTCCTGCAAATACTGTTTCCTTATTTTTCAAGTAATTTGATGTAGAACTGCATCTGTATAAAAGATGTTTAAACAATATTCTGAAATATGGGGATTTGAAGGTCGTTCCTATTTGAGAGCACTGAAGAACCTTCTTCTTTCACTCTATTCAATAAAAAGCATTTAATTGTTGGCTGCAGCTGTGTAACAGAAACAACAGATTACATAAAATAAGCAGGAAAGTGTTATCGTAAACAATGTCAGAAATTTATGTGTCAAGAATGCCACTATGTCTTCTACACTGATGGAGGCCCATCAGTTCACATGGCTCAACTGCAAGCAATGAAACAACTCACATTTAAAATCAGGAATATGCCTAAGCACATTAAGTGGCCTTGACAAGCAAGATGCTCATTCTTTCCCAGAAAAAACTGAGTAAGTGTTTTGGCTTATGTCAGACCAGAAGGTATTCAAATTTTTATGACCGGAATAAAAAGAAGTTGATACCTTTTAGAATGCAATTAGGGAAAAAAAAATATTTCTAATGGGTTAGATAGTACTAAGGCTGGAAAGTAGTGAGCACCAAAGTCTACTTTAAAAAACAACCAAAGCAACAGAACTTTAAAAAGTTGATTAATCAATCTTTTACCATCTGCTAAGAATAGGACCTAAATAAACATTTGTTTTTTAATAATCTGTTTTAAAAACAAAATATAAGCAACACACACCTGAAGATGACTGTGATTTTGTTCAGGACCTATACAGAGATAAATAACAAAGAAGAGGTGCAGAAGCCTAGAGATAAGATTTTGTTTTCTTTTTGCAGCCAATACACAAAAACAAACCTAGCTCAAAAAGGGGCTTACCATTTCTCTTAAGAAAAACCATGAGAGAGATCAGCAGAAAGGATAACACAGACAACCTCTCCACAACTCTACCTTGAAAAATTGGTTGTATGGTGATTGAACCATTTCAATATCCAGAACAGATGCTGCACAACTGAGTAACAGAAGTATGAGACCAGTGATGGCAGTCTAGTGTTTGACTGTATCAGAACTGCATAAACATCACACATTTCAGTTCTACTAGAGATGAAATGAGAACAATTTAATCCATCTTCCAAAGCTTTCTTTGGTAGGAAAAAACAAAAAACCAACCAAACCAAATATAAACAACAACGACCAAACAAAAATTTTAATAAAGGACAGTTTACATTTTTCCAACAAGAGCACAGATTTAATCAAGTCACTGACCTCACCATGGTATTGGTGGTGCCCTCCATCGCCACACATTTTGAGGTATATTCTACTATTCTTTCAATATATCCTAAATAACATTGTTCTACTTTCTTTTTAAAAGCAATTCAAAATGGAGCCACTAGAAAGAAAGTTTTCCCAGAACCACAACATCTCCAAAAGCTTCTTTTTATCACTACAGTTCTCTTTCAAGTTCACCTTATCAGCCTTCGTTACCTCCCTTACACTCTTGCGTCAGCATGGCAACTCACGCACAAGTAGAAAAGAAAAAGCAAAGTGCTTGGAATTCTCAACAGCTTTTTCTGGTAAGCTCCAGTTGCTATAATTAGACAAGTCCTTTACTAAATCACAAATACAACTATCAATAGAGATAAAAATGAAAACTAGAATCAAATACATAGAACAAGCCAAATCTAAATGTTCCAGTTTCTTCCTATTATCTCAAAATGTGCCCTGATTTAACCCTCAGAACACAAGTGCAAATGGCTGTTTCCATGGCTGTGTTAGCATATAAGACACCTATGTAATATAAACAACAAAATTAAATCATACTATTAACAAGTCACAAAACTAATACTTTATAAGAATAGGGAATGCAAAGGCAAAGACAGGATTTTAGAAGCAAAGCAGCTTCTGAATCATACAATAACTAACCTGACACTTCTAACCAGTCTAATGTCATTTCAAGCACCAAAGAAGACTAAAATCCTACAAAAATTTGAAACTCGGCTTCACATTCTAGAGACCTTACTTTCTCCACTTGCTGAGTTTAACTTGCAGTATCAAATAAAAATAAGAACAATTTGTTCAGATCTCAATTATTTACCCTGATTCATTTTATAAATAAGTTATAGTTCTAGATTACAAGTTCATAAGGTAGTACTGAAAGATCTAGGTACTAGAACACGAAGCTTCTTAGTTCCCCTAAATATAGCAGCAGTCACATGGCTGTCATTAAGACATTAGATTTTCCTTGGTAGAATACCTCCTAAACCTTTCCCCCAAAAAATCACATTGTGGTTCAATCTTACATGAAATACAGCAGATAACATCTCAGACCCAGAACGGTCTGTATAAAAATACACATCCACAAATGCAACCTCAGCTCAAACCCTCCACAAAACCAAACAGTAACACCTCAAAACTACACTGCTGAAAAGCAAGAAAAAATTATTTGCTGCTCAACAGGACTCTGTGATCACTGAACAGATGTTTATTAGCCTTTTCTTTAAATTACCAGACTATATAAATAAATCTTACTTACTTCTAAAAAGAGTATTTTATTTTTTTTAAAAAAGGCACTTTAAGATGACAATCAGTTCTCAGGAGTAAATCTGTACTCTGCAGTTTGTAAACACACAAACATACCAGTTCCTACCAGTTCCCTGACCAGTTCCAATACATTCAGATTGCACTCTCCACAGTAATCAAGCAAATCTGTGGATGTTTGGCAGAAACTCACAAAATGCCAGCATCCAACTGACATCCACCACTAGATATACCAGGCCCCAGGTTTTATTCCACTGATGGGAAAAATAAATTAATACATACTAGTTTATACGATACATTCAAAACCAAGAGTGCTTCACACACTTGAAGCAGCTTTCAGAACTCCCTGGTGTAAAATTTGTGCTATTTTTCCTGCTGTTCAAATAGAGAAGCTGAAAAAAAACTGAGCTGAAATCACTTCAATACGGAGTCCTTCAGAGAGGTGCAGGCAGAGTCCATCACTTCTGGCTGCCAGCCTTCCACTTCTGCCACTACTCAGTACATCTCTGACTTTAAAACCACATATAAGCTCTTCCTAATCAACCACTTGCATTGTTTCTCCTTCTGGGGAGAGAGATACGATAGGTCACAATTATATCAATCAAAGCACAGGGTACCCTCAGTAACTCCACTGCACCAGAGCACTAGGGGGTACCCAACCTCCTCAAGAGCCTGATTTTGCCAACTCCCTGATCCCAAGGGGAATGCCAGAGACCACCAGTTTCACTAGGAAGGCTGGCCGTCAGAGGAGACACTCCTGGAAATGTTTGCAGGATAAAGACATCATTCACACAGATGCTTCCACAGGCAGGTAACAAGCAACTGCTGGCTCTTCCATGTCACCTCACAAACCCTCCTGGAAAGCTCCCACGGCAGAAGCCTGGACAGCAGAGCTGGGAGCAGATAGAGGACCATGGCAACTCAACCCTGGAAACGGAAGCAACTGGTCTTCTCTGAAGCCTAGGAGTCCTGCTAAGGCACAGCTAGAGCATGAGAGTGGAAAAATAGCAGGAAAAATAGGCCAGCAAGAAACCTTATTCCAGTCCAGCCTTTCCAAAGCAGTGTATTACTTCCATCAGCAGACGGGAAAGCTTATTACAGAAATTTTCAGGTACTGTAAGAGCCTTACAATGATGCATTTATCCATCAAACAACCACCACTGAACACACCAGCACCCAACACAATGGGTCCTAAACACATTGTTGCTCTGATCATCTAGATATGGTTAACTTGGTTATTATTATTATTATTATTAGGTATCAGCTGGCTAGATCCACTGCAGACTACACTGAGTTCCTGCATAGAATATACCCTTGGAGCCATCATATTTTCCCAGTCTTTCACAGCTTCTGTATGCCGGTGACAGTTTTAGAGGGAAGATTCTTCAGAAGTACTTTTAATTACTATTTCCTCCTTAGCTAGAATGCATTAATTATAGCCTGTTCCTCCAGATAATAAGAAAACAAGAAACAGTGCAATATGAACACTACAAGAAACTTAATTACTGAGTCAGATGTCCTTTAGATGTCAGTATGACTACAGAAAGGAGCATGAAAATAAAACACACACATATCAGCCTCAAGTTGTTAGATCAGTTATCAAAACAATGTCTTTCCTCAGCGACTTCATTCTGAAGAGCTCAAACACCTAATTAATCAAATGCCTATTACGAGTTTCAAAAATATGCTTTTTTTAATAAAGGAGGCCTGCTGATGTATTTATTACAAAGCAAACGTGGTAAATGGTTCTGCATGCAAAAGCAGAAGTGCAGCATGACTTTGAAGTTTGAAGGTCAGATACAGTAACCATTCTCATCAAGGTACTTATGTCAGACTGCATCTTCTGGTTTACATCTGAGTTTAGGAGGAAGAAAGAGAATTAAAAAGAAAATAAAAATAGTCAACCAGTTCTGTGACAACTTAAGAAGAACTGGCACAATATCATTCACCTGCTTTCCTTTAAAAATCTACTAATACCCTATCTCCCACAAAATGAAAAGTCTGCCAGGGACACACACAGAGTTTCATTCTGCTTTTCAACTTTGATTTTCCTGATGAAAAAACAATCTACTTAAGTCAGCAACAATTTTATATTAAAGAACCGAATGTCATCTTCTCCATCTTCACAGATGTTTCAAACCCTTTTCAGTTCAGAAAGCTGAAGGATTTTCTTTATTTTGAAGCAGTATAGATTCAACTGCAGAAGCAAATCAGAGGATTGTGCACTGATATTTTTCCAGGCATCAGAGAACTTATCCCTCACCATTCCATATTGCCAGCAACTTTAGGATACAAAACTCAACAGCTGGGCCTGAAGATAAACAAATATGCTTAGAATACAAGAGCCTGATCCATGTCAAAAAAAGAAAAATAAAAAATATGAAGCATGTTTTACATGCATATCTCAAAGACAAAAAAACAATACAGATTTCTTTTTAACACAACCACCACGTTTAAACACAGTGAAATTGACAACACTTCCCAGTAAAACACAGAGTTATAAACAATCCCCTCTCACACATAAATAACAGAGACATTATACAAAGCAGACAGGAACATGGACGGATGTACACAAAATAAACACATTCAAACTTACCCCACTCCAGATATTCAAGGATGTTCTTCTCTCTTCTCAGAGGGGAATTATTACATTCATCATAAAGGCAGATGAGTATATCCAGCAAGGTTTCCACACTGAAGCATTGCCCATTAGTCTGTGTTGGCCCATCCAAAATAAACTGCTCCAACTGCTTCAAACGCACTTCTCCAGACATGGTTGTTTCAGTTTGCATTGGGGTTTCTTTTTTAATAATTATTATTACTTTGTCAGAAAAACAACAACAACAAAAAAAAACTTTTGAGGGTTTTGTTGCTTAAAAAGAAGTCAACAGTATTTTTAACAAGTGTCAAACTGTGGCAGTCCTCAATTGCCAGCCCACCTCGGTGTTCCCAGCCTGAAACTAAACCCTTGGAGTTTCAGACACACACATACAGTGTGGATATCCGTGTATGCATCACATTTAAGAGAAGAAAATAGTTATCCTAAAAAAAAAAATTAACAGCCTTAGTAAGAAGTGGGGCAAAACCACATATGGGCATTCCTGATGCTCTAACAATAATAATTGCACTCAAATTCAACCGAGACTGCCTGACACCGATTTCACCGTGCGTGCACAGGCACACGCACTTATATATTTAAGAAGGTCTTCTCCTTCATTCCCAATGCAGATCATGCAGCGCGATCCTGCGAGGAGCCCCGCCGCAGCACCACGGGCTAACAGCCCCTCCGGTTCCGCTTCCCAGGACGGATGGGAAGGGAAAACCAGACGTATTTACGTATTTATATAAGCGAAAGGCAGCAGAAACGAGGGCGCACACCGGCGGGGAGGGAGGGAGGGATGAGGGGCCGCGCAGCCCCGCCGCCTCCCCCGGCCCCGGCAGCGCCTCAGCGGCCACCGCGGGGTGGGGCACAGCCCCCCCTCCTCAGGGCGCAGCCACGTCCTGCCCCGGGCAGCCTTTCCCTTCCTCCTCCTCCTCCTTACCGAGTCTCCTTTTAAGGCTTTTCAGTGATTCAAAAAAACTAAAGTCTTCATTGTCGCCCCCTTCTCCTCCGCTGCGCCAAGGGGCGGGCGGGACGCGCGCCCCGACACACCGGCAAAAGCGCTCCGAGCCCTGTCAAATCCTTCCCATGGCTGCGGCGGCGGCTGCTGCTGCGGAGACGGCGCCCTCCTCCTCCTCCTCCTCCACCCGGTGCGCGTCCTGGGGCGGAGGGAAAGCGCCGGCGTCTCCGCTCCTGCCGCACGCTGCGGGCCGGGAGGCCCCGACGACGGCGGCGACGATCGTGGCTTCACTCCCGGCAGCGCGATGGTGTCCCGGCTTCGCCCCCCCGGGCAAAGGGCATCCTCGGGCGGTGCGTGTGCGGCGTGTGTGTGTGTGTGTGTGCGTGCGTGCGCGGAGCGGCGGGGAGGGGTAGCGGCGGCGCCGTCCCTCCCCGGCTCGCTCCCTCCCTCCCTCCGCTTCCGCGCCCTCCTCTCCCCCGCCGCTCCCTCCCTCCCTCCTTCGTTCCCTGCCTCCTTCCCTCCCTCCCGCGGTCACACGCGGCAGCCGCCGCCGCCGCCGAGCGCGCAGCAGCCCAACATGGCGGCCGCGGCGGGGGGGAGCCGCCGCCGAGCGCCGCCGCAGCGCGGGGAGCCGAGCCCGGGGCCGCCGCTACTGATGGGATTGAGGGGAGGAGGGGATGCTGCAGCAGGGAATGCAGGGATACGGGCGGACCCAGGGATACGGGAGGGAGAGAGGGCGGGAGTGGGGAAGCTGCAGCGCTGCTCCCCGCAGGCTGTGGCCGCCCGGGCTGGGCTATCCCGGGCGGACCCGCCCGGCCGGCCGAGGATCCCTCCGGGCTTTTTCCCGAGCCGAGGGGAGCAGCCACCGCCGTTGCCCGGCCCGGTCCCGGTTCCTCCCCGGAATAAGGCCCTTTGATTAAAAATCCTGGCCTGGTTATGGAGGGGGGGCAGGGGGAGCAGCGCCTGCCTGCGCTTCCAAGGGGATCTCCCGAGCTCCGGGTGCAAGCAGGGGCTCTGGCTCCCTCACACTTCAGGGCCTTAAAAACGTGACAGAAAATGCGTCGGCTCTTGGCGGTTCTGTCCCCGCTGGCGGAGTGCCTCCCCTCATCGAGGGGCATCGTGCCACCAGAGTACACGCTGAGGAAACAAGCTCCTTTCGCGGGCATTTCAAACCCATCTCCTTTAAGAAAGCTGGCGGATATTCTTGTTGATAGCGTGTTTTATTTTAAGGCGGTATAGACTCAACTGCAGAAGCACATCAGAGGATTTTGTGCTGATCTCTTTGCAGGGCAGCCTGTGTGGTGGAAAATGGCAGCTGCCTACCTGCGCATTCACTGTGGTGCTCAGGGCATTGAATGTCATCTCTAGAACAACGTGTGACTTCAGTTCGTCCTTCCTCGGAAGTCAGGTGAAAGGGGAGGAAGGTCATACAGCCCTCAAAGGTCACTGGCTGTAGGTGAACTTAAGCATTCTCCTGAAGCCCTCCAAGTCCTGCGTCTTCTGGAGTTCAAGGGAAGGAAAAAGCTCAGGCATCTGCTTTCTCAGTTCAGTAACCAACAGATGATACTCAACTGGGTCAAGCATCTATACAACAGGGTTGTTTTTTTTAACTGGCCTTTTTACCAGCTAATATAAGACATCAACAGTCTTACATACCCAGTAAGATGTAATACATGTTATGATTAAAGTTCCATGTGTTTGTTCAGAATCACTCAGCTGTATGTAAAGTCACTGGTGCAAAGCTGGACAGGACAGTGACTACCACCCTTTGCGAGCAGAATGGCAGAACACATTCTTGGCGAATGAAGAAATGTGCAGAGAATTTAATTCTACAAGCTTTTTGTGCAAAACCCCCCCAAGAAATGTTAGAAACCGCTGCAACCGTAAGTGATCTTGTGATGGGTAGAAGTCAGGATTAAATTGAGGATTAAGCTAGTAAGGAAAGGGTTTCCTTCCTGTGCTGAGGTACACCCTTGGTGTGACAAGAGCCCTATGCCAGTGTCCTTGACTGTGCTGGTCCTTGACTGCTACAGTGCTACAGTCACAGCAGTGCCTCTGTGGTAAGAGCCTGCTCCAAAGCTGTGGCACACAGGCAGTTTTACAGTGAGGGTAAGGCATTTCCTGCTGGCTCTCCACTGAACTTGTGGAAACTGGGATTGAAGCTGAGGGTGAGGGATGCCTGATGACAGCAATAAAGATAAATGGCTATTGCAGGGGTAGGTGGCCCAGATCAGATAGCACTTCCTATAGGGTTTGGAGACACGTCATCCAAGTTCATCCCGAGCATAGATTAACCATTAATAGGGTTGCAGAGGGAAAATGGAGAAGACCAAGAGTTAAAGGGATGTTAGCTCCTTGGACTTCGGCACTGCTTGGTAGGGAAGGGAACTGAAGAACCAATGCCAGAGATATGATGGGTGTGGATATTTCACTTATTTACTTAGGTTACTGTGTTTTCCTTATGCAATTATAAAGTCTTTGCTTGTTTTAACTTCAGATCAAATGTTTGCTAACAAGGATGGATGCCCAGCAAAGGCAGTCACTTTCCCTATATTTCTGGTTTTAAAATTGAACTCTTGTTTCTGCCAGCATCACTTGATAGAAGTTTCACATCAAGCAAGTGTTTTCAGTGTTCTTTTCAGCCTGAGTGAGGCTGCAAGTAAAACCTAAGCTGCAGTTGAACACAAAACCCAGGAATTTTTTGTTCTCTCCTTGTTTAATAGCCTGTCCAGAGATAAAAAAAGGCATCTGCATAACAGCTGGTGATACACCCACTGGTCTATAGTCAGCTGTCATGCCACAGAAGCTGTGAGGAACAGGTAACACTGACTGGTGGCACTTTTATTTGCTGGGAATTATCTATGTACCAGATGAGTAATTCTCATAGTACACCCGTGGGATGGAAAAATATTTTCTCTACCCTGTAAGAAAGACTTTAGTCCAGAATATTTAGAAAGCCAATGAAATAATTTATTGTAACATGCAGAAATTCCTCCTCTCTTGTACATTCTGTCACTAAGATACCCTGCCCTAAAAATATACCCAAGTTGTGCAAATATACCCCAGTATCTTTCATAATAATCATGTGTTTGTTTCACCCTGTTCTTCTTTTAATAATATCACAATAATATTTTCATCTTATTGCTTAGCTTTACAAATGTTTACAGTACCTAAACATAACTAATGATAATAAGGAATTTATATCTTACAATAAGTTAAGCAAGCTGGTAGCAGCAGAGGGAATAGTGTGAAATGAGGAGAATATGGTTGAAACAATGTAGTTTATATATTAATAACATATATGTTGAGTGTTTCAATAGTTATTGTTGGTACAATAGAGTAAACAGCCTTTTCAGGGACAAAGGTTTGTTGTTCTTGGTGAAGCATTGTGGATATCTATTTTTGGTGTGCAAACCATTCCTAAAGTCGAGAAAGACCCCACATGCTTCCCAGCAGGTGAATAATGCTTGTGACAGGTAGATCTAATACATGCCCAGGGATAAGTACTCAAGAATGGCATTTATGCATTGACAGAATTTTTCATGGGGCTTTTCTGTTCTCTCAAACCTCGCTTTGTAGACACGTGTTGTTTGTACTGATACAGTGTTTCACCTCCCAAGCAAAATTTAGTATTCTGCAAAAACAGTGCTGGCACCCAGTTTAAAGGGTGTGTTTATAGACATGGGACGGTACTACTTGAAAAAGGGTTCTACAGCTGTTGCCTGAACTGTAGTAATAACTTAGGTCATTGGAAGAGATTGCAGGTAGGTGCAGATGGAGCACACAGTGGTTGCACTCTAGGAGGACACTGAAGACCAGCATGTGTGAATCCAGCAACACTTGTTCTATAATCTGTTTCACTGTAGTTTCACATAAATCTTGCTGCTGGGGCAAACTTAGTCCTAGTGAGCAGAGATCTCTTCACTGAAACTGATGGCTGTTGCACAACTTTAATTAGTCTCAGTACCTATAATAACGCATTTAGTAACACACTTTAGTGTTTTTAAAGACTTGTGTATCTACTATTCTTTCCCTGTCTAACTGCCTTGCCAAGACCTATTTCTCCTGTGAGGTCTACACAAAAGTCCAACTACAAGCACTAAATGGTACCTTGCAAAATTGATGCTAAATATTTACCTAATCCCAAAACAATGATCATAAATGTGTATGTATATATAGGCATTGTAAATATGGAATTATCTTTCTCTTCCCTCATGCTTCTTTTATTGGTCTTCAGAGTCTTATTTATAGTCTTAACGATTTTCTGTGAGTGGCTGAATGGAATAATTTTACCTCAGAGAGAAACTGCATCATGTTGATCTCACTACACTGAATCTGTACTAGCCTCATCCCCCTGGTTTTAGTCTTTATTTAATACTAATGAGAATGTGGCCACCACCAGCGTACAATTTTCTGTGAAGAATGAAGCAGGTTTGACCCTGCTGAGGTGTCCAGGGGTGCTATGCTCTGAACAGAAACAAGATAGCCTCTGTAATTAAAGGAGAGGAAGTAACGGAATTACATTTATAGCTGTGAAATTGCTATAATTTGAATCCTGCTTTTCTGATGCAGACTAGTAACTGACCAAAGTCACGTCTCATTCTGACCTCCAAATAGGACCCTGTGTTTGCACTCTGACAATGCTGTTTCATCTCTCAATATGTTGTTTTCTTCCTGTGAAAGTGAGGCCAAGGCTGTCATAGCTCTTAGGGCTGCTGAAAACCTTAATTAATGTCAGTGTAGCAGTCTGAGATTCTTTTTTTTTTCATTTTCCTTTCTTCAGTAACATAAATCAAAGACTGTTATTTTATTTTCTCTCTTCTTTTTGTAGTCTGAAATTGTCTGCAACTTTTCAGGCCTTCAGTCCCTCCATAATCCGGTTCTTTCCTGTGGATTTCTCTACCTTTGCTGGTATTTTATTCCACTGTGTCCAGAATCTGTTACCTGTGTTATGCCATCTTCAAAAGTTGAACTCTCCTCAAGATAATTCGCTCCCTTAAATGGAGATATTTAGTGACATAGAACTCTTTGTCAGGCTTCTTAAACTGAAGAGTTCTGAGGAACACCACATATTTACTTGTGAAACTGGATGGATGCAAATTTCTGCCACTGCCATACAAAGTACAAATAATCCATTGATTCAAAAGGAAAGTGGGTGCATCTACATTATCTGGTTGATGCCTATACAAAGCTAATGTTGCTCAAGTTAGAACAGCAATAACTCAGCACAAGGGCTGCTTCTAAACCTACTCTCTTTGCAGTGGTTCATAGTTTCTATTAATCATAATCAAGGCTTTCAATGTCTGTTGCTTTAGAACCTGTACCTCTTCTGCTGGTGAACACTCTGTGCTATATTATGGATTTTTTTTTTTTATTATTATTAAAAGGGTGTACTTAGAGATTAATTCAGTGAGGATTTCACTGTGAAAGTGATTTTTAAAAAAAGAGCTGCTACTGTCATGTAAATAACATTGATGGAAGGGCTGAGGAATGAGGAAACTCGTGACTGGGAGGTCTTTGATTGGGTGAGGAAACAGGATGAAGTGAGGAAGAATGGGATAGATGAAAGAGGGAGGGAACACGATGACTAATTTGGAAATCATATGGGAAGGAAGAGTGATTTAGAAAGGGGAAGTCAAGGGAAGGGAGTTTGGCAAGAAAGAGGGAGAGAAGCTTCTGAAGAGGGAAAATATTTACTTGTAAAACCCAGCAAATTCTGTACTTAGATGAATATAGGACCAGAAAGAGCCTAATTTGGAATGTGAACCCAGGGTGGATGGAGCTGGATTAACTTTATGTCAGAGAAAGGCTCAGAGAGCCTAGCTCATTACAAAGAGAGTGCCAGAGATCACACACTGACCTCGATTTCCCCAAGATTGTGGAATTTTCAGATGAGAGGTCTGACCAATTCAGTTGTTTTAAAGTCCTGTTTTGCATTATTTGAATTTTAATGAAATAATATTGATATATTGAAAACAGTGGTGCCTCTATTTTATGTAGCTTATTTTTAACTTAAGAATTGCGAAAATAGCATCAAAGGTCTAAAATATATATTTCATTGGTAGAATAGATACAGACAATGACAACAGATGGAATTCAGACAGAATTCTGTTTTAATCAGAGGCAGGACACTTAATGTAAAGAGACACTTTCATCATGGTCTGCAGATTGAAATCACAATATTGTGGCTTATCAACAGTTGGCATTTTGAGCTTGTTTGCTAAATTTTGTTTGGAAGGAGAGGCAGCGAGCCCCACCTCTCCCTTCATGGATTAAATTTGCAATCAGTCATCACATTTTAAGTACGTGATGGCAGTAGCACAGGTAACATTGACTAGAAACCAGCACTTCTATTGTTTGCCAGTACTACATTCTGCAGATTGATTCCTTCTGCAGTGAAAACTAACAGAAAAAATGAAGTGCTTTGTAAAATTTGAGACGCTTGTGGAAAACATTTGTTGTAAGTAAAGACCTCTTGCCACTCAGCAAGTAACTTCAGGTCACCTTCCAAAGAGAAGAAAATCTTGAAATCATGGAAGCATGGAATGATTGGGGTTGAAGGGACCTAAAAGATCATCCAGTTCCAACCCCTCTGCCGTGGGCAGGGACACCTTCCACCACATTGCTCAAAGCCCCATCCAGTCTGATCTTGAACACTTCCAGGGATGAGGCATCCACAGCTTTGTGCAATCTGTGCCAGGGCCTCACCACTTTCATGGTGAAAAATTTCTTCCTAACATCTAACCTAACCAGTTTAAAATGTCATGTACTGTTCAGTAATGATCCCACTCAAGCCAATGCCAAAAAAAGCCTCCTTGATCTCAGCAAGAGCATAAGTGAACTCATAATTCCTTCTGAAACAAACAAAACTGTTTGGACTTAGTTTTATGAAAAATAAGAGTGGTTTATGTCTTTGCACTATGTCAACCATTTTTCTGTGTAAACTGTCACTGCACAAATTAAGATATTTAATTATATGGAAAGGTTAGAAGTGTGATTACAAGTGGTTTTTGAGGTAGAGAAAGGCAAATATTTGTACTAGTTTAATCAAAAAGTGTGAACATAACACTGGCTCGGATCCTCGTGTGTGGATAGCACTGGGAATAATTGTCCTTGTGGGAGGAGGTGCTGGCCAGTGGTACAGCTTTGTTTTGCTGATAGCGCTCCCTGGGTGAATGGAACCTCCCTGAGAGAGGTGAGAGCAGATCTGCTGGCAGGAGTGCTCCCTGCCTGCATCCATGCAGGACAGCAAGGTTAGCTATGCATCACTTTGTCACTGTTTCAAGTAACCCAGCTCACCTTGGCTGAAATAAGCTGGGCCTTGCTTAGACCTTTAGACATCAAAAGGAGGGGCAGCCTCCAGCATACGGGCTGAGACAAGCACCAGAGGTTGTGTCATGCACAATAACCTCTCCCAGTGGGGCATGCACAGATCAGGAAAAGGACATTGCTCTACAGCCACAGTCATTCAGGGGACAAGTTTATGTGACAGTGGATTTTTCTTAAGGCAGGGATGTTGCTGTGGATTAATTCAACTCAATCAATCAAAGTGAAGACAAGGACTAAAAGTACTAATTAAAAGTAAATATTTCCAATCAGAGTAAGTTTTAGCAACTCATAACTTGAAAGTAATTTGGCTGGTTTTTCTCAGTTTTCGCAAAAGTGACTAAAATAGACCTGGCAACCTTCAGACTCAAGCAGCTTTCCAAGCCAAAGTTATGATGAAGGGATGGAAACAGGGTGCTATAACAGAAGCTAGCTTCAGCCTTAACCACAGAGATGTTGCTGCCTCCCCTTAACATCCCAAACTATGCCAAAACACACTGTAGGCGAATTAAAATCATTAAATGAAATGGAATGTTTCTAACACTTCAGTCAAGTAATGTCATAGAAACATTAATCATAATACAGCTATATGTCAAAACCTTTTCTTCCCCAGTTAGCTCAGAACACCAACAATTTCCATGTGTGGTGCATCAGGAGGAAGCAAGGTCCAGCTACATTCATCACCTGGAGTCCACCATTTGCTGCCATCACTTTCTTGGCTTCCTCCTGAAACACAGGATTTTGTTTTGGAGGCCATGAAAATTTGGTTTCCAATTTTCCAGTGGAATTTGGTAATGAAAAAAGATTTTTGAAGATTGTTAAAAGTATTTATATTTTTACAGTGAAGAGTGATAGCCATAGTTACATTAAAAAAAGATGTCAGCAGTTACCAGCTGTTCTTTTGGCTTTTCCGGCAAGGTGAAGAATTTCTTCCTTGACTGAATAATGAGGGAAGTGGTGAGTGAATGTATACTTAGCTTCCAGCTATGGCTAGCACAGTTCTACACAGCAGCAATCCTACAGTCACTAATCTCACTGCTGTCTCCTCCAGGAGGAGAAAATGAGCTGGGCCGAGGTCTCTGAACCTCATCCTCCCTCTGGTCAGGGACATTGACAGACCTGCGGTGCAGAGCTGCAGGATATTCAGTTTATTGCTCCAGTTTGCTTCAAGGCGTTTCCTAAGACGTAATTTCCTCGCCCTGCAGTAAAAGTGATAATAATGAAAAGGTGTATGATTCACAGTTGAAGCACTGTATCTTGCTTAAGTTAAACAAGTACCTAAGTGCTCTGCTGAACTGGGGCCAAGGGTGGATTACTGAGAGAGCTGGGCAGTCTTCCCATCTCCAGCCAGTTCACCAAGTACTCTCAGGCTAATCATGGAGTTTTCAGGGGCTTAGTTTCCTGCACATGTTTATCATAGGATATCTATTCTGACTGGTAAAGATAAGGAGATAATGAGGGAACATGAAAAAGCTTCGGAACATGGAAGAGGGAAACTGGCTTCTGCATATTGAATATACATTGCATGTTACATTCTCCTTGTGACTTTTCTTTAGTTTCTGGACTCTATTCAGTATTTGTAAAAAAAATCATGCAGCTTATTAACAGAAAGCCCACTTTAAATGGCAAGAGAGTAGTCTGAATCCCACCAGAACCAGTGGAAGGAGATCCAACACTGCATGCAACCAGCATTCCAGGGTGGCTCAAGCTGTGTTGCCTTCAAGCAGCCTCATCATCCTGGTAGCACTGGCTTGCTGAGGGATGTGAATCCAGCAGATTTTGTTCAGGCTGTTGCCTTCATGCCATACGGCAGCCTGAAAAATTAACTCAGCCCTCTTTGGAATGGCTTATTAAAAGGGAAATGGAACAACACCTTTGTCAGTCGGAGCCTGACCTGCACCAGGAGAGTTTCTCCTGATCAGATATAGAGCTTTTAAGGCTGTTTTGCATTTCTCTGATTCCTACCTGGCAGAAAATGGCTAGAGAAAGGGCAAGAGTGTCACTGTGGAGAGCTTTTTATTGATATGAGAGAGGCCTGGTTACCACATAATAGTTTGCAAGAACAGACTTTCCTTTTAACACTTTTTTTTTTGCTTGGAAATTTTTATTTAGTTTTGCAAATTTAGAGCAAAATAGATTAGTGTATTGAATTGCAAGAGAGCTATCCTGAGTACATATGTTTACTGTATCTCTTGATACAGAGGAAATTAGCATTAAAAAAAAACTTTACTAAGAGTGGAGTGTGCCAGAATGTTAGTTTTGTAGCATAACAAACAGACAGGAAAATATAAGCATGCTAATCCATCCTGTGCAGATTAAGAGCTGAGGTAAGGTACTCTCTGTTAGCAAGTGCTACATGACGTTATAAACACAATTGTGGAGATTTTAGTACACCATTACAGAATTGAATGTGAAACCAGAAAACACCGATGCTACTCTTTGTGGATTTTGACCTACAGTTCTGAAAGAGATTAAGCTCTTTTTTCTTTATAGTAAGAGGCCATATTTTGTTTATTCATAGATAAAGCAGCACTGTAGTATGCTTCTGCTTCTGTGACCTCCTCAAAACCTTTTAGCAGGCATTTCCTGATTCCCAAGTTCTGCAGATTTAGCACCAAAAAAGACAGAAGAGCAGTGAGTATCAGCAATATTTCCTTTTTCTGTTATACACTCACGGGTCAGTCCAGAAGGAATTAGCACGGACCAAAATAACTATTTCTGCTCAGGTCCCCTTTCTGCAAGGACAGAATTCCCAAATTCTAATCCCACCCCCAATTTTGGCTTGCTTTCTGTGCATATAAGGTGTGAGATGGCTGGGGCCAACGTGCAGACAAAGGATACCTGTGGGGAATGAGCTGTTTTCAACTCCCCCTGGATGACTGTGGGTTTGAAGGCTAAATTTTTTACCTCTTTTGTGGTGAGTGAAGGGCAAAATCCATAAGAAGTGGAAATACAGTCAATGAGGAGGGGCCATGGAAAGGGGGTTGTAACTAGGATGTATCCCGTGTGAGTGGCTTTCAAGGCCCATCTTCTCTTCTTTACTGGGAATCCACAGGAGAACAAGCAATACAAGCCCATTCTGGTGATTTCCTGCCATGGAAAAGGTCTCCTGAAGCTGTTTGCCAGTTGATATGGCAGCCCATCTTTACCTGACCCAAGGCTGCAGGTGAGGAACTGGTTAAATAAAAACTGTTCTTTGTCATCTCCTCCAGGGTAGGATGTGTGGGAAAATCTTAATCCTGACAGACAGCAAATCCAGGGTTTGCCAGTCCTTAGCTGAAAACAAACTGTTTAGAGAAGACTTAATTCAAGGGCAAATACTATGACAGAAAGAGCAAATCCAAAAGATAAGTATGATATTTAGGACATAGCTCAGTTGCAGGAAAAATCTACAACACTGTAAATGCAAGCAGTGCCCACTAAAGGCATTGTTCAGCTAGGATGGACGTTGGTCCTGGAGCTAATAAAAAAGGATATGATTCATCCCTTACAGAAACAACACTAAAATTTTTCCTCAAATGTTAAAAAACTTTAACACGTGAATTACATCAAAGTGGAAACTCCATCAAGAGCATGAAGTCTGTTGCTTAGAGAGAGAGAATTCATGCTGTGTAATTACAGTATCACTGAAGACTACAACTTATGTGTTTAGGTATGTCAGCTGTCCAGCTGCACTTAAGTATCTTTCAGCATATCCATTACATTTGCATACGATATATGTAAATTAATATGTCCTTAACTCATACCTATTTCTGTAGGCATGGATGCAGTATGCATGTATATGCGTGTATACATACATGGGTATGATATAAGCACATATTCATTCAGAGCATTTTAATATAGTTAAAAAGCACTGTGCCAAAAATGTACACCATCTGTTTTCAATCAAAATAGCCTATTTCAGAGGAAGGGAGTGTTGTCTGCTGATCAGAGCGGGGGAACTAAAGAGTCAGGACTCATGGATTCCATTCCTGAATCTGCCAAGACTTGGCTGCACAGTTTTGACAAGATCTGTGATTCCTGTGTACCCTGGTTTCCCCATTTGCAAAATGAAGCAGTATCTACTCCTAGAATGTTGCAGTGGAAAACATAATTAGTATATGCTTGGAAAAATACAGAAGTTCTTGTTATGTCATCATGGTATGTTTGAAGAGTGGAGTTCAATTGAAAAATACAGTACAGGCTTTGTTTTAGAGACATACATGGCAGCTGAGTGTATAATTACAGCTATTTGTACACACTTAGATTGCCTAATTTTTGAATGATAGTACCTGTAATAAAATTAATGGGGGGAAAATGGTGCTCAACACTTTATGAACCCAGCCAGTCCTGTAAAAGTTTTCACACTCTATTGAACAGGGTTTCCACGGTGACAGCTATACACCAATGAGTGAAATATGTGCTGTACCTAATTTTCATCCTGAAATAGGAAAATACAAGTGGGTATTGGGATTTTCTGGCAGGTTCCATGCGAGAAAGCCTAGCTGTATTGAAGACAATTACAATATTCCTATTAACAGAATTAGGACAAGATTTCACCCCATCCACTTCCTTAGCTTTAGTGCATCCCTTTCAGGAATACAGCAGGGATTGAAATGCCCATCCCACAGTGCTTCCTCTTGGGCGTGCTGGCACTGTGGCACAGGACATTGTCCTTCCTGTGCTCGGTGGGTGGCGCAGGGTTGGCCCCAGGTGAGTTTGCTGGGAATGTGCCAAGTGTCACAGCAGGCAGAACACTGAGGGTGCTCCATGCTCCTGTTCTGCCACCATCCTCACCTGTCAACTCACACACCTTTGCTTCCCCCGTGGCACGCACGTCTGTGGGGTGTTAAGGCTTTGCCTTACCTCTGGAGAGAGAGAGATCAGAGGTACTTTCCGTTGGGATGAGGAACCCATAGTGCAAATTCAACAAATGCAGCAGCTGTGGAGTATTGGAGAGGAAAAGGAGGGGTGTTTGTATGTGAGGGTTTGCCTGGCTGCCAGTACCAAAGTGGCAGTGAGAGAAATCATGTGTGCTGAACGCTGCAAACTGAGGCACTCAAGTATGTGATAAGTATTTGATGTAAATATGAATGTATTTCAACATCTGTGTCTTTGTAACAAAGAAAAATGGGCTGAGCTTGTTTGGTTTGGGTGTTTTTGACAGCTGCTGTTCCCCAGGTTGCACTTCATATCTCAATAGTGCTGTTGCTTAAGTGCAGCTTCTAAAGTACATTTAGGATCTTTCCATACACACACCTAAAGTGACCCAGTTACTTATCCAAGTGAGCTGGTACAGTGACATACATGATAAAGCAAGAAAAAGATAAGGCAATATGGATCTCACAGCTCTTAAGTGGATTTACAGGTTTGTCATTCAAAGAAATACTTCTACCCAAATGAATGAGGACAATGTGCTACATAAGGTTACATTGGAGATTTGAAACAGTTGATTCAAACACCAGTTTTGGAGAATTATATCTCGATGTCTGAGATCTTAAAAGCTATCATCTGTTCTGTCGGTATGTAAGAATATCTGATCTTTGGATCCCACCTGCTACATTTTAAAGAAAGGGTGTATTCATGTAGTGCCCAGGAAATGCTTTGTAAATCCAACTTTCAAGCCTCTTTCAAGCCTGTGAAGATTTTCCATCATATATATGAGATTTTCCATCATAGATACATGCCACCCTTATTTTCAGCTGCCTTTAAGTCAGAGTGTTGAAGATAACAAACTTGCTAACCAGGATAAACTCTTCCATTCTTCTGTAAAATTAGATTCCTCTCTAAAGGAGGTGCAATTACCAGCCAAATGAGACAGCAGCTTCTAATTTCAGCCTACCACTGACACAAAGAAGCAACCAGGGAGAATGGAGGAGGGAAGGAGGGTAGGGCCTGGTGGGAGAGGACCAAGGATCCAAATCCTGGCTTTTCTTTATGATAGTCTGACCCTGGAGGGCAGAGGGGGAGATAAATCTCTCATGTACAATAAATAGTTCATTCCACCTGTTCATGCAGTAGGCTCATACAAATGCTCCAGAGGCTCTTCGTATGCACAGACTTGCATTTTGGGAAGGGAGAAGTTTTGCTCTTATGGCCCATTTGTTTTTCTATCTCTCTGCTGTGACTTCTAGCGGGGAGGCATGAAACAAGGGGGTATTGCCAAATGAGTATCAGCTAGTTCTGGGGCCAGGGCCAAGAGGCAGTGATAAGGGAGCTCATGAAGAGTGCTGCCTCTTGGCATGCCCCACGTGGCGGGCAGTGAATTCCTGGATCTGACCTTGAGCAGTCAGGAAGAGAATGAGGAGGCTGAGCCAGGCAGCCCAGCTCCCTGCAGAGCCACAGCCCTGGTGCAGAGCAGGGCTTGCTGTAGGTTAGCAGTCACTTCCACCAAACCAGGGCAAACAGAGTCTGGCACAGCCTGGCTTGGAAGGCCTGCTGTGTTGCCTTGTTTTTGAGGACACTTGTCTGACCCAAATAACAAGGATTTTGCACATTGCCAAATGCACTGGACATGTCAACAAATGCATAAAAGTGTCTGGTTTACCACCAGACTGAAAAAATACTTAGAATCTCAAAGACAATAAACTGCAGATTTTTTTCCCCTGTCATGCCAAAGCGTATGACTTTTAAATTATGTATCACTTCCTAAACACAAAAATTGTTCTGCAGTCCGTCGGCAATGGTATTGTCAGGAATTTATAACTGAAAAAACTTTATTTTGTTTTGTAATACTTTTTCACTATATTCAGGGATTATTGCTGACAGTGCCAAAAAGAGCCTCATAACTTCAGTTCATGCAGACTTCCCCTCACAGGAGGAACAGTGACAAGAATAATTTACTTAAATTCTTTATTCACATAAGATAGATGCAGTTTGTCAATGACTTTTTGACAGGTGGAATTCTGCAGGTGTTCCAAGCTGTAAGGCAGCATTGCCAGCACATGGATCATAGAATGGGAGATGCTCTTTAATGTTTTACATATAAATACTCCACACTGCCATTGCCATTCTTAGGCACATGCTACACAGTGCGATGGTCTGACATAGATAACAGCTGTTGTGTCATTGTTTAGAACATGAGGTCACCACAATACACCACAATATTCTCTTCTCAGGGATTGAATTGATCTTTTTTTCCAGTTTCTGCTGCTTTCTGTGTCAAGCTCTTTCTCACGCATGAAGTGCAAAAGCAGGCCTTGAGGTGAGCAATGCCTGGTGCTAGAGCAAAAAGTAGCATGTGATTTGAGTCTCGTGTGGGAATCAATATCCAGCTCCTGCTTTTGTTTTCTATCCATTCCTCAGTGTCTGGACTGTGGCAAAATACATCTCAGGTGAGACAGAGGAGGATGGGGGTTTCTCTATGTCAGACATGAAACTTCTGCTGTTATTACAAAGAAAATGGAACAATCTGCAATGAGAGTGCTGGCGCACTCCAAACCACAGCCCTCCTAGACTTCTTCTTCCAAGTCTGATGGGGATCCAGATGCAAAGGAACTTTTCCAAAAAAACAGACCTTGGCTCTCAGTGCTTCATGCTGCAGAGAATTATGCACTTTCTGAAATTTTTTCTTTGAGAACATTTGTTTTCCCGATGGTGTTACTTCATGGACTGTATTTACTTTTTCCATTTTGTTCATAGTTACCAGTGTGTCTATTTTCATAGTCATGCTCTAGAAACAGAAGTTCCTTTCCCTCTCTCTACTAATCCTTGTAACCCTCACCAAAGGTAGGGGCAGAAGCCAAAGCTTAACACCTAATTTGGATAATGATTCCTGCCCACCATGTCCCTCCTCCCACATCACTCTCCCCGTTATTACATTACTTACAGAGAGTGAAGTGCTAACGGGTGCTTTATAAATGCTTTGAAAAACACCGTCATGAAAGAAGCCAAGTAAGAAAACAGAAGGTTTGGCACCAGTAATGGAACACAAAACCTTTTACCTTCACCCGTGGATTTGAATCTAACCCAGCTCAGTAACAGCCCAAGTTGTTAACATGTCAGGGTCATGTGGTAGCCTGAAATAGTTCGAGTCCTTAGTCCATGTTATCAGGCTTGGGACACAGAACCCTGGACTCCATGCATGGTCTTGAAGGTAATCCAGCTCTGTTCTTACTGTCAGGGTAATGTGGTTGCCTGGCCAGAAACAGTCCGTGCCTTTAGCCTATTTTCCAGCAGAAAAGCTTCCCCATCAAAGAAACAGTCAGGACAAGGAGCTGCCCCATTACACTGGCCATCCAGGTGGCAGGGAATGGTGAAGGGTTGGCATACTTTAAGGAGACAGTTCCATCTTTTAGAGACACAGGAATTATGCTGCATGCAGCACCAGGAAGAACAGCAGGACCTCTGGAATTCGTAAGGAGATTGGGACAAATGAACAGCACTTCCAGGAGATCCTGGAATTTGAAAACTGTGTCCCTTAATGCTTTTTTTCATGAAATATAATAGGAGGAATTTTTTAAAGACCCCCTTCTAAAGAAGCTGACTTCCAGAGCCTGTATTAGAGTTGTTACCCAGCAAGCTGCTGTCTCCATCTATGACTAATGCTGCTGTGCAGCACAAGTGTACCCTTTGGACAAGGCTGCTCTGGAGCATCTCTGCATCTGGATTGCTGAGAACTCCAGCGGAAATGTGGAGGTTCAGATGTGTGCCTAGACACAGAGGAGTCCCAGGGCAGGGCAGAGCAAAGAGGCAAGCCCATTCCTCCACTGTGCTTTGGGCTCATCAAAGTAGTCTGGAAGCCCCCCGGCCCAAACAACACTAGTTCTGAGGATGGTCAAGGTCTCACAAAAAGGGCTTCAAACCAGTGTGAAACACATCTCAAGCTTGGCTTGCAGAGTGTTAGATTTGCTTTATTTTGTGCTTCCAGCAAGAACTATCTATCAATAATAGATCTTTCTAGTCTAAGAATGTCCCAGTTTTATCTCAGCTTTGCACAGCTTTCCTTTTTCATACCCATCTTCTTTGCAATCGTAGCACAGGCCTTCACCAAAGAGTTTTATTGGTGAAAGAGTTCATACCAGCATTTTTGCCCCATTTGCAGGTACTTTACCATTGTCTAGAGCCAGACCCAAAGCAGTGCAAGGGAAGGAAATGTTAATATGACCTGCATTTTAGCAGCCTTGGATGATGTCTTTCAAGAAGCAGCTACATAAAGATGTTCCTGAATGTCCTGCCTCCTGCATTAAGAGACCTTGTCCCTCACAGACCAATTCTTAGTCTCCAGTAGATTCTGTGGTATTCCTATGAAGTGTCTCTTTTTGCGATGGGAGAACCCTAGTAAAATCTTTATTTTGACCAGTTTTGCCATGGCTTACTCTCTGTGAGTGCTCTGTCCAGTTTGGTTGAAGTTGCCTGCTGGATTAAAAACAGACATCCAAGGAAGGCACCTAGTCTGATTTCCCTTGTTCCTTTTACAGTAGACACTAAACCCTGGCTGTAATATGAACTGGGACTGTAGTATTTTTCTTCAAAAGGACAGAACTTGGTTTCAGCTTCATGCCCCATATAATCTATGTAGAGCAGTTCAGGAGCAACTCCAATTAAACTAAATGTTTCCTCTGCATAATGATCCATTTGCAACAGTAATTTATCAGTATTAACATTTAGAATTTATTTCCAGAACCCATGTTTTAAAGTATGATTAATCTTTAACGTGATTAAAATAATTGCTTGTAACATTTAACTGACTTTGCCAGGTGACAAGAAATTTGTGAATGTCCAATTCCCATCAGAGTTTCAAAATGCACTCACTTACTGTTTCTACAAGTCCAAAACAATCTTAAATAATAAATGGAAAATGTTGGCGCTAACATCTATCAGCACAGAAGTCATCTTTAACAATATCATTAGTTATGCCTTTAAACTTTTTCAGGAGATCTGAAAGCAGGGCTATTTATCACATGTGGAGTCCACATTTGCAAGATCTCTCAGTATTAGAACCATAGAAAAGAACTTCTCTGCTGTATTTGAGGTTATGGCTCTGAGGGTTCAATCTTCCTTTATTTTGCAATCTCTTTGGGCTTTTTATGTTCCTTTCCACCTCTCCTTGTGCACTGCATCCCTGAGTAATTTGTTATTCAAGTCTCCCAAAGCAGGATGTTCACATGGGACTGATTTGGAAACCATATTTACAGCATATTATCCTAACTCTTTATCAGCTTTCATGGGCAAGATCTTGAGACATTTTTTCTGTACTAGTTCTTTGAAAGCACAAATCTTGCTAGTCCTGAATTCTTATTATCTTTGGTGCAACTGTAGCCTTCAACTCTTATGCTATCAGTGAAGTGAGATTTTCCTTCCACCCTCTTGAGCTTCACAGGAGATAAAATCCCAGTTCTTTTTTATGTTAAGCCCTTGTACTGTTGTATTCTGCAGGACTGGGGGCAGAGGATCTAGGATTGTGGATACTCCATGGTCACCTCTGACTTCACGGAGTCGACATAATCCACAGTGCCTGCTGCTCTGTCTTGGGCAGAACTTTGATCCAGCACATTTGCAGAGATAGCTGAATTTTGGTTTGACATCTTGCTGATCTCTGCTGGACTTTCAAAACAGTGTATGAGTCATAAACCATTCCCTCTAAGGTAAGCCTCACTAGTTTGGGAGCTATAAAAAATCCTGTCATTTTTAAAGGACAGAATTTTTCTTTCATTCTCTCTTCCCCTCCAGACACTCTCTCTGTTTATTTTTCATTCTGTTCCAAACCTTCTTTGTTTATATCTCGCATTTTGGAAATTTCTTTCTTTTCCTTCATCTAACTGCTCTTTTACTCCACACCATTTCTCTGGACAAGGCGAGCAAGATCTGGAAAGAATCAGACATTTACACTGATAATGTTCCAGCCAGATTAGCAAATGTTTGGAAAAGACCTCATGCTTTGGGCACCAACTTCTGTCTGATTGGGGTAAAACACTTTAATGACTGGGGTTATTGCTGGATAGAGACTTTTTTTCCTTTTTAGTACCTGGTGCTAGTTATTATCAAAGACAGATTGTTGGACTATGTGGACTGACACTGGGCTAGTCCAGTCTGGCAATTCTCACCTCTGTGTGAATGTGAATCCAGACACATTTCAGTCTAGGATAGGTGTTCTTGTTGATGCATACAGGAAAAATAATGACGTATACTCAGTAAAATTAATAGCCTGCAAGCAGAAAATGATGATCTCTGTATCCACTGCCCTGTATACTTGCTGAACTGAATCCCCAGTTCCACTGGAAGAGAATGAGCCACAGAGCTTTCCACATATTTTAAAATATATGTAATCACAAGCAACAAAGACTTAGCAGAATGCTTCAGTCATCTGGGTTGAGACACAAGGCAGGGTTAAATTTAAAGCCTAGACAATACACTTGCAGCTAACTTTTTGACCTCATTCTATATGTGGATTTTCTCCATTGCAGAATCCGTGTCATGAGGCTGAGAATGCCAATATACTTTTTAGATGGGGAGTTGATCCCTTAGGCACTTATCTAGCTGAACTGGAATAATTGCTTCCTTTCCTCTTGTATTGCTTCAAGGCATTCTTATATGTTGTATCTCGGTGTTTCTGTTGACCAGAGCAGGAAGCCATACAGCAAGTTGCAGCCAGATTTCAGGGACTAAGCTGATTAACTCTGGTGAAGCTCTAATGCAAATCCCATCCCATTTAATTCCTCAGCTCGCCTCCACACTGCATGGTATTCCCTCCACAGACACAGTCCTGCATTACCAAGTGACACAATACCACCAGCAGCCTCACATAAATCTTGCAGAGCTTGGGGCTGCCAGTTACAGTGTACAGTTTTGAGGTGAAATTTCCATCTTAGCACAAAGGCCAAAGAAATGGCACGAGATGTTCAAGTCACTCAGAGCTTTGCAGAGCAAAAAGAGTTTTGCAATAGGGAGCTTACTGTGGATGATTTCTTGGTCTGCTGAAGTGTGCTAACTTATTGTATTGCCTGGATAATGAATTAATAAGTGTTGTAATATCAAATGTCTGCGTGTTTATTTATGTTTGTAGGTACACACCTATAGCTACAGAAGTGTGTTCCAATGTAAAAGCTGGTCTGATGATACTGATCAGAATAATACTGAACTGCTAGAGAAATAGAAATCATGGGATTTCTACTGTTTCCAAGGATGATAATCCTTTTCCTGTGAAGACGTTCTAAGATGGCAGTTAGCTGCTAACACAGTAGGGAGGAAAACATGACAGAAAAAGGCTCCTTCTGCTGACATCTCTACATCCACATCAATATAAATTAAATGAGAGTTTAGCTTCAAACTGTTAAAAGGTTGTTCGGCCCATGTTTAATAGAAAGACTGATGTTATAGTCTGATTTTGACAAGGGTCAGGTTAATAACCAGCCAGCTGAATTCCAGTGCCATTGGCACACCTCTGAGAGCTGCATATTCACAGACGGAGACAGTTTGACCTCATCCAATTTATATATTTGATCTAATGCACTGGAGGCCATCTAAAAATAGAGTTCTGGAGGGGAGGATGGATAATGCTCCTGAGCCACAGACCAACAAAAGCAGCTCTTCTTCTTCCAGTCTCTTTTTTCTCTCTGTATGAAGCTTCAGCTTTTTTCTTACAGTAAAAAACTGCTTTTATCACAGATCCCCTCAGAATAGATAACTTCACTCTTAATAAGTCCAAAAGAAAATTCGTCAGCCCTTCATGAATTACCAGATGTTGGGAAAATGATGGTGTGTCATTTCCCTGAACAAACATTCTTGGCATTTATGCATTTCCTCCCATATCTCTTTAAAAAATGGTTGTGTGTAAATTTAGTGCTGACAAAACTGAGGGCCTGAGAGAAAATGGATTACTCACTCATTTGGTAATTTTACTTGGTCAGTGCATGGAATTTTTGTTTTCTGGGAGATTTGACACTGAGATATTACTTTTTATTCCGATTCAGAATATTAAAGCACAAGTATTACCACTAAGCAGAAAATCCAAAACGGCACTCAGACACCCCTTTATTTGAAAATATCAAGGTAATGTTTCTTTCACAGTATTTTTAGTTTTCATTACATGGTGTCACCACAGATGGAAGATTGCTTTTAGATCAAGTGCCACTCCTGTGTACTGGGCTAGGAAAGTTCAGATGGTCCATTCAGTACTAAAGAAGATCCAGCACTGTAGTATTGAAAATCTGTGTTTTTAAAGAAAGGTGTTAAAATACATACTTCATTTATTCACTATCATATGCAATCCTTCAGTTAAATGCTAAGGTGCCAGTGATAATGAGTCATTTATACTGGCATGGCTATTAAAATTAAATAATTTTAAAAGCTCTTATTTTTAATATAAAATTTTAGAAATGTCAAACATGCTTCCTTTACTGCCTTTCCCTAAGAATTCTAAGTGTAATCAATTGAACTTCCCATGTAACGATACAGTGGCTCAGAAAATACTTCTACAGTTAGAAAAAGTTACTTGAAATGTGCATTTCAATAAAAAGATCAGGTAGTTGTTATCCCTGTATTTCCAGAATTTTGTCCATGTCCAAACAGATGGATGGTGGTTATGAACGTTTATGTGTATTTGGGGTTTCCATTCATGTCATTCCCACACAGTTATCTGCAAGATTACTTCTCTCAGTATCGGTATTTCATTGATAATTTCCACAGCGAGATGAAACAATTAATTTGATGATGATGGGCTTCAGTAAATGAAACCCCAGTTGTCTCATTCCATTCCTCGTGTATAGAACAGAGATATTGAAACGTTGTCTATGAAATGAAAAATATACCCGTGATTCACCTATATTGCAAAACGATTGAACAAAATAACTCCCTGGGAACCAATGTACCATTACCCTCTTTTGGAATGTCAGTCATTTTCCTCTCTGGGTTGTGAGCCTGATTTGAAGAGGGGACAGAGCAGCAAAACCTGTGTGGCTCTGTCAATTCAGTAATGTACTGGCAGAACCATCAGTTCTAAAGAGAATTATTCTGTCTTCACTGAAGGAGGCAGAACAGTGGCAGAAAGGAAGCAGAGCCAAGAGGGCAGCCGATAGGCATGGCTGTTTTTCATGTGTGGGGGAATTTCTCTGCCATGTGATTTTGCACACTGCATAACTTTAAAAATTCGTATGTCAGAGAGAACCCCAGCTCATGAACCCCCAACTGCCTCTAGTTAAGTACTGTCGTAGAAGAAAAGTAAAAGTTAATGGACCACATTTTGTCCTCTGTTAAAATTTACTACACTGGTGTTAACACGGGTAAAACCAAGGCTACTGACCTTTGCCAGGATTTAAAATGTTATCATATATTTATGGTATCAATTTGGATTTATTTTCATTTATGAAATTGATTTAAAAGAATACATTAGAGTAGAGCATTTATCCTTCATCTGAAGCTGAATCAGCATCCTGGTGTGCTGATTACACCTCAGAAATCCTTTGTGCCATCCTAACAGTGCCCTGCACTCATTCAATGGATGTGCTTGATGTGGGTCAATGGCTGGCAGGGAAGCGTGGCCATCCAGGTGCTGTCCTGATGCCATGTGGCACGTTTGGCAAGGAACTTACCATCTTTGGTGTACCATTTGTGCGTCTTTGAAATAGGTTTTCTTGTCTTGTATAAGGGTATATAATGATGTGTGGATGAGGGAATGTAACTGAACGAGCTGCCAGAAGTCTCTGTGCTCTGATGCTGTACTTCACATCCTGACCTCATCAGCTGAACAAAGTCCAGCAGAAAGCGCTGCTGAAATACCACATTCACATCGCTTTCTATTCTGCACTTAAAACATCTTTTTCTTGCATCCTCTTCCCATGCAGGCATTTCTTCCAGTGAGGTACCTGCGGGCAAAATCCCTTCATCAGTCTGTTGCCTGGTGACCTACAATGATCCGTTTGTCCACTGCGCTTTCCAGGACACTTCCATGGTGGCCCTTACCATAAGTGTAAAGCGATGCTGCCCTCTCCTGTTCGCTCTTGTCCCGACCCATCTGCTTCCAGGCAAAGGCTGCAGATGTCTTTGTGACCACCTCGAGCTAAAAGCGTAGCCAGGGGAAAAGGTCCACAGTTTAACTGTGCTTTTATCAGTCTAAAATCTGCACGGATAGCACACTGTTGAAATGTTCTTGGAAATTCTATGCCTTGAAAATTTTCCCTTCCTAACATTCCTTTTCTCTCTCGTTTCCCATCCCCCCTTATATTTTCTGTTTACAATGGATTTTATATTTTTTTAAAATCCACCTGTTCCTTAACAATTTCTTCTTCCCCCGAGCACTTTCTAAACACACTCCTCCTCTAGACCCAGTTAAAATAATGCAGGTTCTAATTGCAACAAACAGCTCATTAAAAATCTGAGGAGACAGTCAAAGCCTGGTTCTATTATTTGGTCCCTGAGATAAGAGTTTGACACAATAATTGTGCTAGCTCAGACAGCTCCCCAGAAAATCCCGTCAGAGAGCTAAACCCTTCTTCAGGAGAGAGGGCAAGTGTATGACAGCACTGAGGTCTAAAGAGACAAAATAACAATAATTTCGTTTTTCTATTGTTCTTGTTACCACCCCTCCTGCTCAATAACTTAAAATATTCACACAGCTCCTTTTAGGAACAATGCCTTTAACCCTTACTCAAGTCATTATTCAATGAATGTATAGTTCCCTCATTCTGAAACCAGATTTTCCAAACCATAGGCTGTGGGGAAAATTCAAAAGGACCACTGGAGGGCTAGGAGGAAAAATCTTATTGTTAATTGTTTAAATTATGATTTATTTAATATCAAAAGAAAACATAATTTTATTTCTATTGTTCTTTTTCATAAGTTTTACGCTGACAGCATCTCATTTTTCCCAGGGTAAAGCCAATTGAGAAGTGGCTGTAAATACCAACTGCAAGCATTTATACTAATCAGCCTTTAAATGCTGGCTGCAACTCTGTCCCTGCATTACCAAGGAGAGTTCTGTGTGCTCCCCCTGTAATTACGGCCAATTCTCTCTCCTCTGCCCTGGAGGAGCTGAACTGCTCCTGCCATGGGAAGGTAATGAGCTATTTCCTGCCTAGGGACAGTAGAATGGAGACGGATGAGCTCGAAAGCCTTACATACACTCAGCACCAGACACTGCTGTTCTACTCGTACACTCAGCACCAGACACTGCTGTTCTATTCGTACACTCAACACCAGACACTGCTGTTCTTCTCGTTGGACGTCCACAACTCTTAGTGCCGCTGGATTGATCGTTTCTGGGTCTGCTTGTTGGGCCGAGTGTGTCTGGGGACAGGTTCTCCAGTTAGGCTCCTCATGTCCTCAGGTGGGAAACTCAGCGCTGCCGAGTGCTGAGCATCTCTGCACAAGAGCTGAGGGGTGTCAGTTCACTGGGCTGAGAGTGTCAGTGCTTTGCAAACACTGGATTCGTGTGTCCTGACGTCTGTGCTTCTGTCTCATCCTGGGAGCACAGACCTATTTCAACGAGGGGGTTGGCTGTTGTCTCTCATCAAACTCTTTTGAGGAACACACTCCTCCATGTATTGTTCCACCCCAATAGCTACTGGATTTTGTTCCTTTAAAACTAGTGTGTATTTTGATAAAATTTCTTCAGAATATCCCTCTTGCCTTTTCCTCTCTATTCACAAGTACTCCCAAAATCCCACACGCTTCTATCTGTGTAACAAAGAACTCAGATTTGCTTCCTGAGCTATGCACAGACACATCTTAAAATATCTTGCCAACTCATCTTTCATTCACCTGGAAGCCATATAACAAGGCAGACTGCCTTGAGTGCTCACTGTCATCTGTCAGCTCTCAAGGTGTTCATCAGGCTCACAGCACCCACGTCATTTGCAATCTTCATTTCCAGCCACGCCTGCAGGTCTTGTGATGTGCTGCATTGGAAAACTTTTTGCTTACATCTGGAATCATTGTTCTTGACGTCTCAGATGGGGGTGAGGGGAAACCTTTATAAGGGGAAAAGGACAATGAAGCAAGATGTTAAGGCAGCTAGTTGGTCAATGAGTCACAGCTACTAAAAATTTGGCAGCAGCCACAAAGCAGCTAAATGTAACCAGCTCTAAAAGGCCCACAGGATGTCTCTTGCTCATTCACTCACATATGCAAACACAGGGTTTAGACAAGCAATTCCCTGCTCCTCATGCTCTTGAGATGAACTCGTAAGCAACGTGGCCACAGGGTTTAATTTCTACAGGAAGTATTTATTTTGCTTTCCTTAGCTGATTCTCTAACCTCCATCACTCTGATGGAGGTTTCTGATAGTGTCTCAGGGTCTGACTTGCAGCCTGCTGAACCCTGTGTGAGTCTGTCCTTGATGTTCAGTGGAGAGACCACAGATCAAGCCCTTAGCAATCACTTTGGGCCACATGTCCTGATGACTAAGAAGGTAGACACTGACGGTGGGTGTAGAAAAATAGCAAGGGAGGCATAAGAGGGGACGGACTGACTGTCTGATGCTGTATGGTGGCTGCTAATGTTGCTTGTGGCCTCTTGGTTTGTCATATAGTTACTGCTGACGTGGCAACAGCTTTGAAGAAAAGGTAAGAACTTGAACTCCCTAAAGAAAGAAGACCAGAGGGACAACAGGATATTGAAAATCAAGGGTCAGGAAGAGTAAAGATGAGGAGCTGTGAAGGGAAGTGAAAAGGGATGTGAGGAAACTGCAAAGGAAAAAATTACTTGAAACATAAAGCACATTTTCAGACCCACTCCCATGGGTAAAATACCAATAACAGCAACTAACAACAACAACAAAATGCTAAAAAAAAGCATACAACATGACCCATAAGTGAAAAAAAAGGACTTCTAAAAATTCTTGCAGTGGTACTGTAATAATTATGTAGTATTGGTAGACAATTTTAACCAGAGAAAAAAAATGTTTTTATAAGCCTCAGATCACCTACTCAAATTGGGAGGTGCCTGCTAGTGCCAGCTGTGAATTTATTCTCTGATTTTTGTAGTATTTGAGATCCTTTGAGGGCTGTTTTAAAGAGGAAGTTCTTCAGTCCTCTTTCTGCAAAATAAGAAGGTATAATCAAGGAATTATTAATCTCAAAACTGGATGAATAATACACTATCAAATTCAAGTGTTCTTTATTGTGAGCCTGAAAACCTTTTGTTCAAAATGTGTTACAGGTTGGAAAACAGGTTTTAAAAGACTAAATCTATTCCAAAACCATCATGAATGGTTTTCTGGGAAGGAAAGATTATATATTACACTTGGTTCCTGTCCAAGATTTGTATGTCTTACATGAATACTCCTCTGTCTCCTTCTGTGGTGACATATCTGAGATCAATTATGCCAACAGTAAAGTCTGGAATTTTTATAGTCCAGCTCTTTACGAGCATTTTCATAGAAAAACTTATGAAGACTGAGGCATAGGAAAAGTCCAATAATCCTGGCCTGCTATCTTCATCATCTCCAGCCCTCTGTCTTTTCTCTTCAGCCTCTCCAAGTGAAAACACTGGCTCACATAATACACATACTGCATTGAGGTGATTTGAATGGCCATCTGTATGTTTATCTGAGGCCTCTGTGAATGGGCAGCCTCATTAGTGCTTGTGTCATGCAAGGATGGCCCAACACAAATTCTGTTTGTGTAAGATAAATTCTTATCTCCTGGCTTTATCTCTTTTGTTCATTCCTTTTGCACTCTCTCATTTTTCTTTTCTTTCCTCTCTGGGAGTTTATTCCTGCTAGAACTCACTTTCCATATTTCTGAGGTTCCATCCTGATGCCTATACTTTCCTTTTTTCTCTGCACATGCTTAGGAAAAATCTAGCTGAAAAGAAATGCATTTTAAACCTGATTGTGGCTCTTCCTATAGGAGTGATATTACTGACCTTAGTGGGACTAATTGGTGAAAATAGTGTTATTCAGGACAAAGGAGTACCAGGAGTAGTTCCTTACTAACAACTTTTTAAAGTTATTTTAAGCCATGACTAGGGACCTGGAAGTTTTGAAGGCTGCCCTTAGGTTTATTTACTTTTTACAATGATAAGAAGCAGTGAATCTGTATTATTTGTCAACAATTAATATCTACTTTATGTAGCCTCCCAAAACAATGAAGGAAGGCTTATGTATTATAAGCAAAATGTGTTCATTGGATTGATGTGCTTACCTTTGGCTTTAGATTTGGAAAAACATGTTTAGAGGGAGGATGCTGAATCTGTCATGCTTAGTTGCACTGAGTAGCACTTGACTGTGCTCAGATGCTCCTGCTGGGTGAACTAAGTATTTAATAAATTCTGAGGAGCAGCGTTGTGCATCACTGGCTGGGAAATTAGGAAGTGGGGAAGCAATTGTATTAGTCAATATGAAGGAAGGTCACTCTCAGGGCTTTAAATCAAGGCTTATAGAAAGCAAATGTTAATTCAGACAAGCGGTGGCTCAACCACAGGTGGCGTTTTGTCCCTCTAAGGAAATCACAAGAATGATATGTTTTGTATCCAACGTAATGTTGAATTTTCCTTATAGCTTCTGCTACATTTAGTTCACTGCCTATTCCCAATGCTGTCTGCAACCTGAGTGCCCTACTGGATCCTTTCTAGTTTACTCCTCAACATTAGTATCAGCTTCAATGGGAATTTTGAACGTGGGTGAGGACATTAAGGAGACACATGAGTGATGGTTGAAAATCACCAAGAGTCAAACTATTACTCACTCGTAAGTACTTTTGGAAGCCATCTGCAGAAATTGAGATAACAGAATTCAGTTTTCTCTTTTATCAAAGAGCATGTTCAGGAAGGGTAAGGGCTATGGAAGGATACATTTGCTTTCAACAATAAGTTATTATCTCTGACTGAAATACACATGCAGCACACATGTGGAAGGAGGAGCAAGTGTAACAGTCTTTTACTGGTAAAAAATACATCTGTAAAACTTAAAAAGGATTCCCCAGACTCTCAGAAGGCATTGTACCCTACTGATAGCTTTTTACAACTGAATTTCAGTTCCAGTGTTCTGATTGCTTCAGCACAGCTATGGGAAAATATAACCCTGGTCCTAGGAATAGGAAGGAATGTCTATTTTTCATCCTCACATAATTGAAAACTGACTGAAAACAATTGGCAGGAATCTAAATATTCACATTTGGGCAGACACCAAACATGGTAAATTTCAGGCCAAGGGAATTTTTTGGGGAAAATTATGAGGAAGTGCTTAAGAATAGGGTTTTTTTTTCTTTTTTCTTATTCTTTTTTTTGTTATTGTTTTTTTCTTCTTTTTAATGGTAATGGTGTTCCATTAGGGGTGACTCAACGTATAAACTGTCCAACCATTTTTTCCTAGTGCTTGTTCTTCAAATCCTGCATTTATTACTTAGTACAAAAGTAACAGACAGTGTATCTTTAAATAGAAATTACATTCCTGTCAGCTTACCCAAAGCCCAAATATGGGACAGAGTGTCAGAGAAAAACAGTAACATGAGGGATTCAGGGACTTGACAAGGTTACAGACTCTGCTTCTGCTCGATAAACAACTTAGGCTGGGTTGTGCTCCCTGAACTTGTATCTCAGGACATAGAAGTAAGGGGGAAGTAACCCCTTTCTCGAGCAAGAGAGATCTAATGTAGGGTGAAATGTGGGGTATCTGGAAAGCATAGGGTAACAAGGTATTAATATCCCATTTATTTTGGTTTACTGCCACCTTGGGCTGAGGTTGATAAAGAGGCACATGGCTTCACTGGCAGAAAGATTTGGCTGTGTGCTGTAAACTATTATAAATATTACATGGTGTAGCTGAGGAGCCTACACTCCAAATGTAATCTAGTATGGCTCGAACACTGAAGAACCTACTCCATAAAAATGGCACTTCTCTGTTCTGCACATCTGTTTCTTGCATGTATTTTAAGAGTCAGAGCTGCTTAAATAACGTTTAAATGAGGGTTTTACTGTGGAGGTTTTTTTTAAGAAAAAAACATCTGCAGAGCTCTGTAGAGCCAAGTCTACTTGGAAAGAGAACTTGCTTTTCTTCAGCATTACTTTTAACTGCAAGATCATTGCTGCTCTCCTTTATTTCTGAGTGTGTGTGCAGTGAAGATGTGAGGTCAGGAGGAAATGCCTTGTACTGGTGCAGGACTGGAGAGAAGGACAAAAGTTGCATCTGGGATCCTGCAAGCTGATGTGAGCTGGTTTGGACACAGTTAATTTCAGAGTATTCCCAAAGGAACTTCCTTCTCAACTAAAATCCTGCCATCTTCTGCTGCTCGGCGGTGCTGGAGACCAGAGGCCAGCTCTACCCTACATAGAACTGTCCCTCTGAGCATGGGCTGCTGGCTGGGAGAGCTGGTGTTACTCCAGTGCCACCCTTGTGTTAACAGTGCCCTCAGGAAAGCAGCAGCAGCCCAGCTTGTGCAGTGCTGGAGTCCTCCTGCAGTGATAAAGGTTAAATTAAAAGCCTCCAAGGAAATATATCCATGCACCAATGGAGTATCATCAGGACTCTGTGCTGACCTTCTCCTTGTTAGGAGAATCCCAGCTGGGCCCACATCTCTTCTCCCCCACCTCTGGGGGATCCCTTCCTCATCTTCTTCATTCTTTGTTTCTCAGCCTCTGGGAGTGGGATGCTTCCTGGATGCTCCATCCTTGTTGAGGGCAATCTTGGCTACTCCCACTGGCGGGAGATAGTCACACCCTTCAGAGTCTCATAGCCAGAGAGCAGCTGTTGGTTTGACTCCCAGTGACCTTCCTTTCCCTTCCCTCCCTGTGGCCCGGCTGTTTTCACCGCCAGGCTCACACCACGAGCAGCTTCCAATGCGCTGCTGCGATCGGAACCCAGGCAGCAGGAAAATACTGACCATCCCGCGCCTGGTGGCTCCCTGCACTGAGCCACCACATCAGCTGGAGTCTAGCTCCTTATTACATCCAGATGCACAAACACACCGCCTGCCAAGAGCATGCTTGGTGCTTTGTGAAACCCTATCACTGAGACGGATGAGCGGCGGGACTGCCAGGAGCGGCTTTCGGGAAAGGCATCAGGAGGGAGGGGAGCCTCGGTACGTGTCCACCTCCTGACATGGGCTTGCTTCTGGAAACTGTCTTTCTACTCAGAGGTAATTATAAGCACAGAAGGAGGAAAACAAAGGAAGAGAGGAAGGTTTGCTAAGTGGTTCCATGTTAAAAATCAAAGCTCAACAAATCTGTTCCCTCTCCACAGTCTCACATCCAGTAGCCTTCATTTCTGTTCTTGGTGCTCTACTGTGCAACTCACTTCACTCTGGCTCCATAGCTCTGGGCAGTTCCTTTTCTTCTAGAGCAGCACGAGTCTTCTCTCACAGGTCTTGTTTTGTAGTCCACTGTGCCTCCCACCTCTGCATCTTTCTGTGCTTCTCACTTTGCTGAGGAGGGACTCATCCTCCCCAAACCTTCATACTTACTCTATCTGTTATTATAGTGGCAGCTCAACTTAAAATTTAGAAAATGTTAATTGAATTGACAGTGTTAACTACTTGAAGAAAAGACTTAATTGCAGTTGTCTGAGAAAAACTGATCAGCATTTTAGCATGAGGCTTAAAAGGCTGTGGGAAGGAATCAAAAGTTGTTTTCTGTTCTCTGCATAAAAGGGTAGTGGCTGTCATTTGTGCAAAGCTTTGCACACATGTAGCCCACATTGTGTGGGTTTCACCGTGAGTGAGAATCTGTGAAACAGAATCATTATTTCTGAATTTGCTCATGCATCTTTAGTGATTCAATCACCAAAGTTGTTGGAAGCTCAGGTCTGGATCACTATTTTGTTTGCAAATGTACAATAGCAGAACCCAGAGTTCAGATATGAAAGCAACCAGTTTTCAGAATATTCAAAATGGGAATCTGCAGATTAAAATTACTTCCATGATAGTTAAATCTTAGGCTATCTAGGGACCATTATCTGTGCAAAAGCTTCTTTCTTCAGCAAAATAAGCTGCTCCTTCTTACTCAAGGCAAATGATCTGTTAAATCTGTAGGCTGAGTTTTCTGTCTGCTCTCTGGACACAAGGGGACAGACAGTAACTGTGACATAAAGACAACGCTGTGTCCTTGGTGCATTAAGTACATCAAAGATGGCCAGAGCCTCAGCGTTAATGGTTTCTAAAAAGTCAGGAAAAAAAGTATCCTAGGCAGTACGAATCAGATACAAAAATATATCTGCTGAATTAGCAAAGCAGAGATCAGAGAAATAAAATACATATATATTTCAGATGCAGCATAGGAAAAATGCTATAAATGTATGTGTTCACAGTTTAAAAATATACTTGATGTTAGGAGATTGAAGCAACATGTGAAGTGGCATACAGTGCCTGCCCCCAGAACTTTAGCCCTGTAAAAGTACTTGGAGGAGGATGCATGAAGACTTGATGAGGGATAAAAAAATGTGATTTTAGGACCTCTTGCATCATGTTCATAGATTCAGGTCCATTCATTGCACTTAATGGCAGCCAGGTACTGCCCTCTGAGCACAGACATTTTCATTTTAACATCTTGTACCACCATTGCTTGCAGCTCTGCGTCATAAGAGATGATGGACCTCTGCCTCCGCCCTGCAGGACCCATCCCCATCGCGCTGCCTTTCTGGGTACTCTGCAGGCAAAGATCTTCATCCACCCTCAAACACAGCAGCTCCATCTCCTTTGTCACTCTAACTGGACTGTTTTTACCTCTGAAGGGTTACTCTGGGCAGTCACAGAAAACTCTCACCTATTGAGATAGCTGGTTTCAGAGTGATTGAATTAATTTGGGTATTTCCTCATTCTTCCTTCTGAAGCTGATTAAACAAAGACTATCTTCAGTACTTCCTGCATCAGAAATATCTCCATAGACACTTTATGCCATTTTCAGTGACCTTTTGTTTATATTTGTTTCATAGAGTACCAGACCCATTCACAGGGCTATTAATTAGCACTGAATTCAGTAATTTTGGATCATTTTTGATGGTTATCATCCTAAGAGTAGAACATGATCTGGTCCAGAAACTTGCTTTTATTTAGTCCTTGGGGGGGGAAAAGTGCTTAACCAGGAGAAGTCAGCAGTAAACTGAAGGGGATAAAAATTGACCTTTCTTGACAAACTGACTCAGTTTTCATGGCTTTCTCATGTCTTCATGCTGTGAGTAATGTAAGGAATGCTGCAGGCAGTGTCTGCAAGCTCTGATATTAAAAATAAAAACTTTATGTAAGCCAGTTACATTTTCCTCTGTCCACTTTTAATTTGTTCACTCTCTCTCTCTCTCTCTTTTTCTTTTATACTCATTACAAGAAAACAAATTCTGGAGATTATTCCCACATGAAACACTTCCCCACGTGGGTCTGTTGATACTGCCCAGTCACTGATACAACATTCCACTGCTCCTAACAGATCCATGAACACTCACTGATAGGAGTTTGTCAATCTTCTCCAGTCTTATTGAAAAATAAATTTTCATTTAGCTTCTCACAGAAGTTGTTAGACAGCTACAAAAGTCAGAAAAGCCCTCCAGCTGACCGAGGAGGGATTTTTGAGCATCTCCTGCCATCTTGTGGGGTTGAGGAGAACATTCGCTTTGCTTATTAATGATCTGAGATGTCAGAGCTTTCCCTGTGGACCCCATTGACTAGCAAGCAGATGAGAAAGAGCCCATGGCAGTGCACCCTCTTCTGCAGGAACAGGTTTGGGGGAACCTGGTGACCTTAATGGGACTGCCCTAAGCCTCTCCCAGTAAGTGTGTGGCCAGGATGTCCAGTTACAGGTTTGTTATCTAGTCATTGTTAGAGAAAGGGATCAAAGTATGTGGGGCCTTCCCTTGCTGTCAGTTCATCTTGGGGGATGTCCATGATGCCATCTGGGGAAAATCTGCACCAGTTTCACCTCTATATCCAGCAGAGCTGCCAGAGAGTTTGGGAAACTGAGTGTGGGGTTGGAAACCACAGTTTCCTGCCTGCAATCCTAGCTCACCCCAGCTATGGCTGTGTGGGTGGCCTTGGGCACAGCTCTGAGCACAGAGAAAGAAGCCAATAATTTCTGAGTGATAATCCCATGTTTGTCCTTTCTTAAAACTTCCCCCTGCAAAACACAGCAGGGTTGCTCTGTGTAAATAAAGCAACTGGTAGTAAGTGAACCACACAGTCCTACAGAGCTGGTTGGTTGTGCAACAGCTAAAGCACAGCAAGGTTTGGATACCAGAGGCTGACCCAGGTAAATGCTCCCATGTTTTAACAGTGGGAGGCTGCAAAAACACCACTGTGACTTGCTGTGACTCCTGAGTGAGTGGCGACAATATCTTCAGTGTGAGCAGTTTGTTTTCACACCCATGCACACCATCAGCCTTTTGTTCTCACTAGCTAAAGACAGCTGAAATAGAGTGTGCCTTTGTTTGCTTCAGGCTGGTTTGGTTGAGCTCTTCTGCAGGTTTTGGAATTGCTTTGAGGTGACTGATTCTGCCATGTGAAAAATGTTCCTTTCATATTTTCGGTGTGTTTTAAAATTTGCTGTTTGAAGCCACAGTCAGACTGACTAGAGAGTGAGTCCTCCCCAGGAAGAGGCTGTAATGGCTTTGGCAGATCAGGGGTCAGGACTCGTTTCAAGTAGGTTTCATTGGTTTCCTCTGACAGTGAGGAAGCCATGAGGTGTTGCTTTCCATCCCAGGCCTTGGAGGGGAATATTCTTGTCGATGTAGATTTATCCATTAATTTTTCTGTCTATTACCTTCCATCTCTGTGGTTCCCAGACATAATATCCATGATACCAGTTAGTTCCTCTCTCTCTTTCTGTCTTTAACCTACATTTCTTCCTACCCTTTGTCCTTTGCTGCCTCTCCAATTCCCATTATTTTCCATGGGAATAGACTCTCAAAGAGTCTTTGTTACCTCTATCCCAGACTATATTGCCCAAGCTCTTTTTCCCAGTTTACATCCTAGACTTATTTCCCATGTTCTCGATTCAGGTACTGCTGTAGAATAACATACATTCCTCCTCCATACTGGCGATCAGCTGGAGGGACAGACAAATTGCCAACTTGCTTTCCCTTGCCCTTGCACCACTCAGGCCTGGAGATGCTGCAAACAGGGAGGTAGCACATGGAAAACACAGAAAACCTACTTCTGCCCCAGGGAGGCCTGGGCTGTGAGTTTATGAGGATGGTATATAAACACAGAGGACAGTAACACAAAGGATCTGTGAGATTTAGGCATGAGCGGTTGCTCTGTAGGGTGGCACAACCTGAGCAGGCAGAGGAATTGTGTGAATGCATGATCAAGAGGAAATTCCAGCCATTAGATGAAGCCATTTAACAGCTGTACTGATGATTAACCGACTGCTGTCTTTCAAAGGCTTTGTATTTCATGCAAGCATGGGCAGATTTTCTGAGAAACACCAGGTCCAGGTCAAATTTAGACTCTCCTGTTCACAGAAAATGCCTCTTTAGCTTTCCTCTAGTAAAAGTCAAAACTAGCTGGCCCCCACCCCCCTGAAGAAAACATCTATCAACACTGTCATTTTTTAACATCAAAGCCAACCCTTAGACTTATTTTAGAAATGGATGGATAGTTTTGATCAAACATTTCAAAATCTTGGGGTAATAAGGCTAATTATTTTTAACCTACTGTAGATATTTGCAGCCCAGCAGGTTTGGTTGACAAATATACAACCAGCTGAGATAGGTGCTTTGCACAAGTTTAAAAATAAGGAGTTCTGTTAACATTCCTTATTAAAAAAAAAAAAAAAAGTCTAGCTCTCTCAGAGCATGCATTCATTACCCTAGTGAAGTAACTGCGTAAATCTTTTCCACCTAACCTAAGGAAATCTTTTCCTGTCACCCAGAATTGCCAAATAGGAAGCTCTGCCTGTAGATTGCCTTATTTGCAAGTAGTCTGTATTAGATGGTGATATTATTATGAAGTTTAAGAAAAATACACTGAGGAACTAGTGTCACATTTCCTGCAGTAGCCAGAGATGTTTGTCCCTTGTTGGAGTATCTCTCACTACAGAGAACCTGTGGCATATGTTGCCATGTTTTCACTCATGGAACCTGACAGGAACTGGAAATAGTTATGAGGCTGAGTGGTGAATATACAGTTTATTTCTCTGAGCCTGATGTAATTTTAATCCTCCCTTTTGTCACGTTGCATGTTGCCTGATTTTGCCATCACTGTATCTTGGGACACCACAAGTCTCTGGAATTAGCTTGGTGGCATCTGTCAATCTAACTACTTACCTGTCCTCTGCACACACATATTGGGGAAGACATAAGGGACACAAGGAATACCGAAAATAGTCCTTAAAGTTACAGTGTTTTTAATGCAGCATAGAAGATAATTGAAGTAAAAGAGAATCTAATCCCAAGGCTGCATGAACTCTCTGAATTCAATTAGACTTTCATGACATAGTTTGTTCTATGTTGAGAAATTAAAAGGCATCCCAGGAAAAAAAAATCACGGTATTTTAACAGATCAAGATAATTAATGGATCTAGATGTATGCAGAATTCTTTCCTGTCACCTCATGATAAGCATCATGAGTCTCATATTTTTTTTCTTTTAGGAGAAGCTGCCAATATGACATATTGAACTATTGTAGATTTACAGAAGCATGAGCAGAGGAAATTTGAGCCTGAAATATTTGCCTAAAATAATGAAGATTTATCACTCTGTTGATAGTATTGAATCTTTCACGTATAGATGCTAAAATGGGTCAGTTATTTTTCTGGCAAGTCTTGAGAAAGAATGTATTATAAACTTAATGACTTAATTTTGCTTTATATGCCAGTAATGTAGGTGCTTTATGAACAATTTGATATCAAATGCATAGTTTAGAGACAAAGAGTCTGAACCAAAATGCACACTCTTAGAGAGAGTCCTGATTTTAACTGTTATTTATTAAAAATATATGTTATCTCCCTTTCTTTTTTAGAAATTACCAAGGCTATCTCTGCTATCAGTAAGAAATAAATAAATCTTGTTGAGAAAGAGACAAGAGACAGAAGAGAATTTAATATGCCGAAGTCCCTCACATATTAAATAATCTTCTGTATGCGTATAAGGAAAAGATTCAAAATAGTCCAGATGTGTTGAGGGAAATGTGTTTTGAGAATTTAAACTTGGTGCAAATACATTACCTTTTTTTTTCTTGAATTTCCTCACCTTTTGTAAGTATTTTTCTCTGAATGTTTTTTTGTCGGTTTTGTTTTGTTTTTGTACATTACAAACACTTTTTTTTGCAGTTTACATTAACCTGATTTGAACCTCGAGGTGGCTGCCTACTGGCAAAACATTTCCTTGTCCCAGAGTATGGTGAAGCTATAAAATAGGTTACTGAGACCTCAGTGTTAATGAACACCTTCTGTCCTCAAAGAGGCTGTGTGGGTGCCTTGTGGGCTGGTGTCCTCAGCTCACTCAGGGATCAGAGAGAATCCCTGAATCTGAGAGTTCCTCTGGAATTTTCATGAGTTGGATGTGTAGAAACTGCTCTCTTACTCAGAAGGGCCCATCCAATGATGTTTAATAGCTAGGAAAAATTAAAAATATTATGGTTTTGTAAATAGGAATGTTGTTAATGCAGGAAGGAGCCTTGTAATAGCTACACAGAAGAAAATAAAAGGTATTTTATTGGACACAGTCAAATACGTAGATTGCTTAACTTTAGCGTTTAGCATTTTAGCAGTGGAGTACAACAACTAATAAAAACTGCACTGTCATAAAGAAGGTTTAAAGGTTACCCCAAGGCTGGACAGGACACAGTAATTTTTCTTCCCCACTATACAGCTCATTCTGTTATTATTGCTTAGTAAAGGAACTCCTACAGTTTCCCAAGCAATAGGTCTGGGAAACTCTGACATCAGTTGCTTTATAGGTTTTTTGAGAGGACTTTATTGTGTGGTGGCAGATGAGATCGCATCTGTGATGCAGCACTGTTGTTCTTACTTCATTCAAATCTCAGTAAATCATGCCCTGGGTTTGAACAGGGTTGCAGCCTGTCAAAACAATTCAAAAACACCAGGTGGAGAACAAGACAAGGCAAAACAGGGAAGACAGAGACACAAACCCTTACTGAAATGGACAATTATAACAACATAACAGCTCCAAAGGCTGTGACTTGTGGCAGTCTCTGCCAAACGTGGTGTGGGGCAGGAATTGAAACTCAAAAAAGGAGGAACAGGGCAGGAGGCAAAAGGCATCTCAGATGTACTGACTGGAGATGAGGGAATGAGGCAAATGTGTTTAACAACTAAATGCAGACTGAGGTTAAGTTCTTCAGCTTGCCACAGGACTCTTGAGTGACCTTGGGAAAATAATTTAATTTCTTATACCTCATTTTCAAACTCTTTTTCTGTCTTTCCTGTTTAAATTTCAAGCATTTAGGGCTGGGTCTATGTACTTAGAGAATGGAGGGGCTTATGATGAATTTATTGGAACATATTGATGTGACATGAATAATGCATAGGGATGATGCACCATCCTAATGACAGTTTACACAGGTTCCCTTCTTTCTGCAGGGAAGGTTAAATAACCTCTGTGGCACTGATGGCTGAATTGCTGAGCTTTGCCTAAAGCTGCTCATCCAGTTTATGACAGGAGTGCAGTGTCTTGCCCAGCTTGTAGGGTCAGACCAGTGCTTCCCAAATTAACTGAGCTGTCAGGTTTGAAAGACTAAATAATTCCCTGGAAGCATGTGTGTTTAAATGCAAGGCATAGCTGTGTGATCCTTCATATGAGAAAACAGAAGAATGATAAATTTCTGCCATAGGAAAAGCTTTTTCTTTGGCTAAGACTCCCATCAGGATTCACTGCCCTTGGGGGCTTATGGAGCGGTTCAGGTACAATGTCTGCCCCTTCCCTGCCTCCTAACATATACCATGAATATCTTCACAAGTCTTAGCATAAACATTTATTTTCCCTGACCCCAGGAGAAGGGGAAAAAGGATCAGAGACGTTTTTGCTGATCCTTTGATGTGGGGCTGTGGAGCAATGACAGGAACAGCAAACAAAGTGAGCCCTTTAGTGTACTCCTGACTGACAAAATGCTGGGGTCAAAGCATTCATATTAAAAAGAATAATAAAAAAAATATAGAGAATGATAGAGACAGAGGAGGCTAAATAAGGCTTTTTATCTTCAGTGGTACTCTGAGGACCTTGCCACAGATGGGCTGTGTGCAATGGGGCCAGGGTCTCTGGCTGTTCCTGTTGGGAGCAGGGTAAGGGTGACAGCCCTGCAGTCAGGCTGTATTGTCACCTGGAGCTCTGCAGCCCTCTGTCACCTCTGCACTGGAATGTCCAGGGAGCAGGGCTCCAGGGAGGCTACTGGAGGCAGTGCTTGCTTGAAGAGCCAGCCCAGTGGTTCCTGCTGGCTTCCTCCCAGTGTGGGCTGCCTCCCTGCTGCAGGGATGAGGTGTGTCCATGGGCTCCTTCTTGGGAATTCTGCCAGGTTGGGCTCCTGCTAGTGTTGAGGAGCTGGCCCTGTCAGAGGGATCTGTGTGTTCCCCTGCATGGAAGAGCCCTGTGTGTAAAGAGGCAGGTGCCTCATGTCCTGGCTTTTGGTGGGATGGAACAGAGCAGTTTGAGATGGTGCATCCCCTCCCTGTGCTCAGAGTGCAGGTCCTTGGGGACTCTCTTGCTGGCAGCCTGCTTGGTGTGATCTTACCATAAATGTGATCCAAGGGCTTGAGTCTACACAAAGGGGTCTTAAGACAAATGAGAGGAGACTGATGTGCTCTGTAACTCCCCTGGCTTGGCCTCAGCAAACAGTCCTGGGCTGCTGCACCTGTGCCTTAGCCTCCTGTAAGCAGGAGCAGAGCCTCCTCCTCTGTGGCTGGTCATGCCTGGCTCTGGATGCTTGGAGTACCTGCCTGAGCACTGCCAGAAGTTTGGCAGCCCTGGATTTGGTCAGAAATGCTGCTCCCCTCCTGCCTGTTGGGCAACTCTGGCAGCTACTGGTGAGTACAGGAAATTTGAAAGAACAGACCACACAGATACTGAGGTAGCAGAGATTTGCTAATAGTTAATGTTTGCTGTCTTCAAAAGGCACTCCTGGTTTGACTGAATAAATCGGCCTATGATGTAACTTTTTTCTCTTATTCAGCACATGCTTTTCTCTGCCATCAAAGGGCAGTTAGCAACTAGGAGTCTCCTTTGGGAGCTAGAGTAAGAAAGTCTATTAGATTCCCTTTGAGAAAGAGCAACTGCAGGTATATTGTCTGAGTCACAAAGCTTCCAGGAAAAGTGAAAGCCCCAGCCTGCAACCTCTAAAGATCATTAGTGAAGTTTTTCTTGATTTCTGTTGGAATACAAGAATATCTGGGGCAATTAGCAGTATTGTAATGCAGCAGATTGCTCAATGAGTACACAGGAGCCCTGATAGCGCTGCTCCTTTGTAATCGAAGATGAACTTTTTTAACCTTTGCCTGCCAAGTTCAGCTGAGGAAAAGCTGCTTGATACATTGCCCAGGATACTCTGCAAAGTTCATTAAAACATGAGTTAGGGACTTTAATATTAAGTGTCATACTCTATCTGCCTACAGAAATGCAGTTATAGGATATGCCTTTATGATAGGCTGGTGTAAGTAACACAGTGCAAACTCATCCCCAAGGTTCCATATGTGTGTGAAGCATTTAGGAAATGTAACTGAAGTTATAAAAATCTCCTACGCATAATTGCTTCAAACTACATCCCACTGATAGACTAGTCCTGGAGGAAGTTAATTAGAAAATCTTTTGGCATTCTGCTCAGTTTAATTCTCGTTCTACATCCTGCTAGGTCAAAGTGTCTGGCGCTATTGCTAATTGTTTTTTAAAAATGCTGACATGTCTGAGGAGCTGCATGTCATGAATACCTGTGCCTTCACTGCAGGTATTTTTGCATATTATCTGATCATATGTCACAGTTAGAGATGCAGCTGGACTTACCTGCCTGGAAAGGTAGTGAGTGGGCTGAACTAATGTTGGCAAATAGGAGGAATGATCTTTCTTGATTGGTTTGATCAAAAAACAGAACAAATAAAACCAGGGGTTCCCCCCACAAAAAAGGCCTTAAGCTCACAACTTTGTTAGCAGTTCTGTGGTCTGACTTTCTGAGCTTCTTAAACTGAAGGGGGAAGAGGTGCCTGAAAGAGCAGAGTGTCCAGGAACTATGGGACATTCCTAAGATCTTTGATCTTAGATACAAGGGGCAAAAGTGCTGCCTCAACAAGTTGGAAAGCAAACCTTTTAGGGTGAGTGGGAAGTGTAGTCTGTACATTCTACACATGCCTTCTTTAAGACATCTAGCAAGAGAATCTGAAAGAGGTGTGATCATTGTAGAATAAATGCAAGATATGATCTTGTTTTTCTGAATAGTATAGTCTGAAACTGGGCACACTATCCCTTGGCTCTACTGATGCAGCAACATGTGTGGTGGAAACCAGGCCTCTTGTACTAGCTGCACAGAGCAGTTTTCATCAGGGAAGTTCTTCATGGATGTGACTTGCTGATTTCCACTGGCTAAAAAGCATTAACACTGCCTCTGCAGTGAATATGGGCTGGATGTTCACTGCATCCCATAGATGAGCATCAGAGAGATGTCCTTGCCTTGGGCTTAGCTCAATTTCCTGGGGCAAGTAACTTGGAATTTAGGAGAACTTGGGTTTGGGAAGGAAATTCCAGGGAACTGCAAATAGATGCCTTTGCAGAGAGCACAACCTGCATCATCAGCAGGGATGGGTGACAGACTGCAGGGATGTGCTTCTCTGACATTTACAGTAAGGCTGCAAGTGCTAAGTGCCTTAGTGAAGAAAATCTGTAATGTGGCAATGATAAAGATGTGCTTGCACATGTTTTGGTGTTGCAAAGTTAATGAAATGGGAAGCAAAGAGTAGAACAAAGAAGTTGTATAAGCAGCTTTTGAAAGGTAGTCAAATTGTCTTTTTGAGACGGGAGATTAAATGGCCCAAGAGAGAATTCAGGCAGTGTTTAGCCACAGTAAATACTCACACTTGCTACTTCCCATGGCTTCCATTGGATGATAGATATTCACTTCAGAAATACATAAGAACCCATTTTTCAGGGAGTGCCTGTCTCAAAACTACATTAGTGTGTCCAGGAAGTTGTAGGTGACACTTGAACTTGCAAGAAGGTGTGACCAGAAGGTTTGAAAAACTCTGCATGGTCGAATACACCTCTGTAATGAAACAATCCAAGACTATGTGAAGTAGGAAGATACTCAGTATCAGTTTCATTTTCTTTTGAAGGTCATTCCGTGCTTTTTCCCTTTCTTTCATCACTGATGTGAGAAACACATATAATGCTTTCCAAAAAAGGAAAGCATATGCATATGGCTGCAGACATGACTAAATTAAGTGTTTTAAAGAATACCAAACTAGGTGATAAAGCTTTTCATAGCAAGCTCTGGCCTGCAGGCATTAGGTAAGGCAACTGCTCTTTCATCAGAATATGCTTTGTAGGTTCTCACTGCATTTGAACAAAATCTTGGCTTTTGGGAACACTCTTAAAAAGTTCTAACATTTTCTATTTCTGCCATTTGCGAAGAGGATTAGTGACATGGGCATGCCTGTCATGAATAATCCTTAGAACAGTTGTGTGCTGTGGGAACAGTGAAATCCTTGCTGAATGTTCCGAAGTGTGTGGGCTCCTCTCAGGTTGTGCCATTCAAGTGGGGAAGAGGCTGCAAAGGTGTTGCAAACTACAGCTGATAGATCATCTAGGTGTTTGCTACACAAGGCTGGATCAAGGTCATGATAATTATTCACATACTCGTCTCAAGACAACAAGTTACTTAAATCAGACTGTGTGTGCTGCTCTGTGATTGTGAAGGGAAAGCACACACACACCTGTAGAAATGCCCTCCTCACAGTGACTCGTGGCTTTGAGGTGTCACTCAGCTGGAGGCCACGGGAGTCATTTGCTGCTATTGTGGTGAAGAACAAGAGGAAGCTGGCCAGGTAGTAATGAGTGCTTCCATGTGACTTATTAAAGTGCAGCATTGATTATTTATTGCAAATGATGGATTTGTAACCTAGAAAGATCTCATGATAACGGACATCTCATGACATTATTAATGGAAGTGGTGAAAAAAGAATTAGTTTAAATTGCTTCTGTTTACTGTGGTCTCACCAAGTAAGTAAACACACCTTTGTAGGATGTTTCATTATCTGAGCTGGATATGGAATTGACACCCTTAACTGTAAAATCATCATTACTGGCTTGATGCCACTAGTAATTGTTTTCATTATAACTAGGGAATCAAGTGACATCTGTAAGCTGCACTTCAGGCATAAATTCTCATGGTACTCAGTTCAGAATAAACATGAGTGTGTTATTGATTACATCATTACCAGGATAAGCAAACTTAAGGGTGTCAAACTTGTTATTGCCAGGGGGAGAATAAATATTGAGCCTAATCACAAAGACCAAGGTTGTATTAATTATCCAACCTAGAACCAGAAAGCTTTATGTAGAACTTCTGACTGTTAAAATTCAATCAAAATCTTAGCAAGTATCTTGCTAATTGGTCAATCTTGCTGATTTTTATCAGCATAAACTGAATAAACAGGAGAAATCAGGGCTATTTATACCATAGCCCTGGTATAAATCTAGGAGTAGTAAGAACAGGCACACATCTCTTTCCAGCAGCAGCAGCAGCAAATCTTTTCAGATTCTTAATCAATGTAAATCAGTGAAGATCACTTTGGGCTGGACATGTTCCCCATTTAAAAGAAACTTCAAGGAGCAGAATTGCCAAAGACTGGAGAAATGAGAGGTAAAATTTAACTGCAGTAGAGCAGGTTTAGCTTTAGATAAGGGCTCTGGTTATTTTAGATGAATTGGTAAAATACCAAAATTTAAAGTGAAACATTAGCAGCTTAATAAAGTGCAAGATGCTGATTTTTACAGATGCTTTAGTTTTCACTTTATTCTATGTTTTGTCTTTGAACCAGAGGCAAGTTAGCACTGGCCCTTCAAACTGTAGGAGAAATTAAATCAGCGCCACTATTATGCAAATAATTTCTCAAGATGAAATGACAAATAATACCCCACAAAACTTGTGCAATTGGTAGTCCCTGGGGCAATCTGCATAACTGCTCACTCCTTGGTAAGGGACACCAAGCTTTTGCAGTTTTTGATTGAATGGATTTTTAATAGTCCAAAATTAAACCTTCAAAAGGAGTGTAAGCACATGTGATGGGAGTGTCTGAACTGATACATGGGCTGGATTTGTTTGTACAGGACAATTCTTCCAGGATGGCAGGTTTATTTTGGGAGGGTGTTCATTGTGTCTCAAGCACTATATGGGGGTAAGATGAGACTGGTGACTTGATTTTTCCCTGAGTTTGTGCATGCCAGGTGCTCCTCTGAGGAGGGCTCTAAAGGTAACAGCTATGTTCTGGTCTAAGAATGCCAGAGCAAGTGGACATACTGATATGTGTGAAGGTAAAGCTGTAACCAAAATACTAGATCTTGGGTAACACCTGAACAAGGTAATTATTGAGAAAGAGGAGGAATTTGCAGGCAAAAGGAGAGTAAAAAGCTCTAGATATAATCAGTGATTTCTCCTATGGTCTGTAGCTGGATCAGCTGAGAGAGTCTGGTGGAAAACTCTTCTTCCCTGCCCACCATGCCCCAGAAGCAGGTGGGAACATTCCTAATTTTGCTCTGAAGTATTGCATTTGCTGTTTTCTAATAACTTAAGAAGGAACCTGGATTTTTCTTGTAAGAATCCAGCGTAAATGAAAATTATGATGAAGCCCATCATTACTGGGTAAAAAGGTATAATATCAATTCCAGCAAATTATTTTGAAGAAATATTTTGAAGCAATAGAATCAGTTGGATTGTTTAGTCACTTAAAAGGAGCTTGGCCAAGACATTGTAGGAACGGGTTTGTGGTTTTATTGTCTTTTATCCTGTGCTACTTCTGATTCACTATATGATCTAAGCATTTCTTTTAGTGTCTCAGCTTCCTCTGTGTGTAAAACTCCATCTAGCCATAAAACAAGGTGTTCTGCCCATGCTTCTTAATGTTCACAGATTATTTTAGCTCTTTGTAATGCAGAAACATGAAGTTACTACAGAGAAAAATATGTGGCCCAGCACTAGTGATGTGCAAAAATGAATTAATGTATTCGTTAATATTTGTAAAGCATAGATCCAATCAAATCAACCTTTAACTTTGGGCAAAGTACACTTAAAAGAATTCTGCTATTTCCAACAGGGTCTTCTCAAATTATTAATATGAATACTGAAGATTTAAAATTTCTGATTTGAATTGTAACTTTAATAATGGACTTTGGAAGCCTAATTGGAAAGATACAGGATACATAACTTCATAATTCTCTTGGGGATGAATACCCTACAAAGACCCAACTGAAAGCAGCAATTGGTGCTTTGAAGAAGAAGGTTTCTGTATGTGAAGTTTTAGGATTTTTTTTCAGGAAGCAGTCCAGTTGACTAAAACTACCCTAGGTAGTGCTCTGATGGTTGCTCTGTGATGATCCCGTACCAACAGCTGTGTACAGGTATAGCTTTGAATTCTCTGCTGTAGCTGGCTTATATGTGTCAGCTACATCTGGGGTCTAACAGTATGGATAAATGCACAGAAGCCTTTTCCTTCTTGGTAATTCTGAAATTCTTTTTGGCAAAGAATTTTTCCTTGCAAGGCTTTCTTTGGCAAAATGTCAATATTCTTGTATGTACAATTTCATCTGTAAGGTATAACTTTTGGCCTGTACCTGATAGGTAAATTGGGTTCCAGTAAGGCGGCTTTAAGTTTACCGTTCATATCCTATTAATTTCAAATCCACACTAAGAGGATACGAAAGGATTGTGCTGCAAATGGGATATCTCCTTTGGTTTTCCAATTTATAAACAGTTCCTGGGTAATTATGAGTACCTGTACAAACTTTCCAGAATGACACATTTGACAGTATACCATTGAGTCATTTGAGACATCCTATTATATGAGTGAGTCAAAGCAGAAATCTAACGTGCTTTGTTTCTGGTATACACTTGGAAGGATTGGTCTGTGACGTGCAGGATCCCACATCTGACTTTACAGTTCCTTTGCCATGTCTGTTTCCCAGATAGGTTTTGCCATTGTGGGATTGCATAATTTACTTTGAAAGAGGAATGTGTTGTTTCCAAATTCTCCTTGCACCTCCAGTTAAACTTCGTGGCACCTTTCACTCTGTTCCAGTGGATGTTGAAGTGACACTCCAGCCCCCTGCTTTCCAGCAGCCAAGATAGCCAACCATCTCCATGGTTCATGGAGACTTGGTATCTCCATCTGTACTGGACTTGGGCCATGCTGGCAATCCACAAACCTTACACACATTCCTTGCAGTGGTGGTTGTAGAGGTGTCCTAGGTTAAAATGTAAGATGTATCCAAAGTATGTATTCTATCACCATCTTCATGGGCTGTTGAAACCAGGCAGGGCAGTGTTTCTCTTACTTTCTGTTAATGGCCCCATCAATGCTGTGCTGCATGACTCATGGATAACTCCCTCCAGAAGCTATCTCTGATCAATGGGCCATCAAGGACCCATCACATGACTCATAGAATGATGTCATCCCATTGTGAGATGCTCCGCCCAAGGGGAGGAGCCAAGCATTCCCACCTGGATATAATCCAGGATCTGGGGCACCACGGGAGCAATTACCCCCTGGACTCCCTGAGGACAGGAGCTACCAAACCTTTGTACAGGATCACTGTTTCAACGAGATCACTTCATCCGGACTGCTACCATCACCCTAACTAACACGGTGCCAGGTTGTATTCTTTATTTTACTTCTTTCTTTTCCTCCTATTAAATTGTATTTCTGACTTGGAGCTTCTCACTGGTTTTCCTTTGCTCAAACCAGGACAGGAAGGTTGGAGATGCTGCCTCACGCCTCAATGGCATGGGGCCCCTGTTTGGAGGAGAGGGGAATAGGTGTGGCAGAAAAACATGGCCATCTAGAGATGCACAGAAGGGAGGTGTCCAAGCATTCTGTCCAAAAGAGATCCCTGTGCCCTTTGGATTCCCACTGCACTGGTTTAATTGAAGCATTTTGTGGTGTGGGCTGGGACAGAAGGGGAAGCTGTAACTGGCAAAGGTGTACTTTATTAGAAGAAATTGGGGCTAGAGAAATCACAGCTCTGAATTTCTCTAATTGTATGTATATTGGAAAAGTTACAGGGAATGGACAAAACAGGTATGGATGCTTCATTTTGTGCTTATCTGTCTAGCAGAGCAGTGACCTCAGGCATAGAGTTCAGAAAATATAATCTGTATAAAAAGCAAAAGCTAATTTAGGGTCTACTGCTGTTTTAGGCCTGAAAAACTTGTTGCCATCAAGCTACTTGCTCTAACAAATAGAAGAATAATAAGCTATTTTGGACTATAGACTTTTCTTTAGACTACTAAGAGGATCTAGGGTGGCAAGGAAACCAAAGTTAACCATTGTTTGTTTGGTAGAGACCATCTCCCTTCCTCAGGTGAGAGGACAGCAGGAGACTCTCTGTTTTCTACTTCCCCGGGGGAAAAAAGGTACTCTCTCTCTGCTACTATTTCTGCTTCTGTCTGTGTCTCTGGAGTTCTCTACCTGGTTTTGATCCTGACTTGGTGGGGATGTAGTTCTGGTACTTTTGTTAAAGGGTGCCAAATAAGAGATACCACACAAGGTAAAATACACCAGTTGCTGCAGCTGCTGTAGGTGGTGACTGAATTGCAAAAGAGGCCATACATGGTTGACACCTGCAGGACACTCAGGCTGGAGGAAGCCACTGGCTTGATCCTGGAATGCAGGAACACAGCTGCAAGGAGAACCCACTGGTCCACACCAAGGAGTGACTGGCTATCCCACTAGGCAGATGATGCTCTTTTCTGCAGCCAAGTCTCCTCTACAGTGAGGTCAGAAATAGGAGGTGCAGAGGAGCATTACATAGCCAAGGATGGAGGTCTGCTGCCTTCACTCTCAAGGAAGTCAAGAAGGGTAATGAATCCAGTGTTTGATTCAATGGACCAAGTCTAACTGGGGCCTGGGGTGATACTTTGCCTGATGGACATACCTGTGGATTCTTCATCCTAATGATCATGTTCTTGGCCAGTTTCCTGGATTCCTAAGCTGCTTAGGAAACACTACAGGGCTCAGATATTAAGGTTGGAGTTGGCCAGGTAAATCCTTTAAGCTGATCATAGAAGCCAAGGTGAGGAATGCAGAGTTGAATCAGAAAAGCTGACCGGGGGCTGTAACTTGTTTTGTTATGGGAAAATGCACTGGCAACAGAAAGACCTTAACTGGGGTTAAAAGCAGAGATACAAGGGAGGGCTTAGAATTTTTTTCCAGATACTGGAGACTAAGAACCAAAAGAGGAAAACAATGAACAAATCAGAGTACAGGCAGTGGAGAAGTGCTGAATAGATAACATGGTATAGGTTCACTTTGCACCGAATGGAAGAAGCCGGTTATACTTGGAATGAGGAAACTAAAGTTACCAGCTGAGGAAAAAAAGGTGCAGAGAATCTGTCAAAATCCTGTGTGTGTTATGAACACTTCTTATTTCAAAAAATGTTTGAATTCCTGGAAGAGGAACCAGCTGACAATAAAATAATGGAAGTTAATTCCAGTGACTGCAGTCATGAAACATTTCCTGAGCAGAGTTCAGTGTCATAGGAGCAGGAGGGAAAACAGCAGACCCAGATGTCTAAATAAGATATTAAATGTAAGTATCTGGTTGCTCAGGTACTTAAGTGTCTAAATTCTTGCTGTTTAAACATGCTGATCAAAGAGCTGCTTCTGCAGTCAGTTGTTTTTTTTTTTTAAATAAGTGTATGCTTTTTGTATGTTCACAACAGACCTGAATACATGTGCTTGCACCATGTTTTTGGTCTGTCTGGGCAGGTTTTGGATGCTGTTACACTGCCTTAAGAATGCCCAGCAGTAATCAAAAGGGAAAGGAAATTTTTGATGATAAAATATGAACAGTGAGATGCACCGGCAAAAAACCTAAGCCACAGGACCTTACTGAACACAAGTTTGAAAAAGTCAAATAGAAGACATTGCTCTGTTTAACATGGTCCTTGGAAAGCACAGCAGAGCACTGCAGAGCAGAAGTAGGCAACTGAATAGGGAACAAATATAAGGAAGGAAAATATGTCATTAGGTTTCCAGACCAACAACCTCAAACAGAGGGATAATCACCCTTCTGTTGGCAGCATGGTCAGAAGTTGAGGCAGCAGTAATCCACAGTGGAGTGTGATTCTGTGGTCTAGCATTGCTTCTGCACTCAGACATGGGCTGAAGAGTCTGAAACACATGGCACAAATCCTGAATCAATTTGGCTTTCCAGTGGAGATACACAAGTTTTTGGCATAATTATTGAAGTCAGATGAATTCAAGAAATTCCTTCAGGGAAGTCACTGTCAAAACTTATGTATTATTGCTGTTTACATACTTCAAAGGAACTTTTGAAGTCACAGTTCTGTTTGAATCAAAGACAAAGTGGATTCTGAGTAAAAGCTCAACTGAAGGCAGTAAGAGTCATGGTCTTAATTATTATGGAAGTGATAGATGAATCTTAATATTTCCTATTTTTTCATTCCTTCAGCTTTTAGTCTATCCCAGCCTTTCCTTTCTTGCACCTGGATGTTCCGTGGTGCTAAATGGGAAACTCAGAATACCTGGTCATAATCATAGATGAGATGTCTGACTGTGTGAACACTGTAACCCCTGCTTGGCTTAGTCTGTGGACATATTTATACAGGAAGTCTCCTGTTGGACCTGGGTGTATTCAATTCAGTGTAGCACTGCCTCCAGAAGTGCTGTAAAATCAGTTTGCCTCTTATGGAACTGCTTGATTCAGGCTGAATGCCATGCTACCAAAGAGAAGGCTTAAAATACAGAATATGGCATCAAATCACTGTCCTCTGATATGCCAGTGGGAAAAAAAAGCTCTAGACCTCTTTTAACTTCATAAGTCACTTGGTACCTCTTCATCAGAGCATTGTTATCTTTTCAGAGAATGTTGTCTGCCTGTGCTTTTCCAAGTATGGGGTTTGTCCTGTTAAAGCAGGTGTCATCCAGAGTGGATTCTCCTTTTCCTTGAGGAAAGGGAGTTCCAATGCATTGCCATAACTTGGCAACCAGATTGTCATTCTAACTCTCACTTCTGTACCTTGGAGGTGCTTATTTCAAATACTGTGGGAGATGTGGGGTAAATAGATCAACAGTTTAATAGCTCTGATGTGTGCAGTGATCTTTATACATGCTTAACACAGAAAGGGTAAAAATGAGAAATGTTAAATTTGGTCTTGAATTTTTCATTGGGAGTCAGTGAAGAGGGTTATAAAATCTCACAAAGCAAGAGTGACAAGAGCTTGCTTTCTCCAGGCAGGAAGATGAATACTTTCAGTTGTATGATGATATTCAAATGATTCAATAGCATACATAGTCTGAGTCTTCTTAGTGGATGAGAGAAAGGCTGTGGATGGGCAAAAAAACTATCAGGATGGCTGGGCACAGTGAGTGGTGGTGAAAGGAGTTAAATCCAGCTGGTGCCCAGTCACAAATGGTGTTCCCAGGGCTCAGCACTGGGGCCAGTCTTATTTAATATCTTTAGCAATGATCTGGAAGATGGGATTGAGTGCACCGTCAGCCAGTTTGCAGGTGACACCAAGCGTTGATCTTCTGGAGGGTAGGAAGACTCTACAGAGGGATCTGGACAGGTTGGATTGCTGGGCTGAGGCCAGCTGTATAGATTAAATAAGATGAAGTGCCAGTCCTGCATTTGGGTCACAACAACCCCAGGCATCACTACAGGCTGGGGGCAGAATGGCTGGAAAGCTGCCTGGTGAAAAAGGACCTGGGAATGCTGGTCAATAGTGGCTGAGTGGCCAAGAAAGCCAATGGCATCCTGGTCTGCATCAGAAAGTGTGACCAGCAGGACTGGGGCAGTGATTGTCCCTCTGTACTTGGCACTGGTGAGGCCACACCTCAAAAGCTGTGTTCAGTTCTAGGCCTCTCACAGGAAACACACTGAGGGGCTGGAGAGACTCCAGAGAGGGGCAGTGGAGTTGGGGAAGAGTGTGGGGCACAAGTCTGATGAGGAGCAGCTGGAGGAGCTTAGCCTGGAGAAAAGGAGGCTCAGGGGGGGAAACCTTTCTGTTCTCTACAATTACCTGGAAAAGAGGCTGTAGCCAGGCAGGGGTCAGTCTCTTCTCCCGACACAGGACAGGAGGAAATGGCCTCAAGTTCCACCAGGAAGGTTTAGATTGGATGAATTTCTTTCATGGAAAGGGTTGTCAAGCCCTGAAACACATTGCCTAGGAAGGTGGTTGAGTCACTGTCCCTGGAGGTATTTAAAACATCTGTGGATGTGGCACTCAGAGCCATGGTTTAGTGGTAGACTTGGCAGTGCTGGGTTGACAGTTGGACTTGATGATCCTGGAAGTCTTTTCCAACCGAAACAATTCTATGATTTGCAGTTGTAATTAGTCAGTCATAATTGTTTGGAAACTTTTTCTGTTGTGGGGAGCACTTGTAGAAGTTTGTATTATCAATACATAAGGAACAATTTGCTGAAATCCTTTGTGAAGAATTTTTTTAAAATAGAAAGCTTAGAGGAAAACTGTCATTTTCTTGCCAAAATATAAATAGAAGGAAAAAAAAAGTTGTATCATTCATTTATCCTAGTTTATCTAGATTGTCAGATTTTGTATCTTTTTTATTTTTTACAATGTAATAAATAGAATAAACAACTATTGTTGCATTGTCTTTTTTGTTGAAGTTCAATATTAGTAATGCTGTATGGCAGATTGTCAGTGAGTAATTTACAAAACATTTTTATTTTTTTCCAGTGTAGGAGTTCCACATTTTACATCTAATTTACCTTATGCTCTATCTATTTTCCCCATGTTTTCCATTTCATGTATAAAAAATAGAAGAGGCCCATCAGCTTGCTGAGGTGTATTCTGGATGTCCCAATGTAGCATGTCTCAATTGTGTAAATGGATTTTGTAATCTTTTGCTCTGTTGCTTGCACAATGTGGATTAAGTTAATTATTTATAGCTTGTCAGGGCAGCTTTTGAAGTGTCCTGTGCAGTGCAGGAGAAGTTGTATTGCACAGGAAACCATCCTACTCTGCCTTGTCAGTCTGGGCAGGGCCAGAGGAGTTTTTAATTGATAGCTAAAATAATTTAGCCACCTTTTTCTTTTCCCCAAAGAATCTCTTTTGTTTGTCTCATCAAATAATTTTTCTTTGCTCACTTTTTTTCCCCCTTGAAATTTAATTATTTTTGTTAATTTTCCCTTTAAAAGTGCCTCTGGTCTTCCCATGCCATTTCTCTCTCTGCCCTCTGGTTGTTTCAGCTTTTGGTGGTTGTGTTACCTACATGTCTCTCTCATGGCCCTTCTCAGAAGAGCAGGTGCTCCCAGGCTGGACAGCTGAGCCCATGTCAAGCTGGGAAGAGCAGCCACCAGACCGAGGTAGGGTCACAGAGGCTGCATGGAGTGTTGATCCTCGCTCACCATTATCCTTTATAGCAGCATTGGGATGCCTGGGCTTTTTGCAGGTCCTCTCTTCTTTTAATGTCTGCTTGTGAGAACGTTCGCCGCATTTAAGCTGGTCTGCCCCACGTCTTAGCCTGGAGCAGGGATGGTAATCCCTATCCCAGTGCTGGTGTCCTGCTGAAGGCTGTGGAGTGACCAGAGCAGGGCAGGCAAGAGAAATGCCCTGCTGGTGCCCTGTGAGCCATCCCTGCCTGCCCTCACTGGGAGCAGCGCCCAGGCACTGCCTGCCAGGCCCTTGACCTTCCCTCCAGTGCTGCTGCTGACCTCTCCAGCTGACCAGCCCTGGGATCCTCTCCCTGTCCTCGCCCAATAGAGGCCTCCTTTTTGTTAAGTCACTGCTGAGCCAGGCTTTTCATAGATAAACAAACCCTGACCATGAAAGCTCTGAAATTGTTCTTCCCTTTCATTTATTCTGAAGATCACGTCACCTTTCTGCATCCAAACCTCCCCTGACGTCAATGCAAGGAAGGGATCAGGGACAATTATGTTTTTTTTCTTACAAGGAGTGCTGACATGAAACTGGTCAGGTTAGGAGACCTGAGAAACTCTAAGCATGGGAAAAATCTAGAAACAAAGCGGTCATCAACAGTGCCCCCAAACTGGTGGATACTTAATTTTGTCTGTGTATTTTTTATGAGTTGTTTTATCAATTGTTTTTTATTGAACCATTCCATTTTTATCTTAGAAGACTGAAGCATTACTTGAGAGTCTGTACTCACTAGAGCTCTTCTACCAAATAAGATATTGGAGTTGTGATAAGAGAATATGCTCTCTAAACTCTCCTGCCCTTGGATATTCACTGGATTATGCATTGGGGAATAAGCTACTTTATAGTTGTTTCTTCTTCCAGAAAATGAAACAAAACACTCTTCCAGGAAAATTAGTAATACTTTTGTTATTGGTCAAGCTTGTGTTGTTTTTGTGCCTCTTGGGCCAGTGTGGAAAAACAGTCTAATATGTTTACTTTGGCTTAATTGATCTTACTTTGGCTTTGCATCATTTTGTCTGGGGCGTCAGTCCTGTAAACAAAGTGAAGATACGTACAGGTTCTGGGTCCGGATTCTAGTCTCAGTGAAAACAGCGGGTGGTTTCTCACTAGCTGGAATTATTCGGAAAGCTTTTGATGTTTATTCAACTTGTCTCCCACTGAGTGTAGCGAGAAAAGAGCTCAGCGCTGAGTACTCTCAAACATTTCACCCTTAGTGTCATCACTGTTTGTCCTGGCTGTCCAGTTTTTGTACTGCAGTGATTTCTTTTCTAAGGTGAAACTAGCTTTTTTATCTGCATAGATAAAAGAGTAATTTGTGTAACAGGCTAGTTTTCTAAGACTCTTCCTATTGTAAGGATGGCTTTGTACACTTTAAAGAATGTAAATGTGAAATGACAATGTCTCTTTCTTTGTCCGAGTATTTGTTCTATTAATAGAAATGTTGAGACTACTCAATACATAACTCCAGTGGATGGATCAAAGTAGGGGTCCGAAGGGCAGCTTGGTTAAGATCTTAATTTTGTAAAGGAAGAGGCAAGTATGAGAAACAGCACTGGCTTTGAAGAATAAAATACACGTTCTGGAGCAGTATCTAGTGAAAACCTGTCTACCAGCACATTTAGCTGTTTCTAAAATAATAATTATCACATCTTTAACTGGCTGCCACTCCTTGATCTTTTGGGTCTTCTGCTAGTTTTTGGTTCTTCCCCTGTGCTGCAGCTGCTCTGTCTAAAGGGGTACTGGCAGAGGAGGGAATAACACACTGTGGCCTTGCTCCTCATCTTTGGTCACTGTCACTGTAAATGTGGCTGACAGCAATAACCTTCTGAATTAAGGAGACTAAATCAGAGCAAGTAAATACCGGGAACAAATATTTGCTGGCCAGTGCAACAGATCAATTCACTAAAATAAAGATCTGACTTTCTGCCATGCACAGCTGTGATGATGGGATGATGTGATGATGGAAAAAAGAGGGTATTTCAGATGACCACTCAAGTTCCTCAGGATGCGGGTGTTTGGTGTCAATAGCTTGGTGTTTATGATGCTGGAATCCTGTCAGTTTTACTTGTAGTATTTCAGCTCTCAGTGCTGGCTACTGTTTGCCATCTTTGTGCTTAACATTTTGTAAGACATAGAATATGCAGGAGGTTGAATGTTACGGGCTCCATACTTGTCCCTTCTAAAAGCTATTATCTGCTGCAGTAATTACCACCATAAAAATAGTAAGAAAATAACTAGGTCTTTCTCTGGGCTATCTTAGCACCCCTTTTCTTTTTTTTCCTGAAGTGTTTGTTGTAGATCACAAGCTTTATGACACAGAAATTGAATTATCTCCCTTGTATCTCAAGTATTCTAATGTGGTGATAAAGCAAATTATATTTTAGGACTACTGTGCAGCTTCTCTGGGACAGAAATGCTTTTATGTATGTAATTCAATTAGGATTGGAATCGTTATGGTCTTCAAGGGGAGACGGATTTGAAGTTCTGAATTCTACTCCACTGTGTTTATGTTTATATGGAATAGCTTATACTTTGTTCAAGGGAATAAAACCTCTTTTTGTGTGTGTTGTGTTTAACGAAGTGAGTAGTGTTGGCTCCTTTATCCACTTAACTAGAGTTGCTCCTCTAGAGCTGATTTACCTCTGGGAAGTATCACTGAAAAGCCATTGCAAAGAAATCACAGGTTTACTCAGCAGAAGCCAGACAGATGTGATTGGACATTCCTGTACTGCTATCAATAGAGATAACAGAGCAGGAAACAACTAGCAATCTGCTATCAATTTCTGCAGTCCCAACCTTGTTAACCCTTAGGGCACAACTTCCCTTGTCCTTCTGGGAAAAGGAAATTTGAGAATTTCTGTATACACACATCTTTATCTTACTCTTTCACCATTTTTCTCAAGTAATTTTTTAAGCTGTTTGGTTAAAGCCCATCTTGTCATCTTAATTTAACAAGGTTGTTAATCATGTTTACATCAAGATACATCATCAGCATTCTCCCGAAAGTACAGGTATATCTGTACTCTGGTGAGGTGTCTTCATTAGTCATGCTGGGTCTTTTATTGCAACAGCTTGTAATTATTTTGTCAGTAAATCTCAAAACCTCACAGTGCCTACGTGAATGATGCAAAGTAGCCTCCTGCCAACCCAAGAAAACTATCAGCCCTACCTTCTGTTCTCATATATGAAAATATTGCATATAAAATGACAGTGAGGGAAGTATTTTTTATTAGAAAAGGAAGCCACTCCAATTCAGAAGGTAGATGAAAACTTTGTGATATCTGTCATCAGGTGGTACAAAGGGCAATCATGGTAAAGGATCAGAAATATTCAAGATCTGCAAGTTCATCATGCAAGTACTTGAAGAAGCACAATGGAAGTAATATATTAATCTCTCATTTAACTGGTTTCCAATGGAATTCTTGAAAAGTGGAAGTAACTTGTTCTTCATGAATTAGAAAGCTTCAGGAATGATGGTATAGGACACTTCTTCAGTGTCCTTAAATGTTCATACTTGGGCATGTCTCTGAAAACAACAAGTCTGACTATGAGGTACTTCTGTTTGAAAAAATCCAGACAATTAAAAATATATCGTCTGAGTAGTCAGGGATTCAAAGACAGACATCGTTTCAGGCTTTCTACATACAGTCAGCTTGCTTCTTAATAAAGTAAATTTGACACTATGAAGGCTCTTTTACTTCAAGTTGAGACTGCAGGATATCAGGAACACGACTTGAGAAAATCTGTCTTGTGGACACTAGGTAGAATTGGAGGAGAAACACAGGACTTGAAGTAATTTAAGTTTCAACTTCTGCAATATGTGCTTAAGATATCATCCACGTTGTAGGCTGTTCAATTTTCATTTTTTAAGCAGTTCATCTTTTTTTCATGCACTGCTTCTCTTGGAAGGGTATTTCTCAATGTTACTGCTATAATGTGTATGGCTTTTGTAATTTTTACCTTAAATGATGCATGCTGGGTTTATAGCAACTGCTCTTAAGCCAGAACTCTCTTTTTCTTTCCTGCCTGATGTTTATAGTCCGTTACTATTGCTTGGTGGATAATTATTTAGAATAAATTTGTTTTGAAGAGAAGTCAAGAGTCTGGGGGATACGAGCTGACCATGATGGCTGCAGTTTGAGATAACTGGCCTGTTTCAGTGATGATGATGGCATCTGCTCTCCTCCACTAGGGTAATAACAAAACTCTTCTGAAAGTCTGCGTGGGACTGAGTTGCCATGCTTGTCCAGTCTAGAAAGGCCATCTTAATGGTGGGAACTAGAAGGAAATCACAGTACAAGGTACTAAGATGTGTAGGTCTCTGTTTAGGCAGGGTTTGTGGAGAGTGGCAGCCTTTTCCTTAGGCAGACTTACACAGTTGGGGGATGCTCACAAGCTTTTGGCATACAAATCCCTCCTAGATAGAACGGATTTGGTTGATTCAGGAAAACCTTTTTGGTTCTTTGTTAGCAGAAGTAGCTGTGGGGGATTTCTTGCCTTTCAAATGAACTGCCCATCAAAATATTGCATTCTGAAATGAGAAAAGGATTAGCAGTGAGATACACAGGGCAGCCAGAGGATTTGTGCAGATGCCCAGGCAGGTTCAGGACAGTATATGTCATATAGCTGCTATCAGAGTTTTGACAAGGAGCCACATGCTAGATTGCATCCAGTGTATAGACAAGAGAGAACTGGGTATTACCATCTCCCAAACAAAATTAATTCATACCTTCACAGGGGCAGAACAAAACAAGCAAGGCTGACTTCTCATCAAGAAGAGTGTAGAGACTCTCCCTCTCCTGTGAAGAAAAGCAGTGGAAAGTTAGCTATGCATAGGTATGGTATGGGAACTAATTTTTACTTAGTTAATCTGGCCCAGAAGCTCCTACTTGCCTGTGCAGGGGTCTTAGAATATCATGGGATATTTAGATGCCAGAGGCAGTGCTTCAGCAGCTGTTCAGAAGAATGCAGAGCGCTGCGTGGTTCTCGCAGCTGCTTCCCTTCCCTTTCATCCTTGGAACATACACCCGCTGGAGACAGTGCTTCCACCTGTGACAGGGGCAGCAGCCAGTCTCTGCAGAACTCTGCCTCCTTCTGGGACAGAGATATAATATTTAAATGCAAGAGATGCTCCTAAAATGTCAACAGATGAAGAGAAAGAAAGATGAAGAAGAAGGTATGATTTTATTGAGATAGGTTATCAGGACAGGTATAGGAGGTTTCTCTCACATGGCACCTGGAAGCAGGTAAAAGACAACTGATGGGTGTCAAGCTTGCTGCTGCTGAAGACAAGGAACACACATAAACAAGCCTGCTTGAAAAGAAGTTGCTTTTCAGGTGAGATATCTGAAACATCCTTGGTTTGGCCCACTGGAAGTAGGCAATGGAAGAAATACTGAACTAATTGAAACAAGTCATAGTTGCTAATTGTTGTGGAGAATAGTGACAGCCAGGACTCCTCAACAGAAGGCTGAATTGGCTAACCTTGCACATTTCTTGCTCTCATAGGAAGACAGGGGGTAGGACAAAGAAAAGACCTGTAATTAAACTCCACCCATCTTCAAAAGCAGGTGAAGAGATCATAATTCATGCAATAAATCTGGACAATTAGACAATATTTGTACAATTAGAAGCTGAACACTGAATGATTAGTGATTCATGAATAATGAGGTAGTATCCACTCACAAACCTCAATGAGGAAATCAAATTTACATTTGCTTTGTGATCATGATCTTTCTCAAATCTCTATCTGTAACCAAAAAGGAATTTAGACACCTCGTATGAAAAGTGCATGAACATAATTTATTTTTTTATTTTCTGAGAAATGCCTTTGAAAAAATGTGCAGTACCTTACTTTCATAATCATATGGCAATTTTATGTGGAGAGATTTTGGGGTTTTGGTGCGTGGTTGGGTTTTTTTGGAGTGTTTTGTTATTGCAGAGTATTAAGCTTACTGTCTGTATTAGGATCCCCAATGGTTTTGTTTCTCTGAGCTCTTTTTGGAGACTTTGGCAATAAAGTATGAATGTCCCTATCCAGTAAGATAAAAGGCTCATTTCTTTCAGGAACCTGTCTTCACTAGCAGCTGATAAATGATGCCAAACAGAACAACAACCACCCTCAAGCAATACACTGTCTTTACACTCAATCTTTAATCATTACTCTATGGTGTTTTGGGTTTTTTTAAAGTCATACAGAGCACCCTCAGAACAAAACCCACAACCACTAATAGCTGAAGCTCTAAAAAGGGATTTTAAAGAAGTAAGAGGTGGTGTGTACAGCTCTAATTAACCTTGTATGCCTCCATGGCTGACCCTGATAACAGCAGGTGGAGACTTGAGATCCCTGAAGAGTGTCCAGTGTGTGCTTTCACAAAAAATACACGAGCCAACAGAAGAGGGATCACCAGAACTAAAGCAAAGAGATGGTTTCCACTTCAGGGGAAAGATTCTGTCTACAATGGTTTAGCAACAGTGGCTTCAGAGGGGCAGTGGGCACACAGAGGGAGTGTGCAGACACTGGAGGCTTGGTACAGGGGCTACTGCATTCAAGCACGACTTGGGACTCTGCTTTCTTTTGTTTTTGCTTTAAAAATTGCTCCTCATAAATCCCTTCATAGAATTCTCTTCAGAGCCACTTGTACTTTCTTGTTTCCTGGAAGAGGAACATGGGAACAGAGCAATAAATCTTCTCAGTTCTGTTTGTTTTAAATCTTCTCCTTTATTACCCTGGCATTGTTTCCTTGTTGTACTTTCATCCATTTACCTAATTCTGGCAATAAACTCCTGGCAGGAATGGTGTTTCCATAAACTTCACTGTATTTATTGAGCTACACATGTGATCATCTGCAGAACTGATGATGATGATGATGATGATTACAACAGCCAGGTCTGCAGAATTAACCAGTCAGAATGAGGAAAGTCAGTTGCTTTTAAAAAAAAATATGTATATTCTTGACTAATATCAACTGCTTTCTGAGCTCTTTAGTGAGTGAATGAGACTGCAAGGAATTTTCAACTTCTAAAACATTCCCATCTCAGAGTTATGGATGGGCAAAGAGATGATTTCTAAAATGGGAAACCTGCTAGACATTATCTGACTGGTAAGTCAGAATACTTTGTCTCATAAGTAATTTTTTTTTTGATTGAGGAAAGTTTTCCACTTTAGCTCGCTTAAAGGAGTTCAGTGTTGAGGGTTTTGTGAGTTGGCTTTTTTTAACTTTCACTTTCTTTTCTCTGATTTCTGGTAATCCTCTGTTCTGTTTCAGAGAAACAGATTTCAATAACAAGAGATTTCAACACACGCTTTCATGCTCCAGAGTTATTTAGAGCTCTAGGAAAATTCCTGTTCTTTATGTCTTAGTTCTCTGCCTTTGAAATGTGTATAGTAACAGATTATCTCATCGGGGTGGTGAGAGAATGAGTTTGGTGTTGTGTGACCAGTGACTCTGTTGAGATGAGGTCTGAAGTTTTAAAACACCATCTAATTTACGTACAGAGATCATTATAGTGGTTGTATTTGTCTTTATTTTTATCTTATGTATATAGTAGGTTGATGGATTAAATTCCTGTGATGGAATATCATAAGGTGCTGTTAACTGATTTAGCAGAAAGCAATAGTTTATTTATAATGTTCTCACCAAGGCTAGGCAAAAATTTGAGTATGGGCTTCCTTAAAAAAGTGATGACAAGACTGCAAATGTTCTTTAAACCCAAGAGCTCCATCCTACATTATGGAAAACACAGATTAGGAAACTAAACAAGTTTGATTTTGGTGTTAATGCTGTAATGGCTAGTTGCTTTAAGATTGCTGTAATAACACGTTATTTGTGGTTATATGTAGTAATTGTTATTTGAAATATTACAAAACTATTAATGAGTAGTAACCTTGTGTACACTAATTTTGGGATTGAAGCTTGCTACGTGAGGATAGTGCTTGTGTAAATTTTACCCATAAATATAAAGCAACAGAGCTTAAGATTACTTGGAGAAAAGTGTTTTTTCTAGTACTCTGGTACTGCAAAGTAGGAGGTGCCAGACAATAGGTGTCAGCACTGGTTCAGCTATGCACAACTTCACTGAAAACCTAGATTAAGGCAGTTGGTGTGAAGCACAAGTTCGCTGTGAACTCTACTTTCAGCAAACTAAAATACCTGTAAAGAAGCTGAAACAGTGTTTGACACTTGTTATAAAATAGCTGTTTTAGGGTATAGACTGGGAAACAGAATAAATGAGATGGAAGATGAAAGCTGGTAAAAAGGATGTATGTATTGTATTCACTGTGAAATGCTTCTGTAATACTGACTGTTTCTGAAAATTTTAATTTAATTAGGTTTGGTTATCTCATGAATTATTCAGAGAGGTTCCTGAGAAGAAAACTTTGATATAGTGCTTTCCCAGGGGTTTTCAAGAAATAATAAAAAAATACTAATCAAAACAAACTGAAACTGAAGAAGGAGAGCAAAATCCCAAGAATCAGAATGGAGCAGACAGGATAAGGTACAGTGCTCGGAAACTTCCATGAGACTTTGGAACTGTGCTGTTTTGTGGTGGAATTTTAAACTGGAACTAGCAGTTTAGAGATCTGTTCATTAAACCAAAGCATGTCATATGCAGGGGCCCGTGGATGATTCTGCCACCACCTTTGGAAGAAAAAAGCAGGAAAACTTCATGCAAAATACGTGGTTGTATAATGGAGAAGCCAAAAGAAGACAAAAAATTCTTAGTTTTTGTCTCTATTTCACTGGCAACATGCACCTAGGAACCAGTATGTGAGGATTAAGCCAAAACAGATAAGATTAAATGCTTTAAGAGCCCAGTGTAAACCTTATGGTCTTAGCCCAGTACCTCTTTTGAAGTGCTGGATCAGAGTGCCAATTCTCTAGAATTGCTTTTATGTGGACAAACACATACCTGTTTAAATTATATTACAAATGATACTGTAGCTTTAAAACTGTGAGGAAAAATAGTGAAATAGTCTTGCAGTCAGCCTGCCAGCAGATGCGCACGTATCAAGGAGTTTTCAAACAAGCAGGTGCTGTCATTAGAGACCTCTATGTGGTGAATGCCAGGTGGATGGTTGTGCACAGAACAAGGGAAACAGCTTTTTCTTGTCAATATTTGGTGAGGGATAGCTGGGAGAACACCCCCCGCACCACCCCCCGTCCCCGCCCAAGTTTGCATTGCATTGCAAAACCCTGTGAATTCCTTGCTAGCAGCCGTGTCAGTGGCACACGGCAAGTGCCCCGAGCCTGGCAGGATAATCTAAAGGGAATGCAGCTGAATTGTGATTCTCTGTATAAAAGGGGGCGGGTCACTGCTCGTTCCAGTTCCTTTTCTGTCATTAGGGCTGCAGAGGCTCCAACCAAACGCAGCCGGCACGCCTCTTCACTGCCTCTTATATAATATGGGGTTTCACAGGGCACCGATGTAGAAATACAGTAAAACCCTGGGGCAGACAAGTATTCCTTGTGGTGTGGCTGGTGCTCACTTTGCTCTGGGGAGCAGGGCTGCTCTCCCAGGGGTGGTCTGTGGCCCTGTTTGAGTGAAGTTTGGAAGGTGTGCAGGATGGCTCCAAACGAGGCAGGGGATGAACTTGTTTTCTTTGTGAATGGTAAAAAGGTAAGGAAGATTCCAGCTTTCTGTCCAGCTTGCTCCTGGATTGTGGCTTGATTACTTACTTTTCTAGGCATCTTTTTCCTCCTCTGAAGTTTTCTGAAGAGAACACTTATTCCATGGCTTTTAAATATTAAATTGTGAAGACTACATATTGCTTTGCTAAATGGCTTTTTCTCTTCTTTGGCTTTACCTTGTGAATTATTCAAAGAGTAACACAATTACATAATATTACTTTCACATTTTATATTTGTTGGCAATAATTTACTACAATTCCGAAGTGATAAAATCTTTCATGTGTCCAGAATGGAATGAGACACAAGCAGATGTATCAAGTCTCTGAGGGTGTCCTGCAATTTCAGAATAGCTTAAATAATTTGCGAGGCTGCTCTTCAGGTGTGTTTTGTAAAAGATTTAATAAATGAAAAATAACAAGCGTTACAGAAACAAAAGAAAAAGCTGAGCACAGGTGTCCGAGAAGCCTCTGACACCTTGCAAAGACACCTTAAAAAGCCCTTGAGTTCCTTTGTGCTGTTTCTTTAGTACTTGATAGTTTGGCACCCTGCCCAATGACATTGGCCACAGGCTTTGAAGTACACTTCCAAAGTCCAGTCCATGCTCCTGTGCTAGCACCAAGCCAACCACAATGAGAAGGCTATAGAAAGTTCTGATTTAACTTCCTAAAATGTCTAGAGGTAAACAGAACCCCCTTTCCTTATACAGGAATGCCCACTGGGGTGTGGGGGGTGCCTTCCTACACTGAAGTAAGTACTTTTAAATAAGTGTGCACTGCTTAATACAGGCATTTCTACTAGAAATAATTGCAGTACTTACAGCAGATCTGGAAAAACTCAAATGGAAGCATCCATATATAATTCACATGCTCAATAACTAATTCTAACCTCTGATTTTTCAAAGGGATTTAGAAAAATGTTTATTCCATTTCCATTTAAGAAGCTAGAAAACTCTTCACAATGAAAGCCCATTAACTCATACTGATTCTGACAATAACCTCAGAAGTGACTGTGTCTCACAGGAGCCTCGGGTGCTCATTGCACATGATGAACACATTTGAACAGTTTGTCCCAGAGCCCCCTGTCCTCAGTTTGGACTCTGCCTGGCTATGAATGCAGCCTTGCCTCTTCAAAGGCTTGTAAACAAAGCTGAGTCTTTGACCACTTACCAAGTTATTCTTCCGACTTGGGATGGCTCACATAAGGATAGGTAGAACTCCAGCACTTTAGACAGCTTATGGCAAAGTTTTACTGAGAGACAGACTCTTTTATACAGAGTTTTGGTACAATCAGTATGATTGGTCCTTTAGAGCAACACCTCTCAACCGTCTGCTTCTTACAAGTAAACAAGAAGTTAGAAAAACACCAGGTGTCAGGAGGAGGATTAGCTACAAGGTTGTTTTGGGTTCCTCTTATGATTTCCCAGCCTCTGGGCTGAGAGAGTTCTGTACTTGGCTTTCCCACAGGCTTCAAGCCACTGCCTGGAGCCTAAGAATCCATGTTCTGACCATTGTCAGCTCCCACACCAAGTTAATTCTGTTTCTGAGCTCACAGCTCAGTGCTGCCTTCCCCACCTTCCCCTTGCCTAGACACCTGGGCAAGGGAACTTGTGCCAAAGTAGCTTCCTGCTGGGAAGCCTGGGGAGGGGAGAGGCTTGCATATCCACTTGTGTGGAACCACAAGTTTGCAAACCTCCCCTGTGCACTGCTTAGGGGTAAATCGTGTGGTGTACTAAGTTTGGACTAGACAATTAATTTTTTAATCCCTTGAAGGATCACACAATACTCTCAGTTGGTTAAAAAGCTCTGTGCCTTACAGACTGGCACAGGATTAGTATCCATTTTGCTTTTGCTGGTCCTTCATGGTAGTTTAATCAAATGTAAATGTGGATGGGAGTGTTCCGAATGAGGTCACGAAACTCCGGTGTTGTGGGAAATTGGCCAATCATTTTATTAAAAATTGACCACCAGGAATGAGGGGTTTGAGCTGGTCTCACAGCCTTTTTGACAAGCCAGATACAAACAGAACATACAACGTTGTATGGGACACCTCCTCCGGACCCGACATCCATCCAGAAAGTGAACCCTTCTGAGGGCTGTCAGTCCCCTTTTATAGTCTTTGTCCCCTCAGGGATTGGTGGGGTTTGGATCCTCGCTGTGATTGGCTCCTTTTCTTGGATTTGATTGGTCCTTAACAGGAGTCTTTCTAGACCAATCATTCTTTCCCGCCTTCTAACGATTGGTCGATTGTCCACCAATCAAGGCTTGGAGTCCTGGTCCGTTCTGGAGCCTTCTGTGGGGGAAGGAGAGATCCCACCTTTTTTCTTTTTCTCTCTGGCATTAGTCCTTAGAAAGCATTGCCAACATCGTCAAGATTCTAACAACTCTTCAAGTGTAACTGTTTACAAATCCTACAAAGGTACGAATATAAATGAAGCTTATGAGATACAAAGGTCTACCTTTAAATGTTTATAACACAACCCGTACAAAATCATGGGAACCACTGGAACCATACACAGTTGCAAATTGAAATGAAGCTTACAGGGTACATACAAACCATACTTACACTACTTAACAAAAAGTTCAACTTCTACTGTCTATAACAAGAGTGTGGCTACAATTAGTTTTAGTTATGAATTTGTATCCCAAACTCGATTGGAATTACAACTTTCCAAGGTACTACTGGATTTGATATGAATGTTTTGTTTTATTGATATATTAACAGTTTACTGAAGAATTAAGTTTATCTAGTGTGCAGTAAAATTAGTCATAGAGCTGTTGAATCTAATACTGATGTAGAGCCCAGGCTTGGTTCTGAGGTTTTATAGAGAGGGATGACAACTAAAGCTTTGCTCACACAGATTAGTAGTGGTTCATATGTGTTAATTGGCATATCAGCCATTCATTGTTTCTAGAAAGAGATGTAAACTTCAAGCTCCGTGTTAATTGTAACTAACTAATTGAGTCTGGTAATTGAAATTGTGGCACAGGATGGTTTGTGAATTTTATCTGAAGAATTTTCTGCTGTGGTGGGCACAGGTGGCACACCATTAACTTGTTGTCTTCTTGCTCTGTGAAGTTTTAATGAGATGCCTCCTTTGTGAACCTCAATTTGTAGAGGGTGACCTTGGAGCTCTTTGGATTTTGTATTAGAAGGTTGCCACGAATGTCTTGGGGAATACAGCCCTAGTATCCTGTCTTGTTTGATTGTTTTTCTGCTATGCCCTAATGAAAGAGAACTATAGTCCTGGTGCCAGATCAGCTGAGGTTCAAAACCAATAGGCCTCTCATGGTAGGTATGAAGAGTTTATAAACAAATTCCAACATGCAGTTACAAGTGGTGCTTCAGCGCTGGCTGGTGCTCAGTTATTACAAGAGCACTGCTCTATGCAAACTGTTAGAAAAGTCCTTCTTCCTAGAGAAAACTTTCTGGCTAACACAAAAAAAATGTCTTAGTGAAAGCCCAGAGCTGGCCCTGTGGGACTCTCTTTTTATGCACGTGGGGTGAGGCAGAGAAGGGGAGAAATGGCAGCCTAGGCCCTGAAGGCCATCAGCAGAAAACAACCTGCTCATTTTGGATCTTCTGTCTGTCCTTGCTGTGTCCTGCACATAAACCTGCTTTGAGTGACACTGGCCTTGTTACATTTCAGCAATTTTTATGGAACTGCTGTTCCTGTTTTCAAAAGCCATCTCTCAGAGCTCACAGGGTGCGTGTGTAAATGAGTTTATCATAGTGTGGTCTTGGCAGCTTGGCTAAAAACCAAAAACCATCAACAAGAGATGATTTCTATTACCAATGGTACCAGCTCATTTAAATGTTAAAGCTCTCTCAGCATCCTTTCCCACTGCCTCATGGAGCAGGCAGTTCCATTAAAAGAGCAGGTTTCACTTGCCTCCACCCAGAGCCTCCAGTGGGTTGGTTTTTTTTCTGTCCTCTTCTTTGTGTGTGTTGCTGAAGTGGCTCAAGTTAGAAACCCACCAAATGCAGGTTGAAGAGAGAGAATTGGACTCATGGGGCACTTTGCTCAGTGGCAGTGTACGTGGAATTTGTTGGGATGTTGCTGCACATGAAAGGTTATGTGATGGAAAGAGTGGTGGGAAGTGTCTGGAAGTGCAGTTGTGCTGGAACAGTAGGTAGCAAGAGGGGAAGTGGAGAGGCAGGCATATCTTCTCTCTGGTGACCAGTGGCAGGACCTGAGGAAACAGCATCCATCAGGGAATGTAAGGAAAAGTTTCTCCACCTAGAGGGTGGTTGGGCACTGGAACAGGCTCCTCAGGGCAGTGGTTGGTCACAGCACCAAGCCTGACAGACTTCAGGAAGTATTTGGACAATCAGGAACCTGGTGTGATTCTTGGGGTGCCCTTTGCAGACCCAGGAGTTGAGCTTTGATGGGTTTAGTGGGTCCCTTCCAAGTCAGTATATGCTATGGCTCTATCCATCAGGGGCCCTGACTAAATATTCCAGTTGATTCACTGTGGTGGCATGACCAGTAGAAAAGGTTACTGTTGAGTGAATTCACGACAGCTTGACGTTGCAAATGGCTGACATTCTGTCACTGTACAAAACTACATGATAAGAGGTGATTTCTAAGATAGAGACATGTATTGCAGCAAATTCTCTCTTGCATTAGCCCAGTCTGCACTATTGTCAAGGAAAAGCCTCCTTGGAACAGCTGAGCGTACTTTACATTCAGGATTGTTTATTTTAAGCACCTGTTTACTTCACTGGGCATAAAGCTTGGCACACTACTAGCTGAAAGTTATCTTAATAGTCTGCCTAGACTAGAATGCAGATCAGCATGCTCAGTTTAAAACTAATAGTGGCAATTTTTTTTTCCTTGGCTGACAAGACTGCCTCATGCATATGTAGCATGTAATTTTAGCTTAAACACATGGAGTCAATATTTCTATTCTGAATGCTAAGGGACGATCTAAGCTAGAAGCTATATTAACCTTCGTACCACTTCCAAAGTCTGTGGATATTTGGTTGCTGATGAGACCAGCTAAAACATAGGATTTTTCTGAGCTTTGTGAACCTCTGGGTTCAACGTGAACAGTGACTTACAAGTTTTCAGTATGCTGCTTTAAAGCAGAACAAAATGTTCTCATGACCAATAGCAAATTTACATTCTGTGGTTAATATTCACACTCTAGGGGACCTTTACATGTGACTGGTGTGACTTGCTGTATGGCAGTCTGGTTAAAACCTTTCACTTTCCCTTCTTGCAAGTTATTGAGTGACCAGGGATTGGTCACTTTGGGAGCTTGTCTTTCGGGAAAGTGTCTGCTTCTCATTTATAGACCCCAACTGATGGAAAGCTTAGCATGTTGTTTGGTAAACTAGAAAAGTTTGTTTTCTCTTTCTTTCTTTCTGTTCCTCTATTTACCTTGTTGAACTACTGTTCTCTTAAACTGACAAATCTCTAACTTTCTGGGAATAATAATTTAAATATGATACTTTATATTGTAAAGGCAAAGTTATCTGAATTAATAAGAGGCAGGTAGAGAAGCAGGAAAACAAAATATTGAAATTGAAGTTTTGTACATAAAATTATGGGGAAGTGAGCTCAACATTTCTCTGGACTAGTCCACGCTCTCTAAAGGTGTGTAAAGAACTGCTTCAGAACCTGCTCTGTGTGATATTTAAAAGCACAAAGAACTCCAGGGCCAGGTAAGGCTCCCTGCTGAGGTGGATCTGAGTATTTAAAATTCCTAGAATCAGTAGGCAAACAGACGTGTAGTATGAACACAGCAGTACAGAGTAAATTTGTTGAGAGTCACTGACTGTCTGTGCCATCCTGACATTTTCAACAATGTTTCTTTCTGCATTTGATTAATAATTAAGCTGCCAAATGCAGTAAAATCCAGTTTAAAATTGTCAAAATGTGGCTGTCAATGGGATATACCTGCAATATGACATTTGATTTAAAACCCCAAAATAAAACAAATTACCAAACGCTAAAAACCAGTAACTTACCAAAAGGGAAATATTTCTTTAACTGCAATATCTAAGTTTTCTGATCCTACAACCACAGAAGGCAATGGATGGAATTCAGTTTCTTTCTGTACAAGGAAACTGGGGGAGGTGAGCAGGAGCTGTGATATTGAGCTGTGAATCATATTGTACTGGGCATCAGACAAGAGATGTTATCCCCACCCACAGGGTTTTAAAATATTTTAAGAACAAATCACAGCAGATGATTGCAGCAAACCACTGGAGGAATGATATGTTGGAGGACAAACCAGCATCAACAACAATGAGCAAAAGGCAAGAACAGCAAAAAATTTTACTCTGTGCCCAGCAAGAGAGACTCATCAGCAAGCATCCTCCCACCAGGAATCTGAAGTGAAGAGAAATGACTCCTTGATCTCTGATGTGTTAGATTTGTGTTAATCCAGAATGTTCTCCAAACTCTTACCCATTATCTCCCTCAGATGCCTAGTCTCTGCCAGAATTGCAGATATTCAGCTCCAGTGGAGTAGTTTGAAGTGACTGAAGTAGCAGTCCAGGGCTGTTGGCTAGAACAGAGTAAGGGTGTGGATTGTCTGGAACAGACACTTTCTGTAAAGGCTGAGCAAAACTTTGGCTTTGGGACTTCACACATTCTTACATCACTGAAAGTACATGGAGATGAGTGGTTAAATCAAAAATGAAGGACTAGGTCTGTCTTTTATTTCCTGCTTCCTGAAAAGAAGCTGGTGGGCCAAACTTTTAGTTCCTTGGTTTAAGTACATAACAGAGTGCTTCTTGGACTTTTTCAAGAAAACCTCTTGAGACATTTTCTTTGATATAAGCAGAGAATAGTCTTTAATTGTTCTGAAACTTCATCTCTGTGCCTGGCTATCTTGGAAGCTGCTTTGGAAGGGTTTGCAATGGCCATGGCACAGACATGAGGAAGAAACTCAGCGTGACAGGGACAGTGGGAGTTGCTAGGGCCGGCTCTTTGCCTGTGGAATGGCTCGGAAAGGCCATTTGTCCACTCAGCCACAGGGATGTTTGGAATTTCCTACTCATGTCTGTCTGTTTGCCAAGTTGCTGCAGAGGGATGTAACCAGATAGTCATGGAAGAGCCACTGCATGCTTTTATTTGTTTCTATGTGTCCAGGACATGAGGGAACCAGGGCACTCCGCTCTGAATAGGAGCAATGAGTGCTGCATGATCTACAATATGACATTCCCCACCTAGAACGGACGTTTTTCCCTGTGGATCATCCTCAATGCAGGAATGAGATGTGAAAAAAGTGACCAGTTGTGTTTTGTAGCAGCAATTTTATTGGTTAATTCTAAAAAGGTGAACTCAAACAGGAAATATGAACCTTGTCTCTGTAGAAAACTCCTGTCATGTGTCAAAGGCATAATACTGAAGCAGAACAGAGGTTGTGAAAGTTTCTTATCAGTGAAAAAAAGTAAAAAAATACTTGCACAAATGACCCCTATTTCAATTTGCCCTTCAAACTGGGAGTGATTAATTTAAATAAGCAGTAACTACTGTACTTAGGTCTTGCATAAAATAAGAGCCAAGGACATGATTATATTCTGGCACATAGCAAATTTGGAAAAGTTTCTTGACACTTTATTCATAACAGAAAAAGGGGAAGACAAGCCCTGTGGCCATTTGGAGGCAAGGGCACAACCTTGGTTTCTGACCAATGGGCAGAGGTTAAAGTAAAATATTTAATGGTCATTTTCTGTCTAATGGATAACTTCTAATAATGTGGTTTATTAATAAGATGGAGGTGGCTCAAAATATGCAGCAAAAGTTTCTCCTTTCCTGTACTTTTGTATTCCCACATTTAGGATATCTGCTACTGTACTACTGATTGATTTAATGTTACAAGGGGCAAAGGAGAAACTTCAGAGGATTGGTACTTGCTGTCCCTCCCACTGCATCTGTGTTTTTCCACTGTTGAGTTTTTCTCTCTGCAAAACCTATTACTGATGCTCTTTCTGTCATTCTGTTTATCTGCTGATTTTTTTTTCTATTGTAATAGTAAAAGAAAGGAACAGTTCAGTTATTCAGGGTCAGTAAAGATGAGACATCATTTGGGACATGTCAGGAACCCAAGATTTGAGTACAAAACACAGTTCTTTCTCTTCTTACTACTAAGTCTGTTTGCTGGTTTTGATGGTTTTTTTAGATTTGCCTCAGTGTGCCATGACTGGAAAACTCAGATGTATGTAATGCATATACTTCTATCTGACACAATAAATTCAAGGAAACATTTTGTTTGGATATGTGACCAACATTGCTGAAATAATCAGTGCTTTTGCTCCCCGCTTTGGAAAAGAAGTTGCAGAAAGACCAAACTTCCCCCTTGCAACTAACTTATCTGTGTTGTAAAACATTTTGTGTTTATCAATATCTTTCCCTTCTTGCAGGTGGTGGAAAAAGATGTGGACCCAGAAACAACCCTGCTAACTTATTTACGAAGAAAATGTATCCAGTGTCTGAAAAAAAACCTGCAGAAGGCTTTAAATGCCTACAGCATTTCGTAATTGTTTACTGTTCTGTCACTTCAGTGCTGGGAAGAGCTTTGTAACAGAGTATAAGAGGAAGTCCTTTGCATTGTCTTGCTAGCATAGATTACAGCTGCTATTCCAGGTTTAAACAGTAACACTTTTAAAATTATATACTTGAAATGATTTATTAATACTTTAAAGGAAAAAACTTGTAATTTCACAGAATTATATTATGATGAAAAGAAGCAATAATGAGATAGCAATAAAATTGAAGGAAATTTAAGTTTGTTCCACTCAAATCATAGAGAATTTTCTGGCCAAAACATCATATTGGCTAGCTAATATCTCATAAATTGTTAGTTCTGCGCTGTTTATCAGATGGCCCAGGGAGGCAGGCTCGGAGGTAGGGTTCCCCCCATGTGCCATGGACATGTTTACATCAGCAGCTGCAGTGGTCATGTTTCACTCCTGTTAGAAACTGGTCAACAAGTGAGTCAGAACAACTTCAGGAGCTGAGTAGCTGTTACTGTGATGACCAGGCTGGCTGTACCAGGTCTGGTTCTGTAGGTAGTATCATTCCATGTTTTCTGAGTTTTTGTCTGGCCAGCTGGGTGTGTTCATCTGCCAAATTGTTCACTGCCAGCTGTGTTGGTGTATCCATACCATGCTGCTGTGTTCCATTTCTCTGGGAGCTGAAGGAGGTACAGGGACATGAAGCACACTCCTGTCTGAGGTTTCCAGCAGAACTATCAGCAGCTCTGTTTATCTGAATATACCATAGATGGATAAAGGTCAAGAGGAAATGTAAGTGGCATGACTCTTGTGCCTAGGTGTGCCTGTCTTACCGCCATAACTTTTAAGTCTAAGCTTGTTGATAAGTAATGCAAATAGCTTTGTAAAGAGAGAATCTGAGCTCTTCAAAACCTACTGATGTTCTGCATGAGCATTCTGGTTAACTTTGTAGATGTCTGGTTAGGGTCAGACAAAAGCCTTGAGAAACCTGCTTTATTGAGGCAGGTTAGCACTGTTGTCAAGAGAAACATTGGATGGCATAGAAAAGCTGTATTTCTGCTCAAGCAGGCCCATGATTGTATGAAAAGCAGTGGTGGCTTTAAGGGCATGGTTTAATCGTGGACTTGGCGGCATTATGTTTGCATTAAAGACACGGTATAGTGGTGGGCTTGGCAGCGTTATGTTTCTGGTTGGACTTGGTGATCTTAAAGATCTTTTCCAACCTAACAGATCCTATGATTCTCTAGCAATGGTCAGTGCCATATTGTTTGCAGTGAAATCAAGATGAATTGAGTTCCCTCTATCAGGTCTGTTGCTTTTCCAAAGGCTCTGTGATATAGGGAAAGGGACTGATTATCTCAGCTTAATGTGTCCATTGCCAGTGAAATCAGCGGATTTTTACCCTACTGAAAGTCTCCCATCATTGGCCAATTCTCTTTGCAATAAATAATAGTGTCTAATTACCTTCTAATGAGTGAAGGAACCTAAGTAGAAGTGACTCAAGGAATTCTCTCCTGAACTCCCTTTGCAGAACATTTGACATAATTCCTGATTTTAAAGCATGGCCACGATGAGCTCAGCAGTCTGTGGAAGGATCTGCTTAGACCAGGCTGTACACTCTGTGAGCTCCCAGGTGTCTGTGCAGGGGTTCTGTGCATCTCCATGAGTTCTGGCTCTCAGTGTCTCCCTCCTATGGTTTTATGGGGCCCATGCTCCTGGGGAGTGTGCTTGGCTGGTTTTGTCCATATCAATTGACAAGCCATCAGAAATGGGGTGGCCAGACCATGACTTTTGAGATGCAGGTAGTTTGTGAACAGTTCAAATGCTTAGCCAGTGCTAAGCTGTGTGATTTGTAGCCCTGAGTGACTGCCCTGCCTGGGAGCCTTCTGCGTGTTAGGAGTCACCAGGTGTAGAAAGAAGTCAAGCCCCACCAGTAAGAGGTGCTGATGGAGGATGTCACTCTGTGGCTCAGGGATGTGGCTGCATGCCTGAACAACTCCTGCTCAGCAATTACCAGTGCTTTGTCTCCCTTACATCATTGCCTTTTCTGAGTAATGGAAAGTGAGCACTGTTGCAGTTGAGGATATTTTTTTGTTTATTTTTAAGTGTCTGTTGGAGTGTGGGCTGTGTCCTTATGAGGGGTTTGGGCACTGATCCGTGTAGTCACATGCCAGCTTTTGAAACTTTGCTTATGTTAAATTATTAAGCAGAAGAACTGAGTGCTTTGTTTCCAGCAAGAACTTGTTGCTCAGCCTTGATTAACAACTTGAGCAGGTTTCTGCCAACACTTTTCGTGTTTTCCTTAATTCCTGTTCTCTCAGTGGGCCTGTGTGGAACCAAACTAGGGTGTGGAGAAGGTGGATGTGGTGCTTGCACTGTTATGATATCCAAGTATGATCCCTTTCGGAAGAAAATCCTGTATCCTTTGCAATCAGAACTCTGCAACAGAGAAATGAAATGGGGACAGATCCAGGTTCCTGACATACCAGACATGGTACTATTTTTTTTAAAAAAAGTTATATAATGAATGTTTCTGCCAAAACATAATTTTTCACTTTCAGAACATAAGCTCAGAAGGCTAAGATAAGAAAGTATTTTTCTTAAAGCATTGCACAATGCTGATAGGGAACTATTTCTTTGTGCCCTGCAATATCTGCACTGATTCTAATGTAACTTTTTCCTGTGAGAATCCATATAATGATTATTGTGATAAAATCTTTATTATTATGCTATGATATCAATAATCTTGTTTCTGTATGCCAGCAGATATTAAATTTTTTCTCTACTTGTATTGTAGCCTTCAGAATTATTTCCTGAGACAAAATTTCCTTCTGTTCTCACCTTAATTAATTGAAAGGGGAAACAATGGAATCAAATAAAAAGGGGAATGCAGAGAGAGAGGATGAGACAGAGAGACAGGCCCCAGTTTAGTTTTACTTTGGGGAACAGAAAGCACTGAAATCTTTAATATATTTGGAATAATGCTTGGAGATAACTTGGATCCTCTGAGTGGTTCTGCTTAATAGCATGGCCATGAATAAGATATCTTTAGAGTCATTATTCTGTCTTGATAGAAATGAGATAAAATAGCTGGTTCTTGTATGAGTTTTGGCAACATTATTCTCTTTTACCTTCAGTCTAGACTTTTTCCCCATGTTCACTATCTAGAAGCAGCTTTCTAGCTAAAAGACTGAGAACTCCAGGCTCTTTTGTAACTGCAAGCATCCACCTGTACAACATCTTGGTATTTGTAGTCTGCCCCAATAAATTACTTATATGGGTTCTGTATCTTAACATGCAACAAGGATGTTTAAAGTTGCTATTTCTACGTGAAATCCTGTGGTGTATGCCCAGATCAAACTGCAAGGGAAATTGATTAGAACTTTGGATGATTGAGTGCTGTAGGATTTGGCTTGTAATTAATTCCTGTATCATATCTATTTACATGCTCCTATTGTGTCAAGTATTGTAGCTTCCAAGTACTCTTCACTGTTCCTGTTCCCTTTTTCCTTTGCTGAGCAGCACTGTCAAATCAAATGAAATGACCTTAATGTACTGTTTTAGCCACCATACTGCCAATGCTTGTCTCTTCCCTGTCTGTGCTCTGCATCACGTGGCTGTAACTACGGTTGAAGGCATAGGAAACACAAAATCCAGGCTGCACCCAGCCCAGGTAAGCTAATAATACTGGTAACTTTAAAGCCCTCTGTGTATGTTTTCTTATGCTAATTAAAGCTGTTCCAGGACACTGGGACCTCCACCATAATGCTAAAGCCACGAGGCTGACTCTCCACATGAGCAATCCATACTTGCATGAATGGCTAAGGAACAGAATCAAACTCCTGACACAATGATACAGCTCTGTTCTGCCCCTAACAGGTTAACTGGTGCCATCCTGGCTGAATTACCAATGCTTTTGTCCTTGGGCTGATGGCTGTGTTTGGTCCACATCCTGATCTGGGAAGGCTGATGTTGTGGGGAAAGCCAATATAATGACCTGGAGCTAGGAAATCTGAGATAGGTTTGGGCTTTCCTATATGGCCTTCCATGAATGACTTTGGCTTCTGATTTTGCATATTTAGGGACCTTCCCTGCAGCAGTGGAGTGAGGTTTGGTTCAGCGATATTTCTGGAGTCTCAAAATATTCTTGGTGAGAGGGAGTGACAGGAATGTGCATCCTTGCTCTTCTAGCAAGCTGTTACAATGCAGCCTTGTCTCTCTTTGTCAGGGAGCTGCCCTTAAGGTAAACTGTGATTCATCTCAGCTTGCACAGTGAGTAGGACTTATGCCAGTATCTGAGGGAATAAATGAAAAAGAAGGCTGATGTGTATGAATGGATGGCAGCCAATGTGACCTTCTTTTCTCTCCTCCTGCCTGAAGATTCTGACAGCTAAGTTTTGAAATTCTAACTCAGGTCTAGGCAGGTAGACCCAAACCTTCATAGCAGGTAAATGTGAAGAACTCCTGATCTCCTTGGAATCTTCTAGTGACCTTCAGTCACATTTTGAGTTCAAAGCTGAGGTGCAAATTTTTCAGGCTGCCCTCCTCGTCAAAGGCTGTCTCACAAATTGTTTGACCAGAGAACATCTGATGATGTAATCTAAAATCTTAGCTCCTCTGTGATACTGAGTTTTGCTTTTAACAGAAGTGTAACAGAAACAAGCACAGCAATGAACTCACCTTGATATTATGGGCTAATGCTGGTTTTTGCTTTCTCTCAGGAGAGAATAGCAAAAAGTCATGGGTCCCAATGTGGCTTTTGCACTCCAGGCATTGTCATGTCCATGTACACACTGCTTCGGAACAACCCCAAGCCTCACATGGAGGACATCGAAGATGCTTTCCAAGGTAATATTCACAGCCCTGCAGGGCTGCAACCTGTTCTGCTTTTATTATATCTGCTCCACCCAGTGGGATGGAGGTGCAGCATCATTTAATGTATTTTGTTACAAACAGCTGATGGTTGTGAGGTTAAGACGTAGCTTTTCCACTCAGAGACTGGCCAAGTGCTACGAAGTGAACACCATAGTTCATAAGCAGGGGCAAGTGGCCTCAGTCTGGGATTAGGAACCCACTAATCTTAACAACAGACCCAAAGGTAGCCTGTCCTTGAGGGGCTTAAAAGTGTCCTTGTATATTCATTGCTGTCACAAGAGTCTGCAGAGGTGACAGAGAACATGTTCTCAAGCCAAGGACCACGACAGAAACATGCAATGATGGAGTGGTGCAGAATCCAACTGTGTAAATCCTGTGTGAGACTGCTGTTGTTGCTGAGGTTAGAGTCATTACTGTGCTTCCAGCAGTGATCTGAGAGGAATGATGATGCAGGAGAAAGCAATCTCTGTGTAATTCAGGAGACAGACTAGTTGGTATACTGATTAGACTCACACAATTGAGATAAATGAATACTGAATAAGACAGATTGAATTTGTTCTAAATGAATTTCAGTTTACATTTCAACAAAAAGGGATGGTAAGGTTGTTATAAGGTTCCTAATGAAATTTTCCTCCTCCCAGTTTTTTTCATTAGCCGTATCAAAATTTGACAAGCTTTTGTGAGAAACAATAGAATGTTCTAAAAGAAGAGAAGTTTTTAGCCAGATGACACTAAATCCTTATGCTTTTGCTCTGGCAATGCAGGGAACTTGTGTCGGTGTACAGGCTACAGACCCATTCTGGAAGGATACAGGACATTTGCTAAAGTAAGTGGCTTCAGATAATGTTTTAAAAAAACCTGGAAAGTTGTCTTTCTCTGTTACTGAAAGACGCCATGAACTCAAATGGGGAGGAAGGAAATACATATGCTCCAACAACCCAGCTCCAGCTCTTGACATCTTTGTATGTGATTCATGCATTAATTCAGACAGAATTTTACTTTACTCTCTCCACTTGAGTAAGATCCATCTGATGGTCACTTTTTGGGTCAGAGGTAATCAGACTCTGTAATGCTTTTCTGTACGTGTCAGAAAAACTCACCCTCTCTGCATAATACAGCTTGCAGCTGATCCTGGTGTGGATAAAGTGTAAAGGTATGGTGCACTGGTAGGGACACACTGTGGAGGAATCTGGTGAGGAGTTTGCTTTTTTGAAAGATCAGCTGCAGAGCAGGGATAGCTCTGGAAAGAAGTTGAAGTCACTGTTTTATAGCTCTTGCTCAGAATTCTTCTGCTTGTTTGGGTGTGGTACAAAGCTTTCCCATAAATTTTCTCTAGCCCCTTTGTACCTGAAAGAATGCTGGAGGCTGTGAAGAAGAGTAGATCATTATGCACTTCAGTGATTACCAGCCACTTGTGGGTCTACACTGGTATTAAATATCAAAGGGAAAGAATTTACAATGATGCCCATTAATTTCATTTTATTATCCAGAATTGCAATCAACAAAAGAGAATACAAACAGTAGTGAGATCCATTACAAATGGTTGATAAATCCAGCTGATAAAAGCCTACTTAGATTTCCAATAGGCTTTCCACAGTGTCTCACCAAATGCTTTTAAAGACAATACAGGTTGAGAGGGAAGATCTCTGTATGAATGAAAGATTGGTTAAAAGGCAGCAGAGGACAAATAGTATATCTTTGCAGTGGAGGGAGGTCACTGTTGTGGAGTTGTGCTGGAACCTGTGGTGGGAAGCAAGGCTGTTGCACCTACCCTATCCCTAAATGTGGTTTAAAAGAGTGTGAGTAAAGATATGAGAAAATAAGCTAACAGATATCAAGATAGCCTGGGTAGTGAAGGCAGGAATTGACTTTGAGGAATTTCTGAAGGATTTTATGACTCTGAGAGACTGGAGAATAGAATGGGATACAAACCAGTAAACACTTCCATGGCTCTTCCTACACTTGAGTACTCTGTGCAGTTCTGCTCCTCTCATCTCTAAAAGGGCATAGCAGAATAGAAGATGATCCAGAGAACTGGAACAAGGATCACATCTGTGACAATCTGACTTCCATAGAGGGAAGCACTGAGTGCACCTCAGCCTCAGAAAAAGAGATGCCAGGGAGAGGAAGGGACTCTACATAGCACATACAGTGGTTTCTGTTGACCTCTGATAGAGATCAACAAAATTGAGATCAGCAGGTGGAATGTGAACAGGCTTCTGCTATTTCCTGCCTCTCCCAGTGAAAGAGCAGGTGAAGAAATGAAACTAATGGGAGTCAGATTGAAAACAAAGGCAGATGGTCTGCCTGGTGATAGAGTACTGGTATTGTATTGTATGTGCTTGGCCCTTTCAGTCTTCTCTGGGTGTCTCATCACAGCTCCAGCGCTAATGGTTGAATGGTCAGAATAGTTCCAAACCAGAACAAGAGGTTTATCAGTACAGTGGGCATGACACTGCAGGATATTGCCTTCCATTGGCAAGAGAAACACCTACCTGGTTGGCACTTTCCTTCTGCTTTGGATATTTCTCTCAAAAGGGGATAAAACCTACTTCATTTCCTTGGAATCTGCACTTTTTTTCTCAGAAGAGTTTTTGTTCCCACAGGATGCGAGTTGCTGTGGTGGAGTTGCCAATGGCACTGGATGCTGTCGTAGTGGGAGGGAAAATACCATGGTAAGCTGAATGTTAAAATCCATTGCCTCAATTTTCAATATAGCATTGGAGCTTTGATGTGTTAGTCACCTCTCTGGCTCTGCTGTGTTGCAGATATTCAGAGCTCTCTGAGCTGTTTTTGTTGTCTGTCTGTTGGAAAATGCTGGGAATGTGTTATGTCCTGATTAGCATGAATGGCCATCATGACATGGGTTTTAAAACAGGGATGTTCCTTCTGAGTCTGCAAGGTGCAACCCTTCTGTGAAACAGCATGGTGACAGCTGTAAGCAATGTGTCACCAGCTTCTGGTGCATTGAAGTGACACATCTTTCTGTGAAAACAGCTCTAAATTCCCCACTGTGATCTTTACTAAACTTTGTAATTTCCTCTCTGTTCCAAAACTGTACAATTGTAATCTTTTGGAATATCTGGAGGGAAAAAAGTTAATCACATTGTATGTACCAGTCTAGGTACAAAACAAATGAAGGAACAGGAAGAGGAAATTGGTGCATAAGGTAGTGTGAGTATAAAATGAATTTATGAAACAGAGAATATAATAAAATTCATTACCAGAAATTTCCAGGGAATTTCTGTGGATTGTTTTTTAGGAAGCATCCAGTGTTGCATGGAATACTCCAACAATTAAGACTGCTTGGAGTCCTTTCTTTCAAGCATGAAAAATGTTACTGCAAATTTCTAAAATCTGGGGATTGATGAAGGGGGAGAACTATATTCTGTAAAAGTTGCAATGTTCTGACTTTCTTTAGAATAGCTGAAGTGTGCTTGTTTCTTCTTCAGAATGGGGGCTGCTGTGGAGGAAAAGCCAGTGGTCAGGGCTGCTGTGGAGGAAAAGCCAATGGCCCTGGCTGCAGCATGAATGGAAAAGAAGACAGTGTGGTAAGGTGCCTCCTAACTAGTAGTTTTTTCCTTTATTTCTGATGTTTTAAAGTCTTAGATCTGGCTCATTGTATGCCCAAGCCCAATGCTTTTATTTTAGCAATATTTATGCAAAGCAATTTAGACTAATTTATATTTTATAGTCAGAAAAGCATACCTCAGAAAAGATGTATTTGACATGATTTAACATGCCAATGTGAAAGGCATGTCACTTTTGATTGACAAAAACATATTAGTGTGTTCAGGGTTGAGGGTTCTGACAAGACATGCAGGGGAATCAGAAAAATATAACTGAAGAACCTTAAATGCTGAATCAGGTGGCATCATTTTGCTGTGTTTGCCATATTTTGCTCTATGAAATAGTAACAGGGATTTGAGTAGAAATAGGAATGAGTTATGGTTGTATGTGGAGAACTTTTTCCTCAGTCAGTAGCCATTTGCATTTTCTCTGTCATAGAAAATGACATCCTCCAGCCTGTTCAATTCTTCTGAGTTCCAGCCATTGGATCCCACACAGGAGCCAATCTTCCCACCAGAATTAATGGTAAGTTCATTCAGAAAGAAATAGCAGTGAATAGTTGGTTTAGTTGTTCTGTACAAGGTTTGAGTGACTCTGTGCCGAGGAAATAGCAGGGCAAAAATGGCTGCTAATGAAAGAAAAGGCATGGGCATGAATCCTTCCCTATTTTATAAAACAGAGGGTGTTTCAGCCAGTGTGGTTTAAAAGAAATATGCAGGCTAGGTGCCTGTTCCAGCTGTCTGCCTTTCTTTCTGGTTCTCACCATATGTGTCTCTGCTCTTGGGTTGCCTTCCTCTCCAGTCACTGCCTGTCTGGGGGTGGAACAGTAGCCAAAATCCAATGTGTCAGTTTACTAGGTCAGATGTGAAGTTCTACATCATATACAGACATATCTGAGCCTGGCTCCCTGTGTTCCCTTTATAGTGTAGGAAGAGAAGTAGGAACTACAGGATGTAGCTGAACATGTACCTCAAATAGTTGTCTTTTCAAAAAACTTCCCTCGCTGCAGCAGGAGTAAAAAGCTGGGTGGCTCACAATGACGTTAAAAATTGAGTGGCTCACAATGACATTAAAAGTTGGGTGGCTCACAATGACATTAAAAGTTGGGTGAGATTAGTTTCTCTCCATGTTTCATTCCTGTCTTTTTGGGGGATCCTCTCCCTTAAGCAATGTGTCCCAGCCAGGAATCTAATCCAGCACATGACGCATTTACAGCTTCCTTCATATTTAACAACTAAAATTCAATCATTAATTCTGCTGCTGTATCCAGCTTAAATGTGTCGTCAGCTACACCATGAGTAGGTTCTGTTAGACCACAGCATAAGACATATTCAGCTTGAGACAGGGCTCCTCTCTTTCTTCTCCAAGATGTTCTCCTACCCAAGGGTTGATCTCATGTTTTCTTCAGTCACTGGATGAAGTAGTTAAAAAGAGAATCAGAACCTGGCCTAGCAGGTAATTGCAATTCATGCGTTCTAAAGACTGACATTTTTGGATTGAGATGAGAATGGAAAACCCATTGAAGCAACTGAAGCCGTGGGCATGTGCCAGAACCTTGGTCAGAGGGAGTTTGCTGGCACAGATCTTGCTAGGGAGATGCGGCAGCAGGATGCATCTGGCATTATCAGGAAGGGAGAACTTTTGTCAGCATGAGAAAGACTTCCATCACTGCTAGCAGAAGAATAGGGAATGGCAAACTGCCAACAACAGTATGGAAATCCCAGCCCCCTGTCCGTAACTGGGCTGAGATGGAGCCCAGTGTGGCACAGGCATGGGCAGCATGTGAGCAGGGATTCTTGGCTGGATGTAGAAGCTGAGCTCTATCTGAATTCCCTTCTGCAGACTCAGAGTAACAAACAGCAGAAGCAGATGTGTTTCAAAGGAGAGCGTGTGATGTGGATCCAGCCCACAACTCTCAGTGAACTGGTGGCTCTCAAATCTCAGTACCCCAATGCCAAACTCGTTGTGGGGAACACAGAAGTGGGTAAGAGAAAGAGCTGATGCTTATTATGAACAGTTGGAAAATCTTCCATTAAATATTTTGTGAGAACAGTGCAAATGGAAACCTCTTTCATGTCATTGCTTTTAAAAGGCTATGTATTTTCAGGTTGTACGTAGGAACAGCTTTTCTTTCCAGGTAGATTAATCTTACATTCACGTTTTTCTCCATTCTTTGGTGTGTCAGGTGAAAAAATGCTAATCCAGATCTCCGAGCTTTTGTGCTATTTTGCGGAATTTTAAGAAGAGGAGAGTGATGCAGGATAAAATGTCCCCATAAACAAAGGAATTCAGTTGTGAAAGCTGCATTTTTAAGGACTTTTCAGTGAGAAAACTCTCAAGACTTGAAACCTTACTGCCTTCTCACACCAAATAGATACCTTTGCAAACATAAGTGCTGAGGAGGAGAGTTCAGGCACATTTAGTAATTCTGTTGTCTTGAGCAATTGGTTCATGAAATAATTACTAAATGTTGTAGGATTTATTGTATTAATTTTTCTTTCCTGAAGGATTATGTGCAACATAATAACAGTAGCCATGTCACACAAGTACCAAACAGTGTATTTTCCTTAAGGTATTGAGATGAGATTAAAGAACCTGCTGTATCCAGTGATAATAGCACCAGCATGGATCCCTGAAATGAACGCTGTTCAGCACACTGAAACAGGTGAGCAAAAAAGAGGCAGAACACCTGCGAGGGGAGAGGGGACTCCATGGAATAACATAAAGGCTGTGAAGGATAATCTCCAGATTAAAGATTGTTTTCTGTATGCATTATACTTTCCCATGCAGGAAATCAAGTGAGTGATATGTAAAAAAGTGAGCTGGGGATGTTTAGCCTGGAGAAAAGGAGGCTCAGGGGTGACCTTCTCACTTTCTACAACTCCCTGAAAGGAGGGGGTAGCAAGGTGGGGGTCAGTCACTTCTCCCAGGTAACAAGTGACAGGACAAGAGGAAAACTGCCTCAGGCTATACCAGGAGATGTTCAGATTGACATCAGGAAGAATTTCTTCACTTGAAAGCATGGTCTAGCACTGGCCTGGGCTTCCCATGGAGGTTGTGGAGTCACCACCCCTGGAAGTGTTCAAGAAATGACTGAACATGACTGTTAATGCTGTTGTTTAGCAGATGTAGTGGTGCTCAGTCAGAGGTTGGACTCAGCTTTGGAGGTCTTTTCCAACCTTAACAATTCTATAATTCCATTGCCTTTAGCTGTGTGATGGAAATGGGTCAACCTTACACACAGAAGTACCTAGGACAATTTAGTGCATGTGGCCCAATGTCTAGTAGGATATTTAAAGTGTGGAAACTGGAAAGGAGTTGGAGTTCACTTCTCAAAGGACAAACTAATACTTATAGGAGACCAATATTGTTAATAATACGCTGGTGGAAAAGGGTGATGTGTTACTGTCATGTGGGAGACAGCACCAGCATGAGCTGTGGTTTAAAGGTGAATTTTGTTCTGAGGATGTGATGTCTACCTGAAGTGCATTCTAAATAGTCTGGTGTAACTGAAGGTCTAATTGAACTCAGTGGCATCTAAGCTTTGCAGACACAGTAACTGTCCTTCTGTACCACAAAATTTTGGACAACAACAATTCTTTTCCTTTGTTTGTTTATAGGGGTCACCATCGGCGCTGCCTGTACCCTGAAGTCAGTAGAGGAGGTGATGAGGAAAGCGGTGGCAGACCTTCCTGCATACAAAACAGAGACCTTCCAGGCTGTCCTGGAACAGCTGCGGTGGTTTGCAGGGCCACAGATCAGGAATGTTGCTGTAAGTGACTCGGCAGCACCAGGGGCTGTAGCTAAAGCTCGGTCTGAGGAGCTGCCCTACTCCATGCAGTGTTGGTGTGCTCTGTGCATCTCACAGAAGAATGTTTGCAAACCTTGGGAAAGAAACCAGCACACAAAAATCAACCCCAGAAAGTGGTGGGATCTCAGCTGGTGTCTGTGCTGCACTGATGTCACACATCTAGCAAGCAAGGGAAACATGGCAGTTGTCCAGGTCTTTCATTGCTGTTATCACCAAGTGGGGGGAACCGTAGTGAGATTTGACTATTTAACAAAAAACGGTATTTAGAGTGCTGGACAAACTTCAAAGAAGCAGGTGTGTGTGTTATTGCCATGACAACTTGGGCAGTCATTGTGTTAATGTATCAGATCTGGCAAAATTTCCTCTAGTTTCAAAGCGAAAGGTGTGTTCAAACTCTGTGCTCTAAGAAAAAAACATCAAGCAAGCAGGTAAACCAACCTAGCAAACAAGAACTTTCGTTCCACGAGACACTGTGCCATACATTTGTTTTGGAGCCAAAACCCTTGGTTCTTGATTGTTACTGAAAATATCCTTTTGAGTTTCATGGATCCTCCCTTAATAGCAGGTACAGAGATTGAATTTTGGCATGGTTGTGCAATATGAGGTTTGAACACAAGGTAGTCTTGATGCATGAACAAAACACTGTTCGAAATCTGTTTCGGGCAAATGTTAATATTGTCTGAGACAGTATCTGATTTCATGGGGTTTGGGTTTTTTCAATTAATTAAAGGTCAAAAATTGCTTAGATTTTTAATATTTATCTGATGCATTGTTTTCACTCTAGGCTATCGGTGGAAACATAATGACAGCAAGCCCAATTTCTGACTTAAATCCTGTGTTAATGGCGAGTGGAAGCAAACTGACTTTGGTATCAAAAGGTGAGTTATTCATATTTCCTTGTGGCACTGAGGGGCGTGAGATGGTCAGCAGTCCTCCTGCATGGGTTGTTAGGTCAGGCCAGAACTTGAAAGTGGAAATGAACATTAGTAGTCCGAGTCTTCAGTGTTTTCACACTTTTTGAGGCTAAACTCCTAAAGCTAGACCTAAGGTTGGCTTCCTAAAGAATTTTGAACCTCTGTGCCAGATGGAATCTCTGGTACTGTGTATACACTTACAGATAACATCCTTGTGAAGAGCTGGTTGAAGATGTGTACTAATGAAAAATAATAGGCATGAAATAGTTTCTGTCACTATCATATTTTAATCCTTCTGATTTATTCAGATAAAGACTGAAACTTGTTTCTTTTTTCTAAGAAGAAAGCCAAGCATCTCAGTTTTTATTTTTTCTCAGGAAAATTTTTAAAAAATTTAAAAATACTTACTTGAAGTAAGTGGACTGTGTGATCAGTGGACTGAGCGCTGGTTTGTGTGCAGGCTATGGAAAGGAGAAAAAGGGGGAATTCATTAGAGCATTGGAAACTGGCTCATCTGGAAGCTAAGCTTTAGTTAGATAAAGAGGGAAAGAGCTGTCTTTGATCAGTTTCTGTGCAAAGAAAATTTAATATGTAGGGAGAAGCTGTCATAGATTCCATAAATACCATGGTAAGTCTGAGAAAGAGTTTCCTGATTTGGTGAAAGCGTGGAAAAATGAAATCAGATGTCATATTAAGAGTGATTTGTGTGGTTTGAAGGCTTTTCCACACATACTATTGTGATTCTTTTATTCACCATTGATGTCCCTTTGCTCCACAGAGGGCAAAAGGACTGTCACGATGGATGAGAAATTTTTCACTGGCTACAGAAAGACAATAGTTAAGCCTGAAGAAATACTTCTCTCTGTTGAAATACCCTACAGCAAAAAGGTAAGCTTGTAAGTAAAACTTCACTGATTGTGGAGATAAAATGCTGTTATTTGAGTGTTGTTTTCAAAGTTAGGCAGCTTTTTCCTGACCGACCCCCAAATGCTTATGTAGTCCCAAGTGGACCAGGAAGCAAGTGAATTATTTGGAGAAAATGCAGCAGCACACTATTTTTCGCAAGCAAAGGGAGCAGGGCTCTATGATAAATATGGTAAGCCCAAGAATTTTTCTAGTGCAAGGAAGAGAAATTTCATGTTATTATCTGAAGCTTTTTGAGTACATTTGGTAATGATGAAGTGTCAAAGTGATGGTCCCAGAGGTAGAAGTTCTGCTTGAAAAGTAGAACAGAAAAGATTTCAGCAATTTCTGTTATAGGATGAAGTTAATGTGCCAAAGATTCCTGCTTAATTTCTGTGAGCTGAAACGGGAAAAGAAAAGGTGAAAAATCTTTATGAATGCATAAAGGGGAAGCTCAGTTTCTGCATTCTTGTCTTGCAAGATATAAACCACAAGGACTGACTATTAGAGCATTTTGGTCATGTGGCCTTGCAACTTCAACTGAGGCTGCACAACTTGCTTTGAACAATGAGTGCTTCTCTGCTGTAGCAGCATAAACCACAACTGATTCAGTGTCTAAGAAGTAAAACTCTGCTTTTTCCTTTAGGGCTGAGACTGTAATTTTATGCTTGTGAAGGTACTTACCTTCTTAGGGCTTGTGGCTCCAAGTCATAAAATGCAAGGATTTGCAGTATGGTGACGCATTTTCTTTATAAATGGAAAACACTGATTTACTTGAAATGCCATTGTATTATGGGAGAGAACTAATAAATCCCTTGTCTATTGTCTCAATTTTTTCTATATAATTACTAAAGGAACAAAATTATTTGGTTTATGTTGGTTTTGCCATCTGTTTCTGAGCAATCCTTCTTTGGTCTTGTGATAAAAGCATCACTTTTTGCCAAAATGAGAAACACGCTTGAGGTTGCCAATGGAAAACCCCGTATTCCTCCATCCCAATGACAGTCTCATGGCAATTTCACAAAACAAACAAATGTTTACAAGCAGAGGCAGTGCCTTCAACCCTAGGTTATATGCAGTTCATCGATCTGAACAACAGAAACAACTTTTGAACTCTCAACTTCATGGTTTCTTGGCTGATCTTTGCTCACAAATAAGGAGGCTGAAGTTCTTCAGGGAAGACCTGGAGGTGCTGGCATGTAGCAGGCAAAGTTTTCTGCAACTCTGATTTCCCCATGAATGAAAGCAGGGCTCTTTCAGCACATAGCTAGGTAGAATATTTTGGCTTATCTTTGTTTGAAACTGATGTTATGCCTTGAATTCATGTAACTTGTGACACCAAAGGTAAGACTGGCCAAACAACAGAAAGAATTACCATGCTCTGTTGTTTGCCAAGAGACCCAGGCAGGCATGTGATGTGGTGGTTCACTTACTTACACTCCTGCTGAGGAAAGGTCGTGAGTGCCTTTCCTCCCACAAGACTCTGAATGAAGAAAATTAAGGTGTCTCATGAGGAGTGAAGGCAATATTGCCCTCATGTTGCAATCATGTTATTGGAAATCTCTCGATTATGCAGTAAGATAAGAGGCTGCTCTTCCTCCTCTTTGAAAGCTAATTGTTTTAACAAGCAGAGTGGCAGCGTGTCCTCATTGGAAGGATGCTATTCATGCTGCTCTGCTGTTATCTGCTGGCTGCTAAGCAATTATTTGAATTCAGGAAATGAAGCACACCCTTCAGTTTTATCTCCAGTAACAAGTCCTTGATGCACAAAAGGGACCTCTTGTGAAACTGTTGTCATTGTCAACAGGAGAGAAATTGTTCTATCCAATAATGAAAGAATTGCTGTCCACTTCAGATTAGAAGTAATTAATGAAGCAGACTGCTGTGCTGTGGGGAGTCACTTGGCTGAGCTATTAGAGAAGAAACTTGTCAAAAAACTCTCCAGAAGGGCAGTGCAAAGACATCAGATCTGATTCTTCTCTTAGTCTGCAGGGTGCCTGAACAGCAATTTGTCCTCATCTGCAGTACAGGCAAGAGGACTGACCATGCTGTGACTCCAGGGTGTCACCATTACATGGTACATCCTGGTAGAGTGGTAATCTCATATTTTACAGGCACTCTTCATAAGAGAGCTGCTGAGTTTTGTGCACTTTAGTTGCTGGTACATTTACAAGAATTTCCTCGCTCTGTGGAGACCAGGATAGTAACTGAGAATTCTATTTCCAGTAAGAGATTAAATTTTCTTTTATTAGTTAGTCTGGTCTACTCTAAAACTGAGAGACATTTGTGATTACTGATTTCAGCTCTTGCAGATTTTAAAGACTTCTGAAGGGGGAAGGGGTTTAGGATATGGGCTTTACTGATTAGACTTCCAGCTTAACAGCCTGGGAGGAAGAAAAACTTGCTGAGAAACTGTAATTTTGTTTATGCACAAACAATCTGTCTTGGTTCTTCCTCCTGAGATATGGGAAAATGTAACAGATATGAGCAGATCTCTGTCAAAGCTTGTTTCCCCCACAGTCCTAGGCTTGGTAACAACCACTGAACTAATACAGTAGAATTAATCATTGAATTATGTGAAAATAAACAGTGCTGCCTGAACAAACATGTCCTGCTTGGCCCTGCAAAATGAATCAGCCAGATACTGTTCCTGGAATAGCTCGTGCACATAGAGATAGGTAAACAGCTTGTCTACATTTGCACTCCAAAGCATGCCAAGGTAGAGAATGAAGAAATATTTTCCTGTCTTCCAGGGTGAATACTTCTCAGCTTTCAAGCAGGCTTCCCGTCGTGAGGATGACATTGCTATTGTGACCTGTGGGATGAGAGTCCTCTTCCGAGATGGCACAAGCCGAGTGGAGGAGATAAAACTGAGCTATGGAGGAATGGCTCCTACCACTGTCCTGGCTCTAAAAACTTGCAAGGAACTCACTGGCAGGTAGGGATTTTTCTGTGATAAAGACTGTCTAATGGAACTGGGCTGATTTTTACAGGAGCAGTTAAATATCTAAAACACCCTAAAACCTCTCTAAAAGTTCATCAGAGGAGGAAGGGGAAGAAATATAGTTATGCTTCTGCAGCAGCATGTTTTGTGTAATGCCTTACTTCCTCCAATATGCCTTACCCTCAAAAGATCCATGTCATTTTCTCATTCAGAGAGCCATTTTCTTGCCAAATCCACTCATCAGTTGAAGTGGACAGAAGCTGGATGTGTTCATGACCTACAAAACTCTGTTAATTTCAAATTGTATGGAAAGATCAGTGCTTTTACCATGTAACAGCTTTGCCATATCTTTAGGGAAGGTAACATGAGCCCAAGATGAGAGCAAAGCACATGTGCTAGGAACAGATAGAACTGATGGCTATTGCTTGACAGCTCATGGGAACAGCATGAAGCTGCGTCAGGGGAGGTTTAGGTTGGATTTTAGGAAAAAGATTTTCACCCAGAAAAACAGGCTCCCCAGGGCAGTGGTCAGCACCAAGCCTGACAGAGCTCAAAAAGCATTTGGACAACAATCTCAGGAACATGGAGTGACCCTTGGGGTGTTCTGTGCAAGGCCAGGAGCTGGACTTGATGATCCTGATGGGCTCCTTCCAGTTCAGCATATTCTGTGATTCTGTCTCAGAAGAGTTAGTGTGCCCTGGTGAATTTAGGTCTGAACAAGGTCTGTCACCTTTGTTCCCTTGCAGAGACTGGAATGAGAAGCTGCTGCAGGATGCCTGCCAGTTACTGTCAGCTGAGATGGATCTGTCTCCCTCCGCTCCTGGGGGCATGGTGGATTTCCGACGCACACTCACCCTCAGCTTCTTCTTCAAGTTCTACCTGACAGTCCTTCAGAAACTGAGCAAGAGTGGCACTGTGAGTGCTCCTTGGGAAGGCAGATCTGGGGAAGGAGAACCTCTTTGTGCCGCCTTGGTGGGGAAGGCATGGGGAGGGTTTAGATTTGAGCAGAGTCCCCCTGATAACAAAATCCATGCTGCGATAGCTGCCAGAGCTACTCCACTGCTTGCATAACAGGGACTTGTGTGTCTTCCCATTTGCTTCCTCGTGGCACCCTCATGTTGTGGTGGAAGGGTTCAGAGGATCATGAGTTCAGAGGATGACTCCTGGACTTCTCCCATTTGCTGCATTACAAGTGGTCTTGTGCCTCTGTGGTTATTCTTGGCACAGAGCCTGAGGCTCTTTTTGCCTTTAACTCAGTAGGTTATGGATTACCTTATGTGGGAGATGGAGAATGGAAGATATCCTGAGCTACTAGGGAAAGTGAGAAAGGAGTTGGAAGGGAAGGTGATTTTCTTGAATATGTCTCTGGCAGAAAACTATGTGTGAGCCTGTCCCTTCAAATTACATCAGTGCTACAGAGCTGTTTCACAAAGATCCCATTGCAAATGCCCAGCTCTTCCAAGTAAGTAGCAGCTTTCCCAAGTAAGTAGCAGTGTCAGCATGACATAGATGGAGGCTCTTCTGTAGCCCAAACTGTGCTTCTTATCTGCTTGTCTCCCTGAGTATGGTCATTGCATAAACTTTTATAATGCCATGCATGAAGCTTGTATTTGGGTCTCAATCCTTTCCTCACTTTAGGATACTATTCTTTCCTATCATTGCCCAAGACTGTTGCAGAGAGCTTTATAAAAATCACTTTTCCTCCTGTAGCCAGCTCTGTATCCAAACTGAAATTCCCTTGTGCTTTCCCCAGCTATAGCCTGTCTTTCTTGGCATTTCTCAGGCTTCACACTCGGGATGTATCTTCTTTCTTATTTCTCTGTTAGTGACCCATTCTCTTCAGCTTTGAGAGTAGAATCAAATTTCAGAACTTGAACCTTCTTATACAAGATGTGAAATCAAACCCTTCCCCTCCACAGCAATTTCAAAATCCTTTCAAAATCCTTTCACTTCATTCCCTACAGCTCCCCTCTGTGTAGCCACATCTTGTGGCATCTTGTTTACCTTCCTTTCACACAGGACTGAGACCCCACCCCATTCCCCATTCATTAGAATGTATCACAGTGCCCTTTGCTCTCCCATCAATGCTTCCATCCCCTTCCACCCAAGCCAGTAGTAGTCAGCCATGTGTTTCACTCCAGGAAGTGCCCAAGGGGCAGGCTGTGGAAGATATGGTGGGCAGGCCTCTGGTGCACGTTTCAGCAGCCAAACAAGCCAGTGGAGAAGCTGTGTACTGCGATGACATCCCTCACTACGAGAATGAGCTGTACCTAACGCTGGTGACCAGCACTAAGGCCCACGCTAAAATCCTGTAAGTGTTGCTTCTGAGTTCCAAATGTTGGAAGCATCCAGTGCCTGGTGGCTTAGAAAACATCAATCTGTCAGGGTGTGGGTGAGGGAAAGGGTTTTGCCTAGGTGGGAACTCTAGTTCCTTGCACATTGTTACATGGAGGCGAGCTGTGTGTGTGACAGCTGCCTTGCAAGCCTGGATCAGTGGGAATGTGAGGGAACCAACATCAAACTTTGGGCTTTGCTGAAACACAAAAGCCTTCAGCCTAGACCAAACTTTTTGCATTTCCCATCTCTTATACTCAGGCATGCAGGATTAAAAAGGATCAGGGTAGAGAGAGCACCACAGAGGCTGGGATGGCATTTCAATCACTCACCGGAGCATGCAGCTTGAAGATCCTCTTTCGATCTGCCTGAAAAATGAGGTTGTAAGATGCAGCTCTTCCAGCTCTCCTGCTGGTAGAGTCAGCTGTGTGCAATGGGTTTTGCCTTGCACAGTGCTTGCCTGCACTGGCTGTGATCAAGCCCTCTGCACAAAAGTCATTTGTGAATTGGCTTCAGCTATGAGGTGTAGCCCTGTTTGTGCTTGGCTGTAGCAAGATGGACAGGTCAGTATTTGGAAGTACAGCTGTCTCAGAAAACATCTTGTCCATCCAGGGCATGACTGGTACCTAATTTATAACAACAGTGAATAACCAACTCCTAAAGGCCAATCCTGGCAGGTAATTCCATCTACATTCTCAAATGAATTTTAATGCTGTCATTGCAGGACTGGCTGCACCCGCAAACCCTAATTTTGTTTATATGGTGATGACTCTGCAGGCTCTCACCTGCCCTCAGCTGCCTTGATGTGGGACACTCTGTGTTACATTGGCTCGTGTCATCCTCAACAGGCTTGCAATGTGCTCTTTATTCCTTAGGCAACACTTCCTGCCTAGTTAGGCTTCCTGTCCAGAGCTTTCCCATTGTGGCAATGGGCAGCATGGTGGTCATGGATGTACAGACGTAGTAGTTGACTCCCAGGTTATGAAAGAAACTGCTCTGTCATCATAGTTAATTTTTAGGTGTTGCAATGTGCAATGCAGACATTTAAGTGTTGGTACTACCACCAGGGCAGATGGGGAGATAGAGAAGGCAACACATCCGTGCTTGTGACCACAACGTGTGGTGTTTTCTAGAAGCTGCTGTACATGTTTTCTTGCATTTATGTTGTGTACACATATTTCAGGCTGGGAGCCTGTACCATTCTGTAGAGGAAGTAGTAGCATATTTAATCAGGGGACAAAGGTATCTCAACCTATGGTTTTGGCAGTCAAAACCTTGACTCTGAAAAATTCCACTTCATCCAGGTCAGATTTTGAGCACCAAGCGTAAATCAGACACCATCTGCCTCTGCATTTGTAACTAAGGGCGAGTGTTAGGGGGTTGTTTCTGAGCTACTGCTGCAGAAACACAGGGAGGAGAGCTTTCCAAAGAAAAATAGCATTTTGAGTGCCTGCTGTCTAAGGGCTCATGTGGGAAAGTTCGTTCATACATTTAATGTCTTTTTTAAAAAGTCTGTGGTCCACTGGGATGTAGTAACAGCTGCTTTCAGGCACAGTTTATATCAAAGTTTCAAGAATCTAAACAAGTTGCTGAAAAAATTGCAGCAATTTACAGAAGGCAGTAAATCATTCAGTCAGCAAAATCAAAGCTACAGCTCTTCTATTCACAACTGTTTCTCTGTAAAGCCAATGTGCAATATTGCAGAAGAAACCTGAAAGCCTTTTGTAATATTTTTTTTACTAAGTTTTCCATATAAAAATTAAATTATATTGACCTTTTTTTAGTTATTTTGTTGCTGAGTTTTAAATCTATATATTATTGGAGCAGACAAGCATTTTGGTTAGATGCCTCCTTTGCTGATTACCAAAGAAAGCCTTTCATGAAGGTTTTTGTCTTTTGGAACATCACTTCTTTTGCATCCTCTTGAAAACACTGAAGCTTTCTTATGATTGATCCTCAACAGTTTCTCCCTGATTCACCCATGGCAGGTGATACATGTCTGCACTAAAATTTCATATTTATCCATACTCAGGGAATTCTTGCAAGAATCATGGCAGCTAGGAAGACAGTGCAGACAGCATCACTAACACCAACTTGTCATCAAAGAATCTTTAGTACATGTGGCAATTGGATCAAGTTCAGATATGTCGTAGGGAAAAGATGTATGACACAGTCCAAAGAAGCAGGCTGGTGATCAGTCTCACAGTCAGGATTACCATTTTCATATAAATCCCAAATTATTTCAGTCTCATGTGTTATGCTTTCTGTCATAGTCTCATGTGGTATTCACATGGCATACCCAAACTTGAGGAAATCAGGCCTGAATTTGTATTGGAATGACATAATCATTTACACAAAGAAAAAAATGAGAAATAACACTGTCTCTCCTTCTTTCCTTAGTTCTGTAGATGCATCTGAAGCTCAGAGTGTTCCTGGGTTTGTGTGTTTCGTCTCTGCTGAGGATGTTCCTGGCAGTAACATCACTGGCATCGCTAATGATGAGACTGTCTTTGCTAAGGATGTGGTATGTAGCTGAAAATAGCCTTTTTCAATCATGCTGCCCAGGAGATAACATTTCTCATTTCTCATACTGTCCAGTCATGTCCTCTACCTTAAACAGAGATAATTCTAACTGCCCTGGGGTCAATAGAAATCTTGGTGCCAAATTCAGTGAGGCCCAAGTCCCTTTGCCCTGTGCCCCTCTCCTCTGTTATCTCCACAATTCTCCCCTGTGCTGCAGCCCCCTGGGACAGGCTCGCTCACTCAGCTGCTGTCCAAATTTGCTTGTGATTCTTTTCTCTGGGCTGGTTTTTAATAGACTGGTCTGAACAAACTGCATAAAAGGAATAGATGAAGAGAATTACCATGAGACTCTTGTCACTGCCAACACACACCCCAAATGATGGTGGGTCCCAATCTTGCCTGTAGGTCACCTGTGTGGGTCATATCATCGGTGCAGTCCTTGCAGACACACAGGAACATTCCAGGAGAGCAGCTAAAGCTGTGAAGATTAAGTATGAAGAACTTAAACCTATTGTCACAATTCAGGTAAGATGGTTCAATTCTGCATCTGCAGTTGGCCTGGGAGCCTCTGATGTCTTGTTCTGTTCTCACACACGTGGTTACTTAACCCCACATTTTGTTTGTGTTTGTGGGTGCAACAGGATACGGATTGAAGGAATAATTTGTGTATTTAAATATAAAGAAGGTACATCTTTGGTGCCCTACTGATTTAGAGTACATTAACTTTTTCTGTGCTATTTAAAGCTGAAATGAATAAACTGAGCTCGGGGAGATAATATTGTGCTCAACAGAAATTTGTTTAAATGAACAAGGTTACTGTGAGTTATATTCTTATCCACAGAGCTTGCTTTTAATATTCTCTGGTGTGACCCTGCTGGATTTATTTATATCCATTCCCTCTTCATTCTCTCATTTATAACAACCAATAATAAGGTGTGAAAATATCTTTTCTAGCTCAGTCACTGCACTGCTTCTCTGACATTTCTGCAGATCACTTGTCTAGTTTCTAAGCTGGATGAAATTTGTTTTCAGGAGTTCACTCCCTGCTGTGAACTGTATGAACAGAGTCTTTAAGTGGCTTTTCTCAAAGCTGAAGAAGTTCATGTCCAAATGCTTGATCATTTCATGCTTTTTTATTTTTTTAACTAGAAAATTTGTTCACAAGATTTCCTTATGAGACAGTAAAAGCAAATAATAATATCTATACAGCTTTCATTTCTAGAAATGAGAAAGAAAAATGTATGAAGCCATTTTTAGTGGAGAATTAGAAACACAGGATTCTAATGAAATGTTCTCGATAGTATTTCATACCATGTATTTTGTAATGTGAATTCTATTCATGCAAACAGAAAGAGTCTGTGTACTGTCTAACACAGACATTGGTACTGTCATCTAAGGACAGAGATTTTTGGGTTGTTTGTGTCATTTGTGGATTAACAAACAATATGTGAGGTCTTTGCCTTTTCTGAGGCTTCTAGTTGTTTATTCAGCTAGGGAACATCAGAGTGGAGCCAAAAACGTGCTGATTTGAGGGGTTTTGTTGTTTGATATTTGATGGGGGTATTTTTCTTTATGGAAAGCTTCGGTTTAGGCAAAAGGAAAATGCCTTTGTTAAATTTCCCTTAGAAAGATGGTTGTATATTAGCTCTGAAGTGAAATACTTCTGCACTTCTTATCTGAGAGATTTTGTTTTTTCTTTCTTGCCCTTTTTTTTAAATTTTTTTTTTCTATTATTTTCCTTCTTCCTACCTTATGGGCTACACACAAGAGTTAATAAAAGTTGTAAGTTATAGTTGTAAGTTACAGGCCTTGAGGTTCTGGTCCACAATGTAAAATGAATCACATGCAGTACCTTAAGATTGTCCAATTATGGTGTTGGTTGTGAAATTGCTGTGTTGCCAAAAGTTATTTTGTATTGCTTTTAGTCAAGCCTCCTTGCTACTACCACAGAAAGGGTCTGATAAGTTCTTGTGCTTTTTATCTCAGATATTTCTTCTTCTTCAGTTAGAGAAAGTTTTATTCCACTTACACAAAAATGTCATTGTGTTGTTCTGTTTCCTAGGAAGCCATTGAGAAACAATCTTTCTTTAAGGCTATAAAGAGGATTAATAAAGGAGATGTGAAAAAAGGATTTGAAGAATCTGATCACATTTTGGAAGGTGAGAATAAGCATCAATAATTATTTTAAAATAGTATAGTTTGTGTCAAAAGAAGTCAACTGTCAGCCTCCTTTTTATGCATACGGTACTAAGAGTAAGGCTTGCAGGACTAAATTAATTTCATATAAAGTTTCATATTGGTGTACAAATTTTGTTGTTTCAAACAGACCTGGATGCTCCCATCTGTGCCCCCAGAAAACACTCTTTTTTCAATCAAAGGACACATTTTTCTTGAGCAAATATTCTGAGCAAAGAAGGTGGTTTTTTTTCTTTGCTGAAATTTTTCCCTGTCCAGACATAGTGTGGTCTAAATCTTATAGACAGCCAATTTCCTGTAATCTGGTGTAATGGCTGTATCTTAGGCAAATGGGACACTGTGAACAGAGCAGGGCCATGACTGAGAAAAGAGGTTGTTTCTGACATTTGATTTTGTGTAGCATGACTGGAAATTGTACCCTCAGCACTGCCAGGTAAGATGTCCTGTGAAAGAGTCACATGCAGTGATACAGAGTTGATTCCCAGTTAGATTGTCTCAAGGAATTTTGGGTTTCTATTTCTGTTCTCCTGTTTCAAAGTTTGTAACCTTGTATTTTATGTACTCAGCTAGACTACACTTGATTTATTTTTACTCTTATCTCGGTGGTGTTATTGAGGCAATCTTGAAAGGCACCCAATACTGCATCTTAAGGGATGCTGGACCAATGGCATGGTGTGCAGGCTTACTTCTGAAATGCCAGCCACTTGTGTTTCGGAATGAAGATTCCTAGAAAGTGGAAAGGAAGCATGTCTGGATTCTTTAATGTGTTTTGAGTTTATTTTTTGTTGTTTTTTAAACATTGAACCAGAAGTGTCAGTTTTAGAGCTAGTGTTATCTAGTGCTGAGCAGAGCAAAGGGTTGTCAGTTAACACATGTACAAAAGGCAGCAGATTGAAGGCAAAGTATGATGGGAGACACCTCATAACACCAGGAACATCCTTTTTATGGGACACTTCTTTCAATTTTCTAGGAGAGATGTACATGGGTGGTCAGGAGCATTTCTACCTGGAAACTCACTGCACTTTGGCTGTGCCAAAGGGAGAAGATGGTGAGATGGAACTCTTTGCATCAACCCAAAACCCAATGAAGACACAGGTACTTCTCAGTAACTTGGTGCCTAAAAGGCATCTGTTTCTCAGTTTCAGACTAGATGAATGATTGTTTTATAGTTGCTCTTATTTTATTCTTCAGTTAAAAAACCACATAGGCTTAGAGTCAGGTATGAGATCTAAAGTTTTTATCCATCCTCTTGGAGTCCTGAATCTCATTCCAGGTGACAGAGATATTTCTGTTGGTAACACATCCTGGTTAAGGGGGATTGCAGCCCTTCCTGGTGAGGGTCCCAGCTGTTCAGGAGACACGATGCTTGAGAGAGAGGTGGTGAAACCACTGGCTGTGCACCAACTCCCCCATTCCATGAGATAGGCTACTGGCACCATGGGGTGTCCTTGGCCTGTTTACTGGCTCACCAAGACTGTCCAAAGATCTCTCAGTGAAGTGAGGGTGGTATGGCTGTCAAACCCTGTGCTGAATGAGATCTGTGTCTTAGTAACCTCATCTCATGTCAGTCTTTTCCTGAATGTGGCCCTGTGGGCTGCAGCACTGTGTCTTTTCCCCTCAGAGGCCACATGCTGGGCTTATTGACTCCAGTTGCATCAAATCCAATATTTGCACTGTTGAAATGGTTTCAGGAAGGCTGTGTGTTGGCATCTAGTTCTTAACACCAGCTGAGCTTGTACATGTCCTGCTGTTTTGTTTGTCTTTAGGAGTTTGCTGCTAATGCACTGGGAGTGCCTTCAAACCGGATTGTGGTTCGAGTGAAAAGAATGGGAGGAGGATTTGGAGGAAAAGAGACTAGGAGTACTATTTTGACATCTGTAGTGGCTGTTGCAGCCTTCAAGTAAGTTTGGGTGTGGGGAACGGATTTTTTTTCCTTCAGACTGTCCCAGGTTGCCTCTTTGTGGAGCACCATTTGTGCTGGAGCACTTTCAATACTCTCCATATCTTCTTACTGTACAACTTACAGCAAGCTTGGGATTTCCCAGAGGAGGTGGCTAATGAGTTCTTAGCTGATAGCAGGGATTGAACCTGCCCAGAGGGACTAAGTTTATGCAGGAATGTCAGCTTTTAATAAGAAAGGTGGAAAAACCTCCGTATTCTTTACTCCTTTGGTGCTCTCTGAAAACTCTTGTGTCTCAAATTATTTCCCACTCTCCTGCACTTCACCCCAAACATCCAGCACCAGCCATGTTGGTTTTTTTTGTTTTGTTTTGTTTAAGAGACTCTCTTCCTTGTTCAAAACTCTATAGCACCAGTCTTGCATCATTATTTATCTACTCTTCTGCAAACTCCCTCTTTGGATTTTCCTCTAGGAATGGTGGCAGGCCTTGGAACCCACAGATTTCAAACCTCTAAAAGCCCAGGGAATGTACCTAGGTTGCAACAATTTGTGAAGAGTAGATTGGAAATGTGCTCCTGGTTTCTGGAGTTTTGCTGTGGGCTCATGTTTAACTGTGCAGGTTAACTGAACATGGCCTCTGAGATGACATTTCTGACCTTCCTGTACCCTGCCCTTCCCAGTACTGCCCTTGCTGGCAGTGCTAGAGGGATCTTGCAACACAGCAGCAGTTTGATACAACGCCTTTGGATGAGAACAGTCAAAATGAAACTGTTTTTAAATTGACTTCATTTTTTTCTGTTCTGAGCAAACAACCTGCTTTCTCTAATTAATCAGTAATACATTTGCATTCTTTTCTTCTCTTTACCTCTGCCAGCCAAACCACTGTTTGACATCCTGGAGGTTGCAAAATAACATGTATGGCATTCACTAGATACTTGTACAACCTGAAGACAGGCACTCAGAAGGCAAAATTGTTGGAAAATTAAGAGGAACTCCTACTTTCCCCCTTGTCTTCCTCCTTGATAATAAATAAATAAAAAACAAGGTCAAATTGAAGGCTAGTTAGTACTTTACTTTGCATTATTATATAATTCCTATGGCATTGTCTCTTTCAAAGCCAAAAGAGTGCCTTGAGAAAAAGTCTGGAAAACAGTGATTGCTCAGTTATTAGCCTCTATCTCTATAAGAAATGATCCTCTTTTATAATATAAAAATCTTTGCAAGAATTTTCACAAACAGGCCCTGACTTTGGAGCTTTTTTTAATTCAGTTTTGCCACTTTCTTAAGAGTAAGATACATAAACCAAGTAGTTTACCCTTAACTGTCCATTGCCACTCTGGAAAGGCAAAGAGAAGAGCCTTGTTCTACAGGAACTGTATTGTGCATTTCAGGCTTTGCCTAAAAAACTGCATTCTTTGACAGAACTGGCCGTGCAGTGAGGTGCATGCTGGATCGAGATGAGGACATGCTGATAAGTGGTGGGAGACACCCCTTCCTGGGGAGGTACAAGGTATGAACACACATGAGAAGAATCTATGCAGCCTCAGTGCTGTCTCCTGAGACATCAGAAAGCAGTAAGATAATGTGGAAAAATGTTCCACTGCTGATCTCCCCCGCTGCAAATAGGCCAGGTCAGATGGGGTGGTGCATTTTTTCTGGTAAAGTGCTGCAGAAGTCATTTTGGCTTGGATGGTTCCCTTTTTGTGACCTCAGCATAAATAATTCTGGTTTCTTTGCAACCAAGACTTTGCCCCTGCTGACTATCACATTGCTTTTAGAGCCTCACCCATTCCTTTAAAGCACTCTTTATACAGCAATGCACTTTGTTAACTTCCTCTCTGCTTCAATCCCCCTCCAACTGCTGCTGCTTTTGAAAGCAAAAACTTGGTAAGGAAATTGTGGCTGTGATAAGTGGCCAGCAGTTAATCTGGAAGAGTTTTCTGGAGCCAGATTGACACATGCACGAAGCCTTTACTGGGGAACTCCCTCAGCTGCTGGCTGTGCCTGCCCTGTGCTGCACTGGGGACAGTCAGCCCTCTCTGCCTGTGAGATCCATTCAGTTTCTGGAGGCAAGCACAAAGCAGAACGTTTTGTAGAATACTGATTACTGAGGAGACACTTTCTTGGCAGGTTGGTTTCATGAAGAATGGGAAAGTCAAGAGTCTGGAGGTGTCATACTACAGCAATGGGGGCAACTCTGTAGACCTTTCTCATGGTGTAAGTAAAATTTTCTGATGGCTGATTAAGTGGAAGGTGTGTTTCTGTGCAACCTTCTGCTCTGCCTTCAGAGAGCTCTTGCCTACAGCACTGCTTGCACATGCAGCTCTTTGACATGACTGCAAACAGATTTTGAAGGGCTTTTGGAGCATCCACAAATGCTCTGTGAGCCAACTGAGCTGCCTTGGCGTGCGCCACATAATTCTTATGGATGCTGTAATAACTCAGATTGAGCAAAGGGGTCAAAAATGTTTGCTTTTCATTAAAGAGGGCTGTGATGGGAAAGCTGTTGCACAATGCAAGGGGACTGATAAATCCCCAGTGCTAGGGAAAGATAGTTCCTTGGAAAAGGAAGCATCCCAGTCAGTAGGCTGATCAGGGCAGGGTGCCTAAATCAACAAGCTTGTAAAGGAGTGGCTAAAGCCAACACTGTGCTCACAAGCAGTAAGGACAAAAAATGGACCCAAGCTCTGAGTTTGTCTCCAAGAAGTTTTGCACTGATGAATAAAAAACTCTCCTTTTCTGTCATGTGAGTAACCAACTCAATAGCCCAGTGTCACTCAGGTTTATTCTAGCTCACTTTCTCCAGTCCACTGAGTTTTGAATAATTTTCTGCAAAAATGGATCCTTTCCCATAGGAAAAAACTTCAAGAGCTCTCTACCAGAACCACATTTGATGCTGGTAATGTGGCTGGTGCTGGGCAGAGCAGAATGACAGGCAAGTGTCTTTGGATAAGCTGAGGGCCAGGTTGAGAACACATCTATGTAATTGTCTTTTTGACTCTGTCTGAATCAGGGGACTGGAAAGTGCTCCGTATAGAAATAAGGTTGGGTTGTGTGTAATGTCCTCTCTGTGCTGCTGCTGGAAGTGAAGTCTGGAAACACAAGCCAGAAAGAAGCTCTGGCCCTTTCCCGATGTGGACAATACGTGGACAAAAATCTCAAATCTTGCAGTTCAGTAGTTACTGAAAATCTTTATTTCATATGTTTGGCCTTACTGCCATAACCCAGTGCTGAGTCGCTTGATATCAGCAAGACTTCTTTTCCAGTAATAGATTACTCAATATAATGAAAATTCAGTTTCTTTCAGACAGGAAATGGGATTTACTGACAGTTTGACTTAGCATGAGCACAGGGCCGAAAAAGGACTTTGAAGCTCAATCTGTCCCAGAGCCTTGAGTGTCAACAATGCTTATTGTCCTGTCCTTCAGGAGGACACCACTTGACATTCCATTGCACATGGGAGGCAGTTCTGTCCGCAGTTCAGTGCTCATCCAGCTATGTTGACTGCAGCACTGCAGGGTGCAAGAGAAAGTGCTGATTGTTGTAAATTAGCTTCAGAGCTTCCAGTCTGGTTTTGGCACTGGTGAGAAGTCTGACATCTAATTCATGTCAAATGTGTCCACCTTCATTCCTTTTCTTCACCAGGTAATGGACAGAGCCCTGTTACATTTGGATAACTCCTACAACATCCCCAATGTCAGCAGCGTGGGCATTGTTTGCAAGACCAACTTGCCTTCCAACACAGCCTTCCGTGGCTTTGGAGGGCCCCAGGGAATGATGATTGCTGAGTGCTGGATGAGTGACCTTGCTCGGAAGTGTGGCCTGCCAGCTGAGGAGGTACAGACCCACTGACACCTTCCAGGGTGATGCTGCCTGAGAACTGCATCAGCCACACAAAATTTTGAAGCATAAGAACTTTTGCTTCATTTTTACTGAGCTCCTAGCAGGATCTCAAACTTGTGTGACAGATACATTTTAGCATGGATTATGTTCTGTTTAATTAAATTCCTTGGTAGCCTCAATTTTGTAACATCTACTTTAAGGATAGCTATTAAAAGAAGAAAGTCCAAAGGCACTAGGTACCTTAATCTTACTGACAATACGCATTAAGTCCCAATCTCTAAAGATTTCCAGCCTTAATGTCTTAGTTCATGTTTTCCTATAAACAGATATATGCTTGTTAATTGTTTTGCTCCTTGGCTCTTTTTAGAAAGAGCCAAGGAGTAAAATCAGGAATCGACACACTTTAGATCTCATCCCTCCTTGTCCAAAGCATTAAACTTGGCCTGTCCTTTCTGTGTCTCTTTGGGAAGGTGCGGAAGCTCAATCTGTACCATGAAGGAGACACAACTCATTTTAACCAAAAGCTGGAGGGATTTACTCTACGGAGATGCTGGGATGAATGTTTGTCCAGCTCCAGCTATCACACCAGGAAGAAACTGATTGAAGAATTCAACAAGTAGGTGCTCTGGAGTTGTCTTGTCACACTGGGTGCACCTGTTGCCTACCAACTTCTGCAAGTTCTCTTAGCAACCCGAGTGATGGGAAATCACACCTTATATTTGCAGACTGAATTCTAAATATTTATCTTTTTGAAATCCCTTCATGCTTACCATCAGAGGAAAAGTCTATCAGTGAGCTGGTAGCATAAATAAGGCCAGGATCAGACCTAGCATGATGTGATTTTGTTAAGTGAAATGTAGCAAAGAAGAGAGAGTCTGTTAAGTCCAGCTAGGATTTACACATGACTACCAAGGCAATCTGTTCATGCTTTCTCTGCCTTATAGACTTTTTTAGTTGGCTTGTATACACAACTGAACAGTTAATAGTATGGACAATTGCTTCTATAATGCTTGCAGAAGGCATCAGTTGGAATTTCTTCTTGTTGGAAGACACAAAAAAAGCCTTTCTTTAATATAAATTAGTGAATAACTCTGTCTATATCACAGTCAGGTATTTAATTTCCATTAATGCACACTCAGAGGGAAGCATAGTGTTGATTTATGATAAAAGGCTCATGGGTATACAATGTTCTTTCCTTGCAGGCAGAACCGCTGGAAAAAGAGAGGGATGAGCATCATTCCTACCAAATTTGGCATCAGTTTCACTGTCCCATTTCTGAACCAGGTCTGTAAATGTCATTTGCCCTTTCACTAGAGAAGCTGGATTTATGCTGCCTCCCCCAGGCCCTCCTCCATTTGTACCAAACTGGAGTTTCTTGAAACAGTAGTAAATTAGTTGAGAAAAATCACACATTTTTCAAGCCAAAATGAGCACCACAACAGTTACCAGTATGTACTGTCCAAAAGATACCACAATAGAGCGACATTCCCATGGTATTGTGTTGACTACCAATAGCAGAAGCACTGCTCCTGTGTTTGAGCTGATTTGATGGACTGTCAGTGGTGGAAAGTTGAGGTAAATGGCGCATCTGTGTTTCACAGGAGCAGGATTGGATTATTTCACCTGCTTTCTGAGCTGAAAATACTGACTGAGGTTATGTCGTTGGAATTTCTAGTGAGTTGGTGAGACTAAACCAAACTCACCCCAAGTGTAAACAACTGGCTTTAGCTGCACCAAAGAACAACCTTAGTCTAGTTCTGAATGAATTCTCTCTGTAGTCTGCTAAGTACTCCACCAGTTAATTTATGATGATTAATGTTCCCTGTTGTAGGCTGGAGCTCTGGTCCATGTGTATACAGATGGCTCTGTGCTACTTACACATGGGGGGACTGAGATGGGTCAAGGACTTCACACCAAAATGATCCAGGTAATAATGAGTTTGGGCTTAACTGAGTGAGACATCTTTTCAGGACAATTACACTCTCCCATCAGTATTGCCTCAGACTTCCTCTGTGTGCATGCAGAGAGTAATAAATCAGGACTAATTCCTCTTCATTGTTTGAACAGCAGTGCTAGATTTCCAGAGTATTATCACAACTGAGTATTAGAATTAGATTCTTCATCATCTTAAATCTCATTATGTAAATAATGCAGGTTATGCTTACAGTTTAACTTCTCTGGCAATTTCAGTTCACCCCATAAAGGTACAGTTTACATCCCATTTTATACAAAAATTAGTTGTATTAAAAACATATGTATCTGCATATGCAAGTGTCATTGTAGTTAAAAAGGCTTAAGGGAGCAGCATTCCTTTGGCAGGAAAATGAAAGAAAATCTCATAGGGCTTTTGATCTTCTGATTCTTTTAACTGTTAAGAGAAGAATTTAGTCTCATAATAGTAAGTAAATGTCTGTCATTGTGGCAAAAGTGTATGTGTTCACACATTCAGTCTGGGAAATGCAAATATAACAATGATCTGGCTAGTTCTCAGTCACTGGAACAACTCAGTCTGCAGGAAAAATGAAGTTTATGGTGGGAGAGGGTAGAGATTGCAGTGTGGGTCCTGGCAGTGCAAGCAATGACTAACAATGCTCATGGATAAGAAGTGCTGTTTACCTTGTTTACCAATTGTTTACCTTTGCTCCACAGGTTGCTAGCAGGGCCCTGGGAGTCCCCACCTCCAAAATTTACATCAGTGAGACCAGCACAAACACTGTCCCAAATACCTCCCCGACAGCCGCTTCAGTCAGCGCAGACATCAATGGAATGGCCGTCCACGTATGGAAGCTGAGTTATTTAAAGGAGTGGGTCACAAGGGAGTGCTCCAGGGCATGAAAAGTTGTCCTGTATTTATCAGTTGCTTAAGGAAAACAACCATCAAAAGGCAGTTCCAGTCTAAGGATGCCTCTTAACTTTACCTGGTATAGCTACCAGTGGCATTAGATTGTGAATGACGATATTTTTTCAAGTTATTCAAAACTCTCCTTCAGTCCTTTGCTAGTTCTAAAGATAGAGTATTTGAGATTGCTTAAAATGAGCAGAACAAAGCATCCATTTAAATAGCCAGCTTCTAAGAAATTAATTCAGCCTTATCTATAACAAATGTATTTTGCTGCATGTGTTAACAGCAAATGGTTTGAGAGCTGTGCTCCACAAGCTCTAAGTGTTGATCAGCTCAGAGCAAATGTTCTGCTGTAGCAATGGCATGGTTGTGGCTGTCTGCCATGCTGGAGTTGCCAATGCATGTATTTGCTGAGTATGTGATTGTTCAATTTTAAAATAAGAATTTAGTACTGGCCATTTTCAGTTTAAAAGAAAAAGGGAAGTGAAACCTGCAAACTAAAATCATCAGGTGGGTTTTATTCTCTGCACAGCTTATCTGAGTAGGTTGAATTTTGAGAAGCAATTTTTTGTTCCTTCAGTGTTAAAGGATCATCTTGTAAGCTATGCTGAGCTGTCCTGTACAGACAGGGTACAGATAAAGTTACTGTATAAGAGTGGACTTCTTATATTTTGTGTCATGGTCCAGAAAGTTCTGTGCTGAATTTGGGATTCCTTTTTGCTATCAGCACAACCAATCTTCTTTAAAATCCTTTTCAGGCAACATTTCTTCCTGTGTAGCAAGACATTCACGCTAGTGAACTTTGTTCTTTTTCTATGATTTGCCAAAGTCCTAAAGGCAATATTGGTTTAAATAGATGGTTCTTTGAAACTCTTATAGGGCTCTTAATACCATAAGCTGGCTATTCAAATCTTAAAATACTGCTTCTTACTCTTCTTGTTTCTAGAATGCGTGTCAGACTATCTTAAAAAGACTTGAACCAATCAAACAGTCTAATCCCAAAGGATCCTGGGAAGATTGGGTAAGCTGTTTGTATCTGTCATGAGACAAGCAGACATTGTCAGAGATTGTTTTAACTGGCAAACCACGTCTATAGGTGTGTCCTCCAGGTCTTCTGCATCTTGCTAGCATAGATTTGAGCAAAGACAGTGAAACACAAATTTGGCACAGATCTCCAAGTAATTAAAGCTTGCAAGAGGTCATCCCCAAGACATCAGTTATTACTGATCCTGTCATTTCTCCAAATTTTGGGGCCACTGAGAAACTTCATCAGACAAAAGTCTTGAGTGGTTGCATATATTGGTAGTCAGGGACAGAAGGAAACCTGATTTTTAATGAATGGATTCTGTAGCATAGACAGCTCTTGTTGAGCTGCCATTTAGCCCCTGTAGTGCTCCTTGTCTGCAATATCTCTGTCCCCTCAATGGGAAGAAATGGATGGGCTGTAAGGCTCCCTTCAGATCTAAGCTCTACTCTTCATCTGAGGAGTTTCAATTTTGTGATTTGGAAGTCAGGATAGAATTTCCCTCACTGAAGTCAAGACGACCTGTCAATTTAACCTTTGTCTCTGAGGCTAAAAGTCTAACTGAATAGCTGAGAGACAGCCAACCAAAGCAGGTTTCATCCTCTGCCAGTGGTTCAAGTTCTGTCCTTAGTAGCTGCTGGTGGGGCTATCTGGGGAAGCAGCTCTAATCGTGATGTTTGGCAGTGCTGGAGCTGGGTAGTGTGACACCTGTCTGTCACTGGACATTTTCTACTTGTGGCCTCCTGGAAATGTTTTTGTGCAGTTATTTTGAAGGGCCTGGTGGTGCATTTTAATGTTTTCAAACTCTTGTTCACGTTGCCAGATTAAAACCGCCTACGAGAGCTGTGTCAGCCTGTCAGCCACGGGGTTTTATAGGTGAGTGAAAATTCACACTGCAGAGGCACTGACTCAGTTGCATGGATTGCATCCAGGGAAATTCTGTGAGGATTTACAGCCCCTAGTCCCTGCCATTGCTCTAAATTAAAGCTGCATTCCCTTTCCTACCTCCAAGTTGTAAACTGAGGTTAACAGTCTCCTCGCTGGAGAGAGTTGATTCCTGATGGAGCACAGCTCTGCAGACAAGTGAATCTGGAGTAGATCTGACTTCATTCCAGCTGACCTTGGTCTGAGGAAGATAAATGAAATCAGAGCTTTGCCTGGGGCTCTGCTCTGTGTCAGCCTTGTGACCTAGTGAACTGCCATGGGGGATAAGAGGGGACAAGGATTGTCCTTGAGGAAAATCCTGTCTCTTGCGGCACGAGCAGACACCAGTGTTTCCAGCATTGTTCTCCCACTTCAGACTCTTGCTGGACCCTGTGTAGCTCTGAAATGAGGCACTTCTCTTAGTCAGCTTTACTGCTGGAGAAAAGCAGAGATCATCTTTAAGGCAGAGGGGTTGACATTAATAAATAAACACAGTGTTGAGAAGAACCTATTTAAGACTAAAATGCACTATGTGTTAATTTCTTTTGCATCTCTGAAATGTACTTTTTTCTCTTAATCAAGTGACTTATCAGTATTTTAATAAACCAGTTTTCAGATAAAGTAGTCAGACACAAAATTTGCCACAAACTATACTGAAAATCAGTTCTAAGCTTAATAGAGTTTCCTCTTCAGCTTGACTATGTTCTGAAATTTATTGGCCTTAAAGAAAAGTTCACCTGCACTCTAAAAGCAAAGGATTTTTCTACTGGATTGGTAGATAATAGTTATCACAAGCCCTGAGATTTATGGGCAGGTAATGATGGCTTAAACAGTTTGATAGTTTCAATCAAGTTTTGGAATACAGAGCAGATATAGCAGATTTCTATTTATAGTTGTTTAGACTTTCAGTTTCTGCATGGGCTTGACAGAAGGAGTGAAACAAAAGTGAATAAGGGTTTTGATAAGTAGCGATGTAGTTGTATGTGATTCTTTATCAAGGCATGAAATGTGGTTTTGTTTCTCTTTGTATCAAGAATTCCTGACGTTGGCTACAACTTTGAAAAGAATGAAGGGAAACCATTCTCCTACTTCAGTTACGGAGTTGCCTGCTCTGAGGTTGAGATAGATTGCCTGACAGGTGACCACAAGGTGAGGGGTCAGCAGTGAAACAGCTCTCCATGTTTTGGTGACGGCAACATTCACGGGGAGTTACAACAAATACTGGGTGTCAGCCCATTCCTGGCTCTGTCATTGGTCTGGTGTGACCTTCAGCAAATTTCATAACTCCTCTGTTCCACACTGCAGCAATCCGTAAAGTGCAATAAAACAATAATTATCTACCTTGTGAGGATTTGGGGCTTAATGAATGATTGCAAAAGTTAATGGATTTGCTTGAGTAAGAGATAGCAGCACTGTGTTGGCATGAAGGTACAGAAACATCCAGGAATTGAGTTAATAATTAAAAAATAATACTGAAGACTTCTGGAAAGAAAGAAAGAAAATAAAAAGAAGAAAATAATTTAAATTTTATCAGGATCTGACCTAGTTGGTTATGCTCAGCTGATACCACTGATACCAGTAGCTTGGAATTAATATTAACTGGGTCCATTGGACCTTTGGGGAAAACTGCAGTGAGTTCCTTTGAATTATTGTTGGGGTGAACTGAGATTAAGTCAGTCTGAGAAGTTCAGCTGAGATATGAATATATGGGTTAGTGTTTGGGTACTCCTCCTCACACGAGACCACGGTGGACCAGTTCCAGAGATGGGTGCTGATTTACCCTTTTGTCCTGTTTTTCAGAACATTCGTACAGACATTGTTATGGATGTTGGTACCAGTCTGAACCCAGCCATAGATATAGGACAGGTAAGTGAAGGAGTATTGCTATTTCCACCATGTCAAAGCAATCACACTGCTCTCAGAATTTTCTATTTATGGTCCCTCTCCAGGCTGTGCCTTTGCAAACATAACCTTTTTAAGTTGGCACAGAATTACGTATGGAAGTATTCTGTTAATGTTTGGAGATTTTTGGCTTGGATAAGAAGACTACAGGATATTGTCCAGTCACCATCCCATTGATGTTTTTCAGGCTAAATCCCACACCTGATATTTATACTCCTGTTTATCAATATTAAGTTTATTTAATTTAGTGAAAATTCTCCTGTGACTAAAGAGTTAAGGTGGCAGATTCTGTCCTCCAGCTGCTGCTGTGTAGAATTCTCAAGAGGAAGTTGGACCAGTCACTTATCTTGCAAAGTCCTTGGGCAGGCACAAGATTACTTCAAAATTTTATGCAGTAATAATCACAATATCTCTTAGCAGATAAAGGTAATAACAAACACAGGGTTGTTTGACAGACCAAGAGATGAATTGTTAGATGTATGCTTATCTAGCCATCTTAGCTCACTGGCTAACTCTAGATGTTGATACGGTGTAACTCCAGTGAAACTGCTGCAGGATTTGGAATGACAGATGAGCATGAGTTGCAAAGCTCTGCTATAGCTAAAATGAAATTTCCTTGAAAGAGACAATTTTTCTGAAAGAGATATTTTTTTGAAGTGTCCAAGGGAAGAAAGATTTTCTGTCTTCGTGGCCTGTCGCTTTAGGTTTGGGAATTGAGAGATGGGTTAAATGGAGCCTGTCAAAGGGGTCTTCAATTCCTGTGTCCTTCCATGAATTGCTGCAGAGGTTCTGGGGGCACAGGAGAGAAAGGATGTGGTGTGAGTGCAGGAATATAAGTGCACAGAGATGAGTCAATGAATGCTTGTGCCAAATCTTTAGAACTGCTCTGGCTGTCATATATCTCAGTGGGCACAGAGAGCACAGCTGCTTTGTGCAGAGTTGTTCAAGAACATCCCCCTCTCATAATCTTTTTTCTCCTAAAATTTACAGTAGAAAAAATATGGAAAGAAGCTTTTTAGTACTTAAATGGATATGGGAGTGTTTTTGCAGATGTCTGTCCTGTGGACCTGATAATTTGCAGCACTTAGGAAAGCATTTATACTGAAACAGAAAGCATAAAATAATTTATCTTTAGATGTTCCATCTTTAGTCCTTTTAGTCTACTTGTCCTTTGATATATCAGCAAGTTCAACTCATTCAGTGTTCACCTGCCTGGGAAGAAATCAATATTTTATCATTTACTTTATTTTATTTTTCTGTTGCTTCATCAGAAAATTCCTGTCGAGCATTTACAGAAAATCTGTTTGTGTGTATTTGTAAATTGCTTCACCTGCCAGGGAAATGCAGCCACACTTATGTGGGAACAGAGGAATTGTGCAAAGATTGTGCCCAGCAGAAGGGGCAAGGGTTTAGAGATAAAAACCGGGATCTGTGTCAGGTGGGGAGGGTTGAAAACCCTGGTGGATGTCGTCACTGTTTGTCCTTGTGCAGGGAAGTACAGCAACAACAAAGAGAATGTAACCTTGTTTGGATGTGTTTGTAGATAGAAGGAGCCTTCATCCAGGGCATTGGGCTCTTCACCATGGAGGAGCTGCGCTACTCTCCTGAAGGGAACTTGTACACTCGAGGGCCTGGCATGTACAAAATCCCAGCATTTGGAGACATCCCAACAGAATTCAATGTGTCCCTTCTCCGTGACTGCCCCAACAGCAAGGCAGTTTACTCATCCAAGGTATGCCTGTGAGGTCTGTGGGCCTCTTACTGCCACATAACACTGTGAAGCTGAGTGGGATAAAGTCATGGTTCTGTGTGTCTAAACAGTTCATCTCGTTATGCTGTGGTCACTCTGAGGTCAGGATGTTTTTCTGTTTCTTATCAGAAATGTGTGTGCTAGCCTTTCTAGTTAGGAAGAACTGAAATAACCTGCACATTGCTGCCCTGATTGTGCATTAGACAGAACTGAAGTGGCTTTGCTGTGTGAGAAAGCTTGTGTTTTCTTCCTGTTTCTTCCTTAAACGGGCTGAGGGTTGATATAGCTCTGTGTTTCCTCACTGATCACACCTAGCACACTGGAGGCTGTTTTAGCATCATGTTTCCTCACTAATCACATCTGGTAGACTGAGGTTCCCATCTGGAAGGCAAAGGCTCACTCTTGCTTGTGCTCTGTCTAGGCTGTGGGAGAGCCACCTCTTTTCCTGTCTGCCTCAGTGTTTTATGCCATTAAAGATGCCATCTACTCAGCGAGGAAGGACTCTGGCCTGACGGAGGTGTTCAGGCTGGACAGCCCTGCCACCCCAGAGAGGATCCGCAATGCTTGTGTGGACATCTTCACCAAAATGGTAACAGCCCCTGGTCACAGTCTGCTCCCTGGCCAGCCTGCCTCATGGGGAGTGTGCCTGGAAGTCACTGGGATTAGGGCAGGATGGGGAGGCTGCGTCCCTGCTCCAGTAGATAGGGTTTGCTTCATGGGTGTTATCCTTCATTTAATGTGCCATCAGCTGAGAGCCAAATCCACAGCCCAGCACTGCTAGGGCTCCCACTGCAGGAAGGGCTGCTGTACAGTATCTCTGAAGTTCAGTCCATTCCACTCTCCAAGTGTTGTGTGTGAAACAAAGGCACTGACTGCTTGTCCTGATGCTCCTGACACTATCTCTCAGAGAATCATCATGTATGGTGAGGGCCACAGTGTGATTTAGTGGTGTCCCTCAGCAAGGGAGGGAGAGAAAAGTGTTCCTTCAAATACTCCCTTCTTCTGAATGTTATGGCCACAGGAGTCTCCTTAGAGCTGTGGACTTGACCTGAAGGAGTGCAGGAGTTATCCCATGTCACTCATGGCTTCTCATGGGCTGCTCTGTCCTGGTGTTGTCACTATGGGCTCCGTAGTAGTCAACCATCAGGCCTCTAACAGAAGTGCCATGAGACAGATGTCTCTGTGTTTGGAAAAACTGGGATAGGAGCTCCTATCTTCACATGTACAAAGTCCCCCACCTGAACAGCAGCATGGTGGGACATGCTGAACCCTGGACAGGACCCTCATTTGTTGCTAATTCAAATATTTTTTTCTCTTTATAGTGCCCTTCTGCTGAGCCAGGGACCTTTAAGCCATGGTGTGTGCGTGTGTAGTAAGGAGCAAACTCTGCTGGAACTGAGCTTACACCAGAGGAACCACAAGGCAGTAGGACTATAATGGAGAAAAAAAAAGACAACGTGTGTCCATGTGGCTCACCCACTGATTCACAGAGCTTTCACATTTAATTGTCCAATCATTGCTTTCTCTGCAAGAGGGAATTGCTGCCAGGTTATAGCTGTGATGTAAATTCAAATGAAGAGTAAGTTGAAGGTGATGTTATCCAGACGTAATTGAAAAATCTTACAGGTTTCATATAAAATTGCTGCAAGGATGCTTCTTACCAGCCAGTGTGGTTGTTTCTTCTTTTTCCTGCTATGGGGGAAAAGATGTATCACCTCGTGATGCTCTGCCAAGAAGGACTTAAATGGGTTGAGCCCAGACATAGAGTCCTGTAGCTGAGATGGGGGAAGGTGTAAGAGGTGCTGAGGGCTGGACCCTGCTGTGTCCCCTTTGCACACAAAGCCACCTCTATCCTAGACGGAGATGAGCACGACTTTTGATGTTGGCTAATGAAAATGGTCTTACCTGTATAACAAAAGTGTTTCTGAGGAAAACGCTAAAATGTGACCAACAACTGATTTACCCCAAGACCAATGACTGTTGCTTTGTCTGCACCTGGGCTTTAATGAGATTTTAGTCCAAGTGCTACCTTGTCTTCTCTGATTAAGGATAAAAACTAAATATACCAAATGTACTTCCAGCAAGATGCTGCTTTGTTTTACACAGACTTTTCTCATCCCACACCTCCACAGCTCTCCCCATCCTTTAAACAGGAAAGGACATCAGAGACCTCGGAGTAACAGAGAAATTTGGCTCATTGATGTTCCCAAGGCAATTTATACCAAGCCTAAGCAAGGGGCATGAGGAGGTTGGGCACAGCTGGGGATGAGCTGGCTCCGGGTGCCCTCTAGGGTCAATCCTTTGCTCTCATGGCCTTGCCTTCTTTTCAAGAGAAGTCTTAGTTTTGCTGAATGAAAGAGAATGGGAACTTTTTGCTACAGGGACTGCTTGTCTAAAAAATGTGCTATGTGATGATCTGGTGTCATCTGAATTGAATATATTTTTCATGTTGGATTTAGGGCTGGGCATCCCTCCTGACAAGTTTTGTTACTGTCAGATTCAACATTGGAGCACCATGTTATCTCTAGATAGTGTCAGCCACATACTGTGTTTGCTTATCATTTGCAAATTTTTATCTGTTTTTCTGGCTTACTGCTTTATGAAAATGTCCTTTTTCTCTTTTTGCACTCCCAGGGCCATCAAAAACGTATGGTGCAAGAGGATGTAACTCCTTATATAAAATTTTGCTCACATACAAACTTCTTAAAATTGGCCTTCATCTTAGGACTGGACAATGTATGATCAGTGTGAAATATTTTTTTAAGCACTCCAGGGTATATTGCTTGGAAAGTTGTAGATTTTTTTCTCAACTTGAAATATTATGGATCTACCATCTAGAAGAAGAGAATTTGTATATGTGAATTGCAGGAAGTGTTTTGTGCCTGTTTGGCTTGCCATGTAATTATTTTATTAATTGAAATCATACTGGTGTTTCTTAAGCTCTGAGGTACTGGGCAAGGACACATTTTTTTCTCCTGAAAAATCTCTTAGAGAAGAAAACATGGTATTTCATGTGCAAGAACAGCTATTGGAGCCTGTGTGTCCACATTCTTGGGTTTCCAGGGAGGGATGCAAAAAAAAAAAGGTCTGTAAGGTAGACTGTAAAAAAACCAAGTCTGTAAAATTGGTATCAGCAGTTTCTGTGAATTCCACCTGGTGAGATTACTGGATGTAATCATTCAGAGCAGGATGAGAAGAAATACAAAGGTAATGTGTGTTAAAGCAGAGCATGGAGACACAGGCAGAGTAGGATATCAAGGAACTCCCAGTGTCATCCCAGGGGAAAGCTGCCAGTGTTCATGATAAGCCTGCTGCCTGTGATGGTCCTGAGAGATGTTGGGGTGTCACCAGCAAGATGAACAAGTGCCCTTTCTCCCCCTGGTTTGGAATTTTCATCATTTCAGGATGGGTTTGTGAGTGTCTCACACAGTCGCAGTGACTGCCTGGTCAGGTGAATCTTTTTAAAATTAGATGTATCCAGTTTCTGTTTTGCTGTTTGCTTTGTGAGTTAATTGGAAGCACATTTGCCAAGTTCTGTGTACATGCAGTGGTCAGAGCAGGCTGTTCAGAGCAGTCCTGTGGATCCAGTTTTGCTGCAGCAGCAGCCCTGGCCGCCATACCCAGCCCAGCTTGGGGCCCTCTTGATACCTGTGCCCAGCTGATGGAGAGAGGAAAAAACACTCCCCTTTTGGGGTGCACTGGAACTGAATGCCAATTATATTAAACACCTGGGTGAGGGTGGGGGGGAGAATGGTATAAAATCAGTGTTGCAAAGTAATGACAGCAACTGATTGTGAAGGTGTAGGGAAAAGGGAAGCTTGGAGGCTAATAGGAATTTACAGAATGATCATTGTGCCACCTGCCTGTGCTGTGGGACTCTAAGGAACACAAAGCTGAGGTTTTCATGTCACTTCTCAATGTCTGAACATTTCATACACTGCTTCCCTATGGAACTAAGTGCCAGGCACCTTAGAAAAGGACTGGGACCCACTGGAGAGGGCTGGCAGGAAGAGAAGATCCCTGACTTGAGACGTGCTCTGCACTACAAAGCTGTGGAGGAGCAGCTCTCCTGCTCTGCCCTGAGTGCACAGCACTGAGCCCTGCCAGGTGCTGTGTCCCATCTCCTCACACCACATCTCGCTGTATGGGGTCTCAGCTCACTGTCACTGGAGGGAAAGCTACTCGTGAAGAGAAAAATGTTCCTTTTCTAGTACTTTCCAGTGAAATAGAGCATGGATACACGACTAATGTAATGGCATATAATTGGAAATTTGCTGCTTTTCTTCCTCCAGAAGTCTATCCTCAGAAGAGGAACTATGCCATCTTGCTAGACGGTAAAGTACTGTGCACAATAACGGCACTTAAATAGTAATTACTGCAGCTGGGGGGGTTGTGGGAGTGTGAAAGGAGCCCAGCTGATCTGGTGTTTTAATGCTTTTAATTGCACAGCCCTGTGTGAGAGAGGGAGGCCAAGATTTTGGTAATTTTTTAGGTCAGTTCTAATCAACAGTTTTCACTAACATTCTTTAATGAGCACTGTCAAATTGGTATCATGAATGTATGTGGAATTCTCTGTGAATGTCACAACATTGCAAAATAAAGCTGCTAAATATTCTGGAAACAAGTATGCTGTGGTCAGAGTCTGTCAGGATTTGAAATCTAGACAATTTCAGCTCATCCTTGGTGTTTGACAGAGATGGACCCTTCCCAGGGGCTGTGAGTCAGATCAGCTCAGTGACCAAAGCTGGGAGCGGGCGGGTGGTTGATCTGTGCTGCCCAGCTGGATGAAGCCAGGAGCCAGCTGGAGAGACTGGACCTCTGTCTGGCCACGCTGGCAGCCAAGTCCAAAGAAAGCAGAGTCAGTCCTCGTGCTTCTCTGCCAGCAGGAGCTTGTAGTAGCCACATCCTGTTTTCTGTAGTAGCACAGTGATGCATTCTGACACTTCTAGCCACCCCCCCAGGGCCCACCAGTTGCTGACTCAAGGTGGAAGGCAGTCTGTCTGGTGCTGTGGTGGTACCTGGTCCACACTGACACTTCCTTGTGTCAGGGCTACTGCACTGAGCTGAATGCTGGCCTTGGCTCATTGGAGTCAGCCCTGGAAGGAGGGGAGCCAAACTCAAAACCTGTGAATGGAGCAAGCATTGGGTCCCATCCCCAGGGCCCACTTGAGCCCATACCCATAGGAAATAAGACTGTAAAACAGGAATAGTTCACATGGAACAGAAAAGACCAAAGAACAGGCCAGGCTTGACCCTCCCTGAGCATGAAAAGGTTGGGAACAGTGCCAGTGGTTCCCGAGCAGGGTGTGCCACCCTGTATCATATCTCAGACTCCAAGTGACATGCTCCTTTGGGAGCACTTCTCTTATCTGTGTAGGAAGATTTGTCATGAAGAAGCCACTGCCAAACCTCTTGGCTCAACATGGAGCCCAGAACAGGAAAGGTCAGTGCAGGCACAGCACGTGTGATGCTGTGGTGGTTTGCAGCAGGTCCAACCCACCCTATCCCAATTTGCTGGGTGTATCCCAGCACAGTTCAGTTTATGCAGTTTTCCAAGTCCCAGTGCCACAAGTTTCCCTAGTGCCTGCTCTTGTTGCGTTTAAACATGATTCAACCACATTGTTCCCCCATCCCTGGCAGTGGTCTGTCCCAGCTCTCTGACAAGTCTTTTGGACTGTGACATGCAAAACGCTGCTGCAAGCAGCGGGGAAGCCAAGGCCTGTCAGTATCTTGAAGCACTTGCCTTTGGATTAACACTCCCTGAAACAGTTCCTCCAAGAGGGCTATTTCTCCCAGGTCTCTGCGGTGCTGGGGCGGTCTGACAGGAAACTGCTGGAAAATGGGAAAGCAGCAAGGTCCCAGCGATAGAAATGAGACAGCTGCTGCTTCTGTTGGGCAGACAGCTCGCTGAACATCTGCTCTGACAACCACCTGTAGGTCCAGTGCACCTGGCTGTCGGTGAGCTCGGGGAGGAGGCTGCCCGCAGGCAGCCCAGCCCGGCGCAGCAGGTGGCCCAGCTCCTGCCTGAGGAAGCCAAACATCACCACGTAGTCATACTGGATGAGGCAGGGCCGGCACAGGCTGACCAGTGGCTTCCAAGCCATGCTGCCATTGTGCATTCCACTGTCTAGGACTTCCTGGACGAAGCTGCTGAAGGATGGGCTGATGCCCATGCCTTGCAGGAAGGTGGCAATCAGCCTGTGGAAAGGGTCCCTGACAAAGAGCACCTTGGTGTAAGACCCCAGCATGGCCTTTCTCTCCGTCTGGTTGAACTCGCTCAGCCGTGTCTCCCTAGCGTGCAGCCGGCGGTGGGGGAGCAGCACTGGCAGCGTCACATTTTCCTCCTCTAGCTTCTCCAAAAGCTGATGCCATTCCTCCACCCCTGTGGATGGCACTTGGCAGTACAGGAGGTCCAGCTTGGTGTTCACCCTCAGGCTCGGGAGCAGGGAGGCTTTCTCGTCCCAGCTGTTTGGCAGCGTGGTGAATTTGCCTGCTCGGCTGCAGAAAGCTCTCAGTCTCCTCTTCCTGAGCTGCTGGACGCGAAGGAAGGTGTCCAGTGTCAAAGTGAAGCCCTCCTCTGCCTCGAGGGCCAGGTCACCTGGGAAACAGCATTTGGAGACGGGGGTGAGGAAAGAACACAGTGCCCCAAGTCACACCCCGAGCACACAGTACTGTTGCAGGCTCTTCTCCAATTACTCCAGTGTGGAAAGGATCCAGCATGGACAAAGATAGACAGAGGGGAGACCAGCCCTGTCTGACAAAGAGCTTGGCTTTGCTGGGAAATGGGTTTTTGTCCCCATGAACATGTGAGATTTTTGACACCCAGACCCCTCTTTCCCCAAATCACCATGCCTGAGGACTGATCTCAACCATAGATTTATTCCACGGGCCCATTAAATCATAATTTTTGCTTTTAACTCCTTGCTTGTAACTGAACATCACAGAGCTGAGTTTACCAAAGATTCAAAAATATTTTGAGAGACCAGACAGTAATAAACTGGTTTGTAGCTACAAATACATGATGTGTTGCAAACCCTTTTGCATCTGTTAATAGGTTAACATCAGCTATCAAGTATATATGAAAGTAAGGGATTACTCTTAATGGCTCATGGTGATTCAAGGACCCAAATGACATAATTTCCTGCATCACTCCCATATGTAATTTTTTCTCTCTTGTAGATAAAAAGGCAAAAGCAAATATAAAGTAAAAAGCAAAGAGAAGTGAGACGACGACAAAGTAAATATGAAAGGCAAAAGCGAATACAAAGACTCTGTAAGAGTGAGTTTAATTTCTCAAATTTCAGCTTTGCTTTTTCCTTTTGTCTTCTTGTTTTTGATGTGAAAAGGCCAGAGTGGGTTTGAATGTGGAAGATTAATGCCTGCCTTGTTAGTTTATTTTCTTTAGCAGCAGCACATCTGCCTCGTTTGCCCAGTACAGGCATCTGGCAGCCCTGGGGAGACAGTTTGATGGTTTGTTCTGGGTCCTCGGGAAGTTAAATATTTGGGGAGGCTCTTGTACACAGCAGCACAGTTAAAGCAGAGAAGCACAGTTAAAATCAGGCAAAGGACATCAGGAACACAGGAAGAAACGCAGTGGAGCCTGAAGCTATCCCAAGCTGCTCTTTGACTCACCCAGCCCCAGAATGGCAATGTCTGCAAAATCTAGTGATGGCTTTGCCCTGGAATGATGGGAACTGCAGGGGAAGGATGCATTTTTTAGGCAAGAAATGCAATAATCACCAATGTCCCTGCTCCCTCCTGCCTTCCCAACAGCATTTCACAACAAAACAGCAAAGGTTTTCCCAACAAAACTTTTGGGAGTTACCTCCAGCAGTCTGTTTTCCCCACCACACCTGACAGCAGTGACCCCACTAAGGACACGAAGCTGCAGGGCCCCACAGCAAGGGCTTTCTCCACAAACACTGTTCCAGGAGTATTTTCTGTCCGGTAGGCAATTTGCCCACCCAGACCCTCTGGAAGAAGCTCCGGGTCTCTTCCCCCACGGCACAGAAGGGCTGCCGGACATGCGGGAGCGCCGTGGTGGCCAGGCCTTACCTGCGCGGCTGCGGGCCGGGCTCTGGAGCAGCCTCCAGCTGAGGAAGGCGGCGGTGGCCAGGGCGGCCGCCAGGCCCAGGCGGGGAAGGAAGCGCATTACGGGGTGTGCTGGTGCCGAGTGCTGGTGAGCAGCTCGGGACCCGAGCCCAGGGTGCTGGGGAGCCTCCTGTGTTTATTTAAACACACCCAGCCAGAGCTGGGTTAAAGTACTGTTTGGGCAGCAGCTCGGCTCGGGGCAGGGAAACAGCCTGAGGCACAGCAGGTGCCTCCTGCCTGCGTTCGCAGCGTGAGATTTTGAGGCAGAATCTGCCTTTTCATTCAGTGTCTGTGCCATGCCAGACGACAGAGCTGCGAGGAACAGGCCCTGCAGCCCCACTTCCGTGCAGGGTCCTGCAGAGCCACGTTGGCAAAGATCTCCCTGGCCCCCTGATACTCCCTATTCTCCGCTGCTTTTGGCACCGAGTGAGGCACTACCGGGAACGGTGCTGTGGGGAAGGACGGGGATGGGACTGGGCCTGGGCAAGCAAGTGCTGGGCCACGGGTCCTGCCTCTGTGGTGCTGGGGGTCTTTTAAGCTGGAAGCTGTGGCAGGGGAGGTGACAGGGCACCGCCGCTGTCATGTGGCAGGTCCATGATGAGCC